>CM060949.1:123137186-123559686 GCA_030765055.1 Mantis religiosa | reverse complement strand
AGCGGGATTTAGGAGAAAAATACAAACTATAAATCATGTATTTATAATCAAGACGTTAATTGATAAATATTTGAGCAGGAAAAGCGGCAGATTGTATATGTTTTTGTGGATTTTGAGAAAGCGTTCGATACGCTAAACAGGGAGGCTTTAAAATGGAAATTAAGAAGAAAAAGGGTGAGCGAGAAGTTTATAAACGAAATTCATAAAATTTATAGTGGGGTGAAATTCGGAATAAGATGTGGGTTGAATGCATTATCAGAAGAAGCCGAATAGTAGTTAGGCTTAAGACAGGGGTGCAAATTGAGTCCTATAATATTCCATTTATTTATAGACAACATAATAGAGAGGGTTAAGGAAAGCTAAGCCCATTGCCCAATAATAATGAACAAAGAGATCCCTGGTTTAATGTATCCAGATGATTTAACGGTAGGAGCAATTTTCGTAATAGGTCTACAAAAATCAATTGAGGCAATCCATAGGTTTTGCGCTGACTGGGGACTAAGATAAACAGCAAAAGAAAACAAAAAGTATTTAAAAGAGGATCGATACTTAGGAAAGGAGAGAAATAGTTCATGGGAGACCAAACATAGAAATGGTAAACGAGTATGACTATTTAGGTGTAAGGAAGGATGGGCTGCTGAAGCCAGAAAAGCGATAGCTAATGGCAGGGTGGCAATGTCAGGGGTAAGAATATGTAAACATATACTGGAGATGTTAGTTAGATGTTTAGAAAGAATGTATGAAGCGGTCGTTGAAGCCAGAACACTATGCAGTGGAGGTATGGGGCACATCAGAGATAGGCACACAATTAGACCAGATGTACGGATTGTTTTGCAAAGAACTACTACGGCTGCCAAAATCGGCACCAAGAGAGGTGGCATTACTAGAGTTAGGTAATACAAAAAAGGAGGGGAATAATAATGGAAAAAATATTGAAATTCTCGTATAAGTATATTAAAGGGCAGAAAGGAGAATTATTGAATATTTGCATGAAGCAACAGAAAAGCATCAAAAATACAAATAGTTGGTGGGCGGGATTGGAAAGAACGGTATTAAAGATAGGCATGGGAAATCTATGGAGAGCAGAGGAGACAAATTATAGCGGTTTTTGGAAGGAAGTGAGAACTAGACTACAAGAAATAGATAGGCAAGAGATATGGGAAAGTATAGAAGAAAAGAAATCTTTTAAATTTTATAAGCAATTAAATACAGAATGGGGTAGGGAAAAATATATAGATCAATGTGGCAAAACTGGAAGAGAAGGCATAGCATGGATGAGAGTAGGAATATTATATTGTGACTTTGTGAGTTCGTGAAATGAAAAGTCCAATTGCACCACTCAAAAATGTTCTTTATTTCCACCGACTTACAGTTTAACACTTGCCAATTACACAGAATTACGTAATGCACACAATTACGATTCACCAGTTCGTCCGTTACAATTTCACTTGCACTCGTAATTACTTACAATTCTCCGATGCACTCACACAGTCTTCTCGTCGTACACTAGCACTGCATTCTTACACCAAGAACCGACTAACTGACTCTTGCCCGTCGTGTTGCTTATATAGGGCCAGCGGGTCAATCTGGAAGGTTCTAGATTAGATGAAATATCCCGTAAGTTCGAGAACACAGGTGGAACAGAAAGAGACGGCGCAGTGATGTTTTGTCTCCCAGCCACCCCTTGTCACCACTATAAGACAAACGAGGGGGGGGGGCGAGGCGACTGCCGAATGTCCCCTGCTTGCCGGCTCTCAGCTGGTTCCATAGGGTGTTCCAACGTTCGGGTGACACTGCTCCCTCCTCAAAGCTGGTCGTCCCGAACAGCACCATCGTAGCGTGCCAGGCAATCCAGGTGTGCCACCATCATCTTCCCTCGGGGAACCTTCTGGATGCGGTAGACCACGTGGTTAATCCTCTTTACCACCCGGCACGGTCCTTGCCATGGCTGCTGAAGCTTCGGGCAGCGTCCCTTGGTCCGGGTAGGACGGTACAACCAGACCAGGTCACCTTGCTGGAACCCTTGGCTCTTGGCTTACCTGTCATATCTGGTCTTCATGCGGTCGCTCGCCTTCTGGAGGTTCTGGCGAGTCATATCGTGCATGTCGTGGAGGTGGTCCACCAGGTTCTCCACATACTCGGTCACCGGCTGCTTCGCCTCTGGAGGGCTTCCAAAAGCCAGGTCACAAGGGAGGCGTAACTCTCGGCCGAACATTAAGCTGGCTGGCGTCATCCCAGTTGTGTCGTGTGTAGACGAGCGGTAGGCCAGCAAGAACAGTGGCACCTTGACGTCCCAGTTCGCTGATGGCTGGCCACAATCTTCCTCAGGTGTCCTTCTAAGGTCTTGATGTACCTTTAGACCATGCCATTCGACTGGGGATGTAGAGGCGTCGTGGGGGTCTTGTTCACCCCCACTTTTTGTAATGCCTCCTTCATTAGGTTGGACTCAAAGTTGGTACCCTGGTCGCTATGTAGCTCTAACGGCACCCCAAATCGACAGAACACTTGCTCCACGAGGCAGTCTGTGATTGTCTTTGCCTCTTGGTTTGAGATGGCATACACCTCCGGCCACTTGGTGAAGTAGTCCACGACCACCATTAGGTACTTGTTGCCTCGGTCGGAAACTGGGAACGGTCCAGCAATGTCAACGGCGATCCGTTCGAATGGCGCTCCCACGTTGTCCTGCTGCATGCGACCCCGGCTCCTAGTCTGGGGGCCACGACTCGCTGCGCACACGTGACACTGACGGCACCATCTCTCAGCATCTGCTCGGAGTCTCAGCCAGTACTAGCGCTGCCGTAGTTTGTCAATCGTTCGGTTCGCTCCCAGGTGTCCTCCTGAAGTACCGGCGTGCACTTCCTCCAAGATTTCCGGGACCTTACTCCGGGGAAGTACCAACTGTTCTCTCTGCGTCTTCCCATCGGGTGACTCCCATACCCGGAACAGCACGACCTCTCTGGTCTTCAAAGAGTCCCATTGGTCCCAGTACGACTTGTAGGTGGCGCTCCTCGATGCGATGTCCTCCCAGGTTGGTCTCGTCCCTGCCTCCACTTCCCTCAAGAGTGGCCCCAATACTGCGTACGCCAGCTGCTCCCTCCTCAGGCCTGCGCTATTCCAGCCGTCCGCAGGCACTGCCGTGACTAATCGGACTGCTGCGGCACGCTCCTTCTCCTCCACTCTTGTGCACTGGCCGCACCCTTCTGGACAGGGTGCTCGGGACATGGCGTCAGCGTTACCTTGGCTCTTCCCTCTACGATGCTCCGAGGTAAAGTCGTCCTGCAGCCTCGGGACCCAACCTGCTGTCTGGCCTTCTGGTCGCGCCGTCACCATCATCTCGCTCCTCGCGGGAACAACCACGTCTTCGTTCGAGACGACCCTGCAAATTCCAAGGCGCTCCTCTGGTTGACGGAGTATAACCTCTTCTCCGTTGAGCCGCAGGACCTTCTTGCCGACGTCGACCGTCGCCTCGTGGCTCCTGAGGGCATCCAATCCCAGAATCACTTCCTCAGCCACCTTCGCGAAGAACACCCACAGACGCACGGCACTCCGCCCCAAGGTCAGCTCCAGCAGGGCCTCCTTCTCCACAGGCAAGTCGCCCGAAGCCGTGACCAGCTCGTATGGTCGGCTCGGCTTCCTCGTTGGCAAACCCTTCGCCACGTCAGGTCTGATGATGGTCACGACTGCCCCAGTGTCCACCAGCACGCGGCACGGCTTCCCTCTCACCCAACCGTCCACGATGAGGCTGTCATGCATACGCCGGCTGACGGCGCACAGTGTCACTCGAGGGGATGGTGAAAATATCGCCGACGTGCCCCTCTCCACGCCGGGCCTTACTCGTTCTTCCAGCTGCTCTTCCTGGTGAGGCAGTCTCTCTGCAGGTGTCCGGGCTGTCCACACCCCCAACACAGGCCATTAGGTGTTCGCCGGCGTCCCTCAGCTGGTCTTCTGTCTCCGGCGTAGCGGACACTCCTCGTTCTCGACGTCGGGATAGACGTTACCTTGGCCGCCTCCATCCTTAATGCTGCTGTCAGCGCCTCGTGGATGGTTTTATAATCGCCGAGCATTAGACGCTGACGAATCTCCGTGTTCCGTACCCCGTCGACAAAGGTGTAGGCGGCTTCCCGGGATACGAAGTCCAGTGGCAGGTCAACCCAGGCCTTGTTGGCCAGCTGCACAATCGACATGGCGAGCTCCTGCAGCGTCTCCCCTGGCTGCTGTGACCTTGCCTTTAGCTGGCTGCGGTATGCTGCGGCTAAGCGGTGGTTCCCGAAACGATTCTCCAGGGCCTCCCAGATGTCCTTGGGCGCCGCCGTTGTCTGCACCACGTTTAGGACTTCCACGGCCCGTCCCTGGAGGCTGGCTATTAACTGTGTGGCCTCCTCCTCCGGTGACCATCTGTTGTGCTTGGCCACTGTGTCGAACTGGCGGCGGAAGGCCTCAAATGTTGACGCGCCGTCATATTTCGGAGGCTTGACGCGCGCCGATGTTGAGTTGCGTCCCGGTGCGTCGGCCTTCAAATCCTTCAGTCTCCTGCCGACGACGTCCTCCAACATGGCATTCAGGGACTTGATGCTGATGTCGGCCTTTCCCTCCAGGTTGTTTACGCGGTTCGCGAGGTCTTCGACGTCTTCAACCACGGCGTTCAGGGACTTGGCGTTATTGTCGGCCTTGTCCTCTAGATCATTGAAGCTGTTCGCCAGGTCCTCGACGCGCTCGTCCACTTGGCCCATCCGCTTGCCCAGCTCCGTCACGTTATCCCTCACGCCGGCCAACTGTTCCTCAATTTGGCGGCGAGGACCTCGTTCGCCTCCTTCATTTCCGTGGTCAGTTCGGTCATCTTTGCGGTCATTGTCGTGGACAAGTTGTTGTTTGTAGTCTCCAGCTTCGCGGCCAGGCTGTTATTTGCCGCTTCCGTTTTTGCTGTTAATTCGTTCATAGTCTGCAAAAGCATTTCCAATGCCGATTCCATGGCCATAATGTTCGGTGATGTTGTTTTCCCGCTTCCTGACACCAGTGTGACTTTGTGGGTTCGTGAAATGAAAAGTCCAATTGCACCACTCAAAAATGTTGTTTATTTCCATCGACTTACAGTTTAACACTTGCCAATTATACAAAATTACGTAATGCACACAATTACGATTCACCAGTTCGTCCGTTACAATTTTACTTGCACTCGTAATTACGTACAATCCTCCGATGCACTCACACAGTCTTCTCGTCGTACACTAGCACTGCATTCTTACGCCAAGAACCGACTAACTGACTCTTGCCCGTCGTGTTGCTTCTGGAAGGTTCTAGATTAGGTGAAATATCCCGTAAGTTCGAGAACACAGGTGGAACAGAAAGAGACGGCGCAGTGATGTTTTTTCTCCCAGCCACCCCTTGTCACCACTATAAGACAAACGAGGGGGTGGGGCGTGGCGACTGCTGACCGTCCCCTGCTTGCCCGCTCTCAGCTGGTTCTATAGGGTGTTCCAACGTTCGGGTGACAATATTTAAAAGGGTTGAGAAGTAATGAGGTAGGAATATGTGAATCTTGTGGAGATGAAGAAAACACTGTTTATTACCTAATAGAATGTAAGGAGCTAACAAATTACAGGAGAGAAATATGGCATAAGAAATGGGACAGTGTAAGCAAAGAGATATTGGTGGTACGCATGCCAACGGGGATGGGAGAAAAGAAAAATAGATGTATAGGAGATTTCTTATATAGGATAAGAGAAAAGTGGATTAGGATAAAAGAAGAAAAGCTCAAGAAGAAATGGCATCAAGCTGCTCAGGAAAACCAAAGGCTTATAGCCAGGGGACCTGAGTCAGCAAGTAAATCTTAGGTCAGCAATTTTATGTATTTGTACAGCATGTTCTATGTAAAATTTTATTATACTGAATTTGTAATGGATACTGTACAAATAAATAAATATCAGGTTAGTGAACTATCTGGACTGCATTGTTTGCAGTCCCAAGAGCGGCGTAAGAGCAATTTCTTGCATATTTTCTGAAGTCAGTCAGTTTTTGAACATTTTCATGGCGATTCAAATATAGTTTTGTTTCCTGACAGTAAATATTATCAAATGTGACTTTATATACTGGTATCAATTGTGTGATTGTAACAATAATTCAGTCGAGTATTTAAAGTCGCTTCGTTTTGGCGCTTTAACACTGCAAGAGATTTGTGCGAGGAAGACCGACTCCTGTGTTAAACATTATTCAAAGTGCAACTAGCCGGCAAAACAATATCTATAGCAGGTGTTTCAGTCCTGAAATTTACACGAAATACGAGTGAATATGTGGCTGTGAAGTTAGCAATTCCCCGTTCTGATTTCCTTGTCTTTTATTTTGAATTAAAGACGACGCAGCCAACATTGCATGGGTTCAAAATGGAGTTGACTTGAAGAGACTATATGAAAAATGTCATAAACATGAAATATCTAAAAGCCAGGTTAATAACATGCTTAATTTTGCTACACTTGGTTCAGTAAATGTACTGACATGTTTAAACCTATAAGGAATCAATAGATCGTCACAACGATTAAGTCCAAAAAAATAAGGACACTCATATAAAGATCCCTATTTAAGCTCCATCTTAATGGTGACTCATTTTTAAAGGAACTTCTGAGACATTACAAATTGAAATACTTCAGTGAATTCTTGAAGTCTGCAGAGAAAACATCTTAGGTAAAACATCCCTCTCACAGCAGAAGAATACAAAACAGAATACAACAAAATAATTGAAATAGCACAAAAGAATAACTTTCCCGAATCATTAGTGGACAAAAAAGTGAACTTAGCAAAAAAGAAGAAGCTACTAAAGGAAACCACAACCCTTTCAGCTACAGAAACAAATATGATTTTCAAAAAATTCACTTACCATCCATGGGCCTATGATAAATTCAAAAAAGTCTTCAAAAACCAAAACATTCAACTGGCTCCAGTCAACCATTTCTCCTTAAAAAACCTAATTTGCTCAAATGTCAAAGATGCCATTCCATCTAGCATAAAATCTGGTATATATCAAGTTGAATGCAATGACTGTAGTCAAATTTATATTGGAATAACAAAAAGAAATTTAGAAACAAGAGCAAAGGAACACTTTAGAAACATAAAATATAAACAATTAGAAAAATCAGCAGTTGCCACACATTTTTGGGGAAAAAACCACAACATAAATCCAGAACCAAAACTACTAAAACATACATCAGGAAAACAAGAACTATCCACATGGGAACAAATCTTCATTTCAAAAAATAGGAACAAAGTATTCAATTTCGATATCCCCCAGAAAGATTTGTTCAGTAAGTTCCTTGAACCGCCACCAGAGGAGATCTGTGACAAAATATCGTCAGCTACACCAGTCGAGAGCCGGCTGATGATAGAGGCAAAGCCTCAGAAACATGTTCCGGAAAAATTTAAAAGTAAGTGTTGTCTAGTGTCTTTAATCGACTCTCTTTAAAGTTAATTTAAATTATCCAAGAAGTTTAAGAAAGTCTAAAATAACTGAAGTTAAAGATGAGATAATCATCTGTAGTAAATGTGCAAGTGCAGAACACACAAAAATGTATCTTCAAAAAGACCCAAGTGAATTCCTTATTAATTTGGCATTTCTTTCATCAGTAATTTCCATTTGTCAATCCTTTTTCAGAAAATTTAGATAAGATCATCTTCGTTGTTGGATTCCCCTAGCAAAGCGACGGAAACGACAAAAGAAAAATGCTCTATAACGACAGTAAAAAAAAAAAAAAAAAAAAAAAAAAGATACGATAGAAGTAGCCATGGATTCTAATATCTTCTAATATGTACAGGAATAAGAGAGTTGCCAATTCATACGTTGGACCACAGAACATCTTACTACAGGCGGCTCTCATAGAGTAATAAGTGTGTTCAGGAGCACTTTTACAAATGTACACAAGTATAGCATGAAAACATTCAAGATGGGCACGTGTTTAACTTTACAGGTGACAACATCGAAACCAAACACTTCTAAGGTAATTGCATTATCCTCTTCCATTTTTGTAAATCCTAATTATGACTCACGGCACGATAATAAAGCCAAGTTTCTGAAATTGGATACAGATATGGCAAAAATGCAAAGCGTGAGTGGAATTTGTAATGCACATTCGAAGTTTTACTGTTTTTTTTTTCTCTTTCAAAACCCATGTACAGTAGTTTCTGGTATTACTTAAACTGCTTAATGTCTTAAAATTATTGACCAATTAACATTAATTTCAATTTTACCTTCACATTATTTTCAATTTATGAATCATTACTTAACAGTCTCTTATAGGCATTTTTGAAATGTTATAACTATGTTATTTTCATAGTATTTTCATAAGTATTGTTGCCAGACATTGTTTTGATAATGGCTGCCCGCACGCAGGCGAACGCTGAGAGAGAGGAAGAGAAGCGGGGAGTGAAAAAGACAGATAGTGTCCAAGCCACTCCCACAGAACCGATGAGCATTTATTACTTGCTGAGAAAGAGCCAGAGAGATGTCTGGACAGTTCCCTCCCCTTCGCCTGCTGCCATGAAGGATCGTGTGACTTCAGCAACTTTCGAGAAATGATGGTTCGCGTATAATAGCGTCGTGACTAATTGGACAGCAGTTGTGCAGCGGAGCTGCTAGGAGTGAACGAAGTTGCAGTTGTCTATGGAATTGTGAATTGAGTTGTGCAGTGGCAGCTGCTAGTCAGTTGCTAGCGATTTAGACATGAATGGAGTCGCTAGTCAGATGTTTAGTGTGTGTGTAGCCATTTGAAGTGTACCACAGTAATTTGTTTTGTTTGTTAAGCGTGGTGAAGCAACGAGAGACTGTGTTGGTGTATGTTACGTCATCCTGCTGCTGTCAAGGCTGTACAAAGTGTGTTTCTACTGGAAATAAAGAGCATTTTGAATTGCTGCAAACTAGACTTTTAATTTTATGAACCCACAAAGTCACAGTATTTTCATAGCTTGATATTTATGAATTCCAATTGTATTTTATATGTGATAGTTATAATACACTGGTATAATAGTCCCTCAGATGAAAGTTTGGATTAAAAAAAGTAATTGACAAAAACAGTGTCTATCTCTTAATGTTTACTTGATTTGCAAGTCATCAGGATCGAGGACTACTGAGGAACATTCCCAGAAAATTCAACATATTTAATTTTTTATGAAAATATCTAAAACATATGGAGTTTAAATGAAAATTTTAGAGCCTTTTCTGAGAAAATCAAAATTTTTGAAAAATATTCCATGTAAAGAGTATTTTGTAGTGGTGGGACTTTCTTGAAAATCTTTGTGTTGCTGATATTGTAGTATTCAACCAACTTTTCGTTTTTAAATTATTCTGTTCACACACACACACGCACGCGCGCACACACACACACACACACACACACACACACACACACACACACACACACACACACACACACACACCACACACACACACACACACATACATTCTCGCATGATGTTTTTTTAATTTCCTATTTTAGATTAATGTGTGTCAGAACATATATTTCTGTGAAATATAGACATGGAACTTTTGAGTGGAATGTAATACCCTTCCCTATGTACTTACTACTCGTATAAGTATGGAGTGGAGAAATTAAGTCATAACTTAATTAAGTTTAGATAATTGCTCTTCACACTTGTACAGTTTGTTCAGACTTGATAAATACATTGCCAACTTCAGAGCTAAACCACGTATCCTCAGCTTTCCATGATTCAAGTGCTCTGTTCCTTTCAAATACAATTCAACTCTACAAATTTCATTCTTGAGTTGTACCTACATCTTTTAAGAATAACATAACAAAATTGTTTAAAAATGTGCCTATCCAAAACAACTCTTTAGATTTTCATTTCTTCAAACATAACTACCACAGTAAAGCACTTCTTTGAGATCTTGGCGTAAAAAAGTGTGGAAGTTGCATTTTTGTAAATAATAATAATATGACAGTCTCCAGTACCTTTCAGTTTCATATGTTTGGGGAGTTATGATCGATACCTACGATAAAGCTTATTGCAGATAAGTTACTAAAATGCATGTACCAAGTGAGTCAAATAGTACTTTGCTTAGGTAGTGTTAGAAAAAGATGACTGAGTAGATATCTTGAAAGATGGGATAGGAAATTTATTGCCTTTGCCTTGAATAATTTTTTACTTTTGTTACGAAAGCATTAGTTGTTTCCGAAATATTTGCTGTGCGTTTGCATTTCCTCATTTTAAGCATATAATAGAGCGTCATTTTAAGAAATATATTTGAAAGTCTGATTCTTCTTTCCTTACACATAATCTCAAGATTACTACTTGTTTAAGAAACTGTTAATGTCATATTAAGTTAAAGAGTGAAAACAGATAAACATTTTGGCCATGGCATGAATTTTTCATGTTGACTCTATCTAACAGTTAAATATGCTTGGAGTAAGGTGTTGGGTTAAAGCAAGCCGCAGCGAAACCACTGGGCTCTTGAAATGTATTAATTTTACTATGTCTATATGAACTAATATTACTAAGTGCCTTTTTACAGGTAGTACGGATCACTCATTATTGGATCATAGTTACGAAAATACAAATGAGAGGCATATCATACTCAGCAGTGGTGGCTGCAGTCTCCATCTTGAACAAAGACCGCAAATGACATTTGTCAAGTAGACAACTGCAAAAAGGATGAAAAGAATGGTAGAACATAAGCACATGACCTTTTGACTCAAACCTTGCAAAATATGTTCTTCTGTTAAACGTATGTGCCAGTGATGATAGAGAGGGGAGGAAAAACAATGATATTACCATGTTATATAATAGTTTAGACATCACATTCTGAAATTTTGGATCATTTTTAAAAAGAGGATAATAGCTCAAAATATTATAAGAAAGTAATCACAAAAACTATTTGTAGTTGGCCAACTACAACTACAGCCAACTACTAAGCCAACTACAAATAGTTTTTGCAATTAATTTTGATGTCACTGTTACTAAATTCCTCCAAACACATATATATTAAAAGAAAGGTATATTATGTATATATGAATATGACTAAATGCAGTAACGTTGGCCATTACGATACCTGTTTTAATTTTGTAATGTTCCACTTTACACAATAAATGTACATAAAGATGTGTATTCAAGCATGTCCTTTAATAAGTCAGAATATAGCAACAGAAGTGTGCGTGTGCATGCAATGCTCAGGAGTTAATAATTAAACCATTCTTCTTCTTGTTTTTCCAATATTTGGATATTAGGTTTTCAAAAGCCACAAGAGATTCACAGCTTTTAAGATGTTCCATGTTCATTTCTTCTTCCTCGAAGCTCAGAAAACAAATTTGAAATGTTACCATTTCAATTTTGTAAAGATGTTTACTTAATCATGTTATGTAATAAGTCAGAATATAGCAGTAGAAGATGTTTTTGGTAAATCAAGAGCACTTAAAATTTTATTTCTAGTTGACTTTATTTTAAAGTGCTAGCTGTTGGTTATAATTTGAAATTATGGTTATTTTTATGATTCAGTTAATTGATTCATATTAAAATTTTTGTTTTACCACAAAGTTGATTTTTAGTTACCTGTTTTGCTAAAATATATGTCATTTCATTTCCCAAAAACTGCAGTGAGTGGAATCCACTGTAACACTACTTTTATTTAGGTTTTGTGTTTGATATCATATATAATTTTTGTACTTTTCCTTGTTTTTTATAAAAGAAAAAGAATTGGTAAAATGCATTAGCTATAGCTTCTTCCCCCATAATCATAAAGAGAGCCATCATTATAGTACGAATTTAATAATCACTGATTGGATATATTTTATTGAGGGTTTCAAGAGAAAAAGTTTGCTTGAAGAGGATTAACACAATCTTTATTAAATATTTAAGATGAAGTTAGTATAGTCAACTATAATTCTAGTAGTGCCTGCCTCCGTAGCATAGATGGTAGCATGTCTGCCTCATGTTCAAGACGTGCCGAGTTCGAATCTCGGTCAGGGTGAATTACCTGGATAAGACTTTTTCCAGGGTTTTCCCTTATCCTGATAGACGAATGTCAGGTAACTGTAAGCTCCATGGACTCTGGACACATTTGAGAATCATTTCACCCATTTCATTCACCGTTCGATATGACATAGTATTGGAGGGCATAAAATTAAAAAAAAAAATCTAGTAATAGTATTACAAGAAGGAAAATGTTCTGTTTTAGATGGATAGTTTAACAAGTTTGTTAGCATCTTGACAGTCTGTATAAAACCAATGTGTGTTTTCCATATTATGGGTAATATTAAGCTTTTGAATCTTATTAAGTAATGGTTACGAGCAGATATATCCAGCTTTGGAGATATTTTAATTTCTGATTACAACCAGCGTATTGTGCTAAAAGTGAGTCTTGGATAAAAATAGTGTTCTAAAAATTCAAATTACCAGGAAAGAAAAAAAACAAACACACACTTTCTATTCAGGAAATATGTAATGAAAAAGTAACATACATAATTTTTTCATTCATCATGAAGACATGATATGTTTACAAGTGATGAATGACTTCGTAAACATACTCAATAAAGATAAAAATATTATTAAAAAAGATTTTAAAAAAGTTCATTGATCTTGGAGACCTACACTTTAATATAATAAGTATACTACTTGAAACTTAATTATTATAGTCTTAGAATGAACAAAGTACAATAATACTGTCTAGTTCATGACATGGCTGAAAACCAATGCCTTAGGATGACAAAATATAATATTTAATTTACTATACATGGGTATGGTATATCATAGATTAACTAAAACCTCTAACAGCTTTGAAGTATTGGGCATTAAACTATATAATCAATTACCTTTAGAATTAAATGAATTATCAGGTAATACATTTAAATGCAAATTATATGAATGGTGAGTTTCCAAACCTTATTATTCAATACAGGAATACTTTAACAGGTGTAGTTAAATTTTGGCTTATGTCATGAAGTATTCTTATTTCCTCATTTTATTTTAAGTCTCTATATTTGTATATCTAATGTAAGTATTTTATTGATTTTTTTTATCTTCAGTGTATTATAACTGTATTAATTTGTACTCTATTTTTGACTTTGTCTATTGCTGTAATAAGCTTAACGACAATAAATCGTTATTCATTATTATACATATTAATACCAGGCTGGAGCTTAGGCTTTTAACTGCATTTTGCTATAAATGTGAGGGTTTTGTGTACTGTTTATTAATAAAGATAATATGAGGAGATCAAACAATATGCATTGATGCTGTACCAAAGAAAAATTAACTTATACTTCTATGTGAGATATCAATAATTGGTATCAGGACTAACATAAAACATAGCTTCTCACACTTTAGTTCTTAAGGGTTACATTTTTGTGGCAGCACTAGCGTGAAATGTGTGACTGGCAACCAAAACTGAGTTGCCTGTTCTGCCAGTATTATATCCATATACATTCAAGTATTTACACATGTTTATTAAAGAATTCACATATTTCTGTAAAAAAGTAAACAAATCAGTTGGGATAAGCTAGAAATCCAGGTTAATGAGAGCCAGAAAAATGAGGTTCTTCTAGATTAGTAATGGATGCACACACAATGAAGTAGTTGAGTGATATGTGCAATTTTACTATAGTTTACTCATATCATATTCCATTGGACATAACCCTTATCCTCAGAATAAATATCTTCTAGTACATAGTCAACTCGGTATACTTTTTTTCAATAAACTGAGATAATCAATTTATATGAATTTTTTCTATGATCTTATAGATTTTGTTTTGGTAGTTTATGGCTTTCTGGACTTATCCGTTTCTTTTCTCAATATTTTCCCAATTAAAAATAGAAAACCTGTTATAAATTTTGAAATCCTGCCTAGTGCACTGCTTTAGGAGTTCATCGAATTACCACCAGGGACAATGCCAACCACCAAGTGGAATAATGCAGGCAGTTGTACAGAAACTGAGAATGGGAGCAAAAGTTCCTTAAACACATTTAGAGTGAAGATTTTGTGACACATAGCAGTTTTTACTTGGACATTGAAGGCACGCTTGTATTATGTTATAACTATATATTATCACCTAATAAGTTTTATATAAAGTTGCTTTATATACTTCCATGTAACATTTATGTTTAACAAAGTCTGTGATCTTAAATCATTTGAACATTGCATGTATTATTAGCATGAATAATATTATGACATATATTAAGCTTGCTTGTAAGAAAAAGTTCTGAATATGAAAGAATTTACTGTGTAAGAGCAAAGCTGATTGATGATTTCCCTGATAAGTTGATTTCCCTGCATAGTCTAATGTTATAAAGAACATTTTGGATTAGTAGTAGTTTTGGATTATTGATTTAAATTCACTATTATATCCTAAATATATGTAGTTTATGCATGGGGCTGAGATAAAGATAATAATCTCACATCATGGCTTCAGTTTTTTTACATAGTTTACCTGCATTCAATGTAATTGCTTATTGTAGTATTTTATGGTAGCAGTCTTTGGAGGAACAGTGCTTAAATGTCACAGTTTAATAAGGTATAGAACATTACGAAATGAGGCATGCATTACTTCTTAATCCTTATAGATGAATGTAATTTAGAGTGTTATGCTGTAAGATGATGTATAGTCATGTCAACTAAGTAGTATCAACTTTTTAAAGTTCTATCACGCTTAAGCACTACTACAAAGAACACTTCTCTCTAAGTTACTGGGTTGTAAAGACTGATAATTATAGTGCCAATGTCCTTGCAGTGCCAATCACCAGGTCTATTCTTGTAACTGCTGCAAGCAATTATCCCACTCATTCCTGGTGGCTGCACTAAAGCAATACCAGATGTGCTGTTACCACTGCTTAACAATGGTGATGCTATACCATTACAAGCATTGCCATTGCTGCAACCACCTCCACTACCAGCAGATGCAGATGTCATTCTTAAGTCCCCTGAAGAGAGTCCAGGTGCCTGTTTGGACAAAAAAAAACATAGAAAATAACAATATTGACTCTAAAAATGTTGGATCATTATAGGAATATGTGCAAATTTAATAACCTAAGATTATTCAGATGTTAAATCTTTTACAATGTTGTGTTGGGACTTGATGAAATTCTGGGGAACATCAGAGAAAAGTATTTACTCAACGACCAATAACATAATGAACAAAAGACTGCCCCTTGTACCCTGCCAGTTTGGAAGTAACATTCAACCAATCAAATTTGTCACTTTTATCACACATAAAATATCTTGGTGAAAAATAAATGTTGGTCAGGATTGTAAATTTGATTGGACGCTTGTATTACAGTTTCAAATCTGGACCAGAATGTGGTTTTTAAGTGTGCCTTAAAGTGACAATCTCGTTTTAGTAGATTTGCTGTGATATACCATAAAAGACTCCAGCAGGATGACATTCTGGCATACCAGCAGCGGATATGATCTTGGCAATTGCCAGTGCTGTAAACAAATAATTTTTTTTAAGAACAGTTCCATTAGTCAGACATGTATGCAATCCCAAGTTTGCTGCCACATATCCATTTTGAGACGAGGGAACCTGAATTAATAATGGCAATCATTTGAACTGATTGGCCATTCAGGTTGAATAAATATAAGTAGAGGTTTATAGCAAAGTTATTTACAGTAAAATTACATCTCTTACGTTTACTAGTTGTTAAATGAAGAGCACTTAAGAGAAAATTCATAGAAAATTGAGGATTCACATTCTATGTTATAAAATAACCATTACTTAAATATAAAATATTTGTATTAAACTCACATTTTCTATTTTTTGGGGTAGAGCAATAATAATCAATAGCCTATTTTTCTATGACAAAGTTTGGGATTGGGACTTGCCTTGGAAGTTGTTTTGTGGCCATCCTCTTATGGGGCAAACCTCGGGATTGAGTAGTGATGTGAAAGGATGCTAAGTATGGTCCACCTGAGGAGAGACGAATCAGAGAGCCGAGTTCCTAACAACTACAGATTGAAACTTCCGTTGGCGATTTGTACAGGCGGGTCCCTTCTCCTCTGGGAGACGCCATCATCCAAGGACTTTTCCAAATAAAGTGGACCAGGATTTACTAGCCGCAAATTCTCTGTCATGCATCGCTGAAGCAACCCCAATTTGGAGCAACCAACCCCTACTTGCAATGCTGAAAAACCCGAACAAGATGGAATGAAATGTAGTGTCCGGAACTTCGGGGGCTGCAACCCGGGGAAACCCCCAAAGGAATCGAACCCACGATATCCCACAGACGATACCGCTTGCCCATCCCGCTCAGTAATTTGGAGATATTGATAATTTGCTCCCCTTAAAATTTAAGCAGTATTCCTACTTCTTATATGATATACTTACCGATGCCAGAATGTGCTGGTGGTGAAGACGATCTTTTGCCTTCTCTATCCTCTGCTCGGTGTGGATCTAGATGAAGAACATGGCTGGAATCTGTGGAAAGCAGGATAAAGGTGTCGATGGCACTTTTCCACCATCCTTACTTTTATATTATTCACTGACAGCCTTCTCAAGTCTTTTGTAGTTTTAGTTACACAGAATGCAAATTTAAAGTTTCGTTCCAAAACGTTTAGTCTTGCTGAGCCTGGTAAATATACGTGTATTCCTATCACCCTATACGTGGATTTGCAGATGAAATTTACAGGATGTAGAATACTGTAGTCCTAGGAGCTTAAAATAAAATGTATGAATTCCAATTTTAACATCCACGTCGACGGAAGTTTATCACGGACACAAGTAAGTAGAGTGGTTACTTCAATGGGTCAAGTTCTGTTTATATCCAGGAAAATATATTACGAAAAAGTTAATTGCCTTTAAATTAATCATTATTTAAAAGGTTTAAGATCGTCTAAAACGACTGAAGTTAACGGAAGATGAGGTAGTCATTTGCAGTAAATGTGCAAGTGCAGCACACACAGAAATGCTTCGTCAAAAAGTGCCAAATTAATTCCTTACTAATTTGGCGTTTTCTTCATCAGTAATTTCCATTTTCCAATCCATTTTTCAGAAAATTTACTGCGACTTTTTTTTTCTTTAAATCCTTTTAAAAAGTGGAGGTTATCTATTCTATTAAATGCAGCTACTTACTGTTGACTTTAGAAGACAGCCTAACTGGACGCAACGCGAAAGTCTAGCTCCACTAAATGAAGCGATTTAGGTTTGACGCCTTACTATATGGATATGTATCTCAAGACCTGATGGAAACCTAGCAGATAATTCGTCAAGAGCTAAAGAAATTAAAAGAAGCAGGTGTTACGATCTCAGAGCCCTTGGGGTTAGAAGATCTTGAGGAACCCTCCACATCTCTCCGCGTTTCTCCAGGCTATAAATCTACAAGGAGATCAAATGCTGAAATTGATCAGCAGAATAGGGAGATCCTTGAAAACTATCACGTCGGGGATTGTTAATTTATTTGTTTATCTAAATGAAACTCGTTGTTAATAACAACGAGCTACCTACAATATTGTTTTGACAATTGACCATCACATTACCAACTAAGGAAAATATAACTGTGCCCACATGATTTAACATTATGTAACATAGAGTTTTCAAATGTCATTCCTTTCCTTCATTACGTCAGGTTTGATGTCGTTATAATTAGAACCAATACCATAGTATGAAGTAATAAAATCAACCAGAAATTACAGTGATTACCAATTAAACATTCAGTTTAGCAGCTTTTCTGTGTTCCATTACATTAAGCCATTTTACGGTTATTGTAATCCCAGCTTAAGTTGTCTAATGCTGCAGATGCGTTATGTCATTCATTTGGGATTAAGTAAGTAGGTAATTTATTAATCCAGTTAATTGTTTTGTACAAAAAAGTACAATCAATGTTGGACACGTCAGAAGATACATAAAATATAATAATAATAATAATAATAATAATAATAATAATAATAATAATAATAATAATAATAATAATAATAATAATAATAATAATAATAATGATGATGATGATGATGATGATGATGATGATGATGATGATGATGATGATGATGATGATGATGATGATGATGATGATGATGATGATGATGATGATGATGATGATGATGATGATGATGATGATGATGATGATGATGATGATGAGGATAATAACAATGATGATAATGATCATAATGATAATAATGATGATAATAATAATGGTAATAATGATAATAATGATAATAATGATGATAATAATGATAATGATGATAATAATGATAATGATAGTGATGATAATAATGATAATGATAGTGATGATGATGTATATACGTAAAGGCAGATTATTTACATTCATTAACTAGAAAATCCCAAACTGAGTAAAAGCAGTAGTTAATTTGATGTTCCTTTAATGACTGTTTGAATGCATTTTTCTGTTCTATTTCCTTTAACAATTTTGGAAGTGAGTGGTATATAGGGTGCAGTATACTTTTTTGTCATAGGGAGCTGCTATGTTGATAGACATGTAGAGTTGTGGTTTGTCGTGTTTCATACCTATGCACTGATTCATTTGTTGTGAAAGGTGAGTCTATAATGTTACTGGTTTTACGGATAAACATTAAAATTTCAGAGATGTAATGCAAGGAAAGGGAAGGATACCTATTTTTTTTTTTTTAAATAATGGTTTGCAGGTTGTCATATTTGGTTATTCACCTAGGCAATGATAGTCGATAAAGGAGGGCTGTAACACTGCAGCCGCCATCCAGAACAAGCAGCTTCTCCCTCTGAGGATTGCCAGTACAGCTCGCTAATATGCATATTGCTTCCATTTCCCCCTCTGCTGGCCCCGCTTTACGCTTCAACCTACCACCCATCCCCATAGGTTAGTGAACCAGAAATAGAACATAGTCTAGGAATAGGAATAGTTTATAACCCTCCCACAATATCAAGCTTTTTTGACAATAGAACATATAATAAACTAGAGGACAATATGGAGGAGCTAAGGCACAAATTTCAGGTTATAGTGTTTTTGTTAATGGGGGATTTTGATGCGAGAATAGGCGAAGAGAAAATTAAATTAATAAGGCATGATGGTAGAATAGGTAGAGAGAAACCACATGAATGGGTAAGGAGTAGCAAGGACAAGGTACTCATTTTACAAGGGGTAAAATTGCTCAATTTCTGTGAATTTAATAATTTGTTTATAAGTAATGGGCGCAGTAAAAGGGGATGAGGATGGCGAATATACATTTGCAAATAACAACGGTCAGAGTGTGGTTGACTATGTAACGGGATTTTATTTTCGATCTTCTTCTTCCAATAAGAATCACGCCAACTTCTTTGTAATATCCAAGTCAAGTTTTAATCTAATAAGAGTCATGAGATCTTTCTAAGGTGTGGACGCGGATTTTTGGTGAAAATAAAATTTAGATGAGTCCAATTTTGTTATATATTATTTAATTATATAATATAAACTACGATTCACTCTTTTATATTATAAATATTGAATAACACTTTTCGAATCTTATTAATTTTTCTTTACAATTATAATGATCGTAACATCTTAAGTCAACTTCCTCGTTCTCCAGCAAGACACAAGATTCTCACACTTTTTTTAGATTATTGATTTTCTTGTCCCCATAGTAATTCCCACTTTATTTTGTGATTGGCCGATTCTCTGACACGTCATCACACCACGTCATACCACTACTACTTCGGCCAATCACACAACTACACACATTTTTATATATATTTATTATTCCTTCGAACATTACTAAACAAAAATACTGTTACAAATGCCCCTCTTCGAAATATATGGAAAATAACCAAACAAAGGAATTAACAATCTGTTTCCATATATTTCGAAGAACAGCCCCAATTAACAATTTCGTTTACACCAATATTACACAACACCAATACAACATACATAAAATATAATAATATACATACATTGGATGAAATATAATAAATGAACATTTAACAACAATAAATTAACATTAATTAAAATACAACAATATATTGATGTTTAACAATGTTTTATTTTTATTATTATTTAACACACACATAGTATATATTCAATATTGTTTCAATTACTGTCAAGGCTTTTATGTGTATAGGGATCAGTATCATTCACTTTAAATGTGTGTGTGTATTTGTTACACAGTCCAAGTTTTGAACTAAAGGCTTTTCTATTCTTTAATATACACAATTTCAACTGTTCTTTTCTCGCTTGGTCTAAATTGTATGTGTTTTCTAACTTTACTTGTAATATTCTCTGGAATTCTATTTCTTCCTCCACTTGGCTTCCGCCGTTCTTATCTTGTATTGTATATAATTGGCAACAATGCTTTTCAAGGTCAGTTACATTATTTTGCAATCCATCAATAATTAAATTCTTCCCACAATTTTCATTTTCATCGTATTCAATATTACCATTTTCTTGCAAAAGTATATCTTCCACAAAAAACCTTTCATTATTTATATTATCCCTGTTCTCTTCTTTTCTTCCATCTTCTTCCAATAATTTTATTACTAATAAATCATTTTCTGTCTTAACCTTCATTTCATGCATTTCGAAATTCAATACACTTTGCCATTCATATAATAAATCATTACCCACAATTACATCTCTTGCCAAATGTGGAATTACCAACGTAATGAAATTGAAATTCCATTCACCTATTCGGCCCTTAATTAATACTTTCATTGTTGGTTAGGTTGGTGCTATCGTTTATATTCGCATCATTCTCTGTGCTTTGTGTATTTTCAACTATTTCATTTTGATTACTTCTTTCAAATCTCACACCCCTAAAATCTCTTTGATTTGCACTAAATAAACTAGTACCTCTACCCCTATTAAAATTACTTATTCGCTGATTATTTCCTCGATAAAATCTTACATGGTTTATTTGATCATTTCTTCCAATTCTCGTCGACTGATTGTTATGATAATTCCTTTGCACATTATTTTGAACTCCACTTCCTGTTCCGGGAATTACAGATTCATAAGTTCGTCTAGGATCATAACCTCTTCCTTCAAATCTTTGATTTCTCACGGGTGCCCCACCCCAATTTAAACTCGTCCTATTATTCCTATTATTTGTAGGTTGTGATTCCTGTCGATTTCTTCCTCGCTCAATATGGACGTTATTATAGTTACCATCACAGGATGTAGTATCATTAATGAGGTTATGTGCTTCAAATTCGGATAATAATTCAATCATATCAGAGAAATCGATAGGCTTAGCCACAATTAAATGATTTCTGATATGTGGTGGATAATGACGTATTAGCATGTTGACAATTTCTGTCTCAGAAATTTCGGGATTGATCAACTTACTTTTGTTTGCTAATTTTAAGAAATATTCAGTCATAGAAATCCCTTTTTTAAACTCAAACCTACCCGTTGCTAACTCAACTTTTATTCTTCTTTGTCTCTCAGGTCCCCAAAATCTATTTATAAACAGATTTCTGAAAGTACTGTATGTTTCATGTGAAGCCAAAGTTAACCTTAACCACTCAAGAGCATTTTTCTTCAAACAGCGTTTTACTATTACCATCCGAAATTCATTGGGAATTCTCTTAATACGGAAATATTCTTCCAATTCCCTAAGAAATACTTTTGGATTATCACCTGATTCCTCATCAAAACTTGGTGGACTAATATCATTTAGTGAATAATGTACACATTCATTTTGACCTAGACTGTGGAGTTGTGTGTGTGAGGACATGTTCTGTGTGTTTCTGTGATAATTAATATCATTATCTGGACTCACAAAATCACTACATTCACTTACTACATCACTAGACTTCTGTTGATTGCTTAATTCACCTGGTAAGTCACAATCGTTTATATTTGTAATTCTAGACATTTCTTTCCCGTTATTTACTTTTCTAGCCTGTAATGCAATTACAACTTGTGTCAATTTTCCTAAGTTATCCTTTTCTTTTTCAAAATGTTCTTTTACCTCTTTAATTTGCAAAATTACTTCTTCTTTTGCTTTACTTATCTCATCAATTTGTAACTTTATTTCCTCTTGGTGTATCTTACTTTCATCATGTTGTAATTGCATTTCAGAACAAATTACATTGATTCTTTGTTCTACTTTATCTCCTAATTCTTCTCTTTGTTTTTGTGTTATTTCTGCCTGTTGTATCCTAAATGTTTCTAACTCTTTGTTTAATTCCATTCTTATTTCTTGTTTCACAATGTCCTGACCTAACCTAGTTTCCTGAATTATCTCTCTCAACTCATTGACTTCCTTTCTATTCTCATCCTTATTAATCTCTATGATCTGCATGAGCCTTTCCATATTATCCCTACACTCTTTTCTCCCTTCTCTAATCTCCTGTGAAATTTCAGATTTTAATTCCTGTTTTAGCTTCTGTAATAAATTAATTTCTAAGTTACTCACATTTTGTGCTAGTTCCTGTCTTACTCCTACATCTAAATCATTCATTTTCTTAGTTAAATCGTTTACATTTTGTTCTATTTTAGAATCTAAATTACTCATTTCTGATTTTACATCTTTCATTTTAGAATCTAAATTACTCATTTCAGATTTAACATCTCCTATTTCTGATTTTACATCTCTCATTCTAAAATCTAAATTCTTTGCATTTTGTTCTATTTTAGAATCTAAATTACTCATTTCAGATTTAACATCTCCTATTTCTGATTTTACATCTCTCATTCTAAAATCTAAATTCTTGGCATTTTGTTCTATTTTAGAATCTAAATTACTTAATATTCTTGTTATTCTTTCCAACATTGACTCATTATCTATGCTTAATCTTGCATCCTCCCTATTCATTCCTACACTATCAGTAACTTCTCCTTCCACTATTATTTCTTTTCTACTCGCCATCTTTTTAACTATTTTCTGATTTCTTAACAACATAAATCTACTCACTCACTCACTTAAACCAGTTCTCGTTTTCTTCTTTCTTCTCTCTTCTTTCTTCTTTCCTTTTAAATTCCCACGGAGCTGCACGATGCTTTAATCTCCTCTTCTTTATCCTATTCGAGCCCCACGTTGGGCGCCATTTGTAACGGGATTTTATTTTCGATCTTCTTCTTCCAATAAGAATCACGCCAACTTCTTTGTAATATCCAAGTCAAGTTTTAATCTAATAAGAGTCATGAGATCTTTCTAAGGTGTGGACGCGGATTTTTGGTGAAAATAAAATTTAGATGAGTCCAATTTTGTTATATATTATTTAATTATATAATATAAACTACGATTCACTCTTTTATATTATAAATATTGAATAACACTTTTCGAATCTTATTAATTTTTCTTTACAATTATAATGATCGTAACATCTTAAGTCAACTTCCTCGTTCTCCAGCAAGACACAAGATTCTCACACTTTTTTTAGATTATTGATTTTCTTGTCCCCATAGTAATTCCCACTTTATTTTGTGATTGGCCGATTCTCTGACACGTCATCACACCACGTCATACCACTACTACTTCGGCCAATCACACAACTACACACATTTTTATATATATTTATTATTCCTTCGAACATTACTAAACAAAAATACTGTTACAACTATATCTTGTGTAGTGAGGAGCTCATTGAAAGAATTAATAATTTCAAAATAAGAAACGAAATACTGAGTAGTGGCCACTTTCCGTTAGGGATAGAAATAGGATTGACAGAAGAAGAAAGCGAGAGAAAGGAGGAGGGTGACCTTGAAGTAGTGAACCATGGAGGGAAGAAATGAAGGGGGAATTCCTAACTGAAATAAACTCAGAAATATCAAAAATAATAAGAATAAGCATAGAGGTTGCATTGAATGAGAGCAATATAGAAAGAGGCTTAGAGCTAATGAAACTAATAGTTACAAGGGCAGGGATAAAAATGAAAGTAAAAGAGAAAATGAAACGAATAAGTAATGGCTGGTTTGATGAGGACTGCGGTAGAGCAAGAAGGGAAGTGTGTAAAAACCTGGCTTGTTGAAGAAGAACGGGGAAGGGTAGAGATAGGATGATTATGGTAATAAATAGAGAAGTGTACAAGAAATTATTAGAACAAAAAACGAACGAGTGGCGGGATAGCATTCGAAAGAAAATGAAGGATGCCATACAACAAAAAGATAATAATAAAATATGGGGTATGGTGAGTGAAATTAATAAACAGAAGGACGTGAAAATGAGATAACATCACAGGAATGGCTGAAGTATTTTAGAGACCTAGTTGCAGAAAGGGAGTGGATAAATAGAGATAAGATATAGTTGGGCGACCTGAGGATAGACGATGAGGTATTAAACAGAGAACTCAAATTGAATTTTTCAACAAAAAGCTTAAAGGGGGGTAAAGCAGTGGGCATGGGCGAATCCCAGAGGAGGTTTGAAAGAGATATGGGGAAACACCAAGTGGATTAAAAAATATAACTAATTTATTTAATAAGATGAAAGATAGTAGGAAATTACATGACTGCTGGAAAACAAGTGTGATTGTACCAATATTTAAAGGGAAGAGGAGTGAGAATAGGCCAGAGAATTAGAGGGGGATAAGCTTACTATCTATAATTGGGAAAATGTATACGGGTATACTAGCGGACAGACTAACGTATTGGGCGGAAAGAGAAAATAAAATATCAGGTTTTCAAGCGGGATTTGGGAGAAAAATACAAACTATAGATCATGTATTTATAATCAAGACGTTAATTGATAAATATTTGAGCAGGAAAAGCGGCAGATTGTATATGTTTTTGTGGATTTTGAGAAAGCGTTCGATACGATAAACAGGGAGGCTTTAAATTGGAAATTAAGAAGAAAAAGGGTGAGGGAGAAGTTTATAAACGAAATTCATAAAATTTATAGTGGGGTGAAATTCGGAATAAGATGTGGGTTGAATGCATTATCAGAAGAAGCCGAATAGTAGTTAGGCTTAAGACAGGGGTGCAAATTGAGTCCTATAATATTCCATTTATTTATAGACGACATAATAGAGAGGGTTAAGGAAAGCAAAGCCCATTGCCCAATAATAATGAACAAAGAGATCCCTGGTTTATTGTATCCAGATGATTTAACGGTAGGAGCAATTTCCGTAATAGGTCTACAAAAATCAATTGAGGCAATCCATAGGTTTTGCGCTGACTGGGGACTAAGATAAACAGCAAAAGAAAACAAAAAGTATTTAAAAGAGGATCGATACTTAGGAAAGGAGAGAAATAGTTCATGGGAGACCAAACATAGAAGTGGTAAACGAGTATGACTATTTAGGTGTAAGGAAGGATGGGCTGCTCAAGCCGGAAAAGCAATAGCTAATGGCAGGGTGGCAATGTCAGGGGTAAGAATATGTAAACATATACTGGAGATGTTAGTTAGATGGTTAGAAAGAATGTATGAAGCGGTCGTTGAAGCCAGAACACTATGCAGTGGAGGTATGGGGCACATCAGAAATAGGAACACAATTAGACCAGATGTACGGACTGTTCTGCAAAGAACTACTACGGCTGCCAAAATCGGCACCAAGAGAGGTGGCATTACTAGAGTTAGGTAATACAAAAAAGGAGGGGAATAATAATGGAAAAAATATTGAAATTCTCGTATAAGTATATTAAAGGGCAGAAAGGAGAATTATTGAATATTTGCATGAAGCAACAGAAAAGCATCAAAAATACAAATAGTTGGTGGGCGGAATTGGAAAGAACGGTATTAAAGATAGGCATGGGAAATCTATGGAGAGCAGAGGAGACAAATTATAGCGGTTGTTGGAAGGAAGTGAGAACTAGACTACAAGAAATAGATAGGCAAGAGACATGGGAAAGTATAGAAGAAAAGAAATCTTTTAAATTTTATAAGCAGTTAATGACAGAATGGGGTAGGGAAAAATATATAGATCAATGTGGCAAAACTGAAAGAGAAGGCCTAGCATGGACGAGAGTAGGAATATTATATTGTGACTTTGTGGGTTCGTGAAATGAAAAGTCCAATTGCACCACTCAAAAATGTTCTTTATTTCCACCGACTTACAGTTTAACACTTGCCAATTACACAGAATTACGTAATGCACACAATTACGATTCACCAGTTCGTCCGTTACAATTTCACTTGCACTCGTAATTACGTACAATCCTCCGATGCACTCACACAGTCTTCTCGTCGTACACTAGCACTGCATTCTTACGCCAAGAACCGACTAACTGACTCTTGCCCGTCGTGTTGCTTATATAGGGCCAGCGGGTCGATCTGGAAGGTTCTAGATTAGATGAAATATCCCGTAAGTTCGAGAACACAGGTGGAACAGAAAGAGACGGCGCAGTGATGTTTTGTCTCCCAGCCACCCCTTGTCACCACCATAAGACAAACGAGGGGGGGGGGGCGAGGCGACTGCCGAATGTCCCCTGCTTGCCGGCTCTCAGCTGGATCCATAGGGTGTTCCAACGTTCGGGTGACACTGCTCCCTCCTCAAAGCTGGTCGTCCCGAACAGCACCATCGTAGCGTGCCAGGCAATCCAGGTGTGCCACCAACATCTTCCCTCGGGGAACCTTCTGGATGCGGTAGACCACGTGGTTAATCCTCTTTACCACCCGGTACGGTCCTTGCCATGGCTGCTGAAGCTTCGGGCAGCGTCCCTTGGTCCGGGTAGGACGGTACAACCAGACCAGGTCACCTTGCTGGAACTCTTGGCTCTTGGCTTGCCTGTCATATCTGGTCTTCATGCGGTCGCTCGCCTTCTGGAGGTTTTGGCGCGCCATCTCGTGCATGTCGTGGAGGTGGTCTATCAGGTTCTCCACATACTCGGTCACCGGCTGCTTCGCCTCCGGAGGGCTTCCGAAAGCCAGGTCACAAGGGACGCGTAACTCTCGGCCGAACTTTAAGCTGGCTGGCGTCATCCCAATTGTGTCGTGTGTAGGCCAGCAAGAACAGTGGCACCTTGACGTCCCAGTCTCGCTGATGGCTGGCCACAACCTTCCTCAGGTGTCCTTCTAAGGTCTTGATGTACCTTTCGACCATGCCATCCGACTGGGGATGTAGAGGCGTCGTGCGGTTCTTGTTAACCCCCAGCCTTTGTAGTGCCTCCTTCATTAGGTTGGACTCAAAGTTGGTACCCTGGTCGCTGTGTAGCTCTAACGGCACCCCAAATCGACAGAAAACTTGCTCCACGAGGCAGTCTGTGATTGTCTTTGCCTCTTGGTTTGGGATGGCATACACCTCCGGCCACTTGGTGAAGTAGTCCACGACCACCATTAGGTACTTGTTGCCTCGGTCGGAAACTGGGAACGGTCCAGCAATGTCAACGGCGATCCGTTCGAATGGCGCTCCCACGTTGTCCTGCTGCAAGCGACCCCGGCTCCTAGTCTGGGGGCCACGAATCGCCGTGCACACGTGACACTGACGGCACCATCTCTCAGCATCTGCTCGGGGTCTCAGCCAGTAGTAGCCCTGCCGTAGTTTGTTAATCATTCGGTTCGCTCCCAGGTGTCCTCCTGAAGTACCGGCGTGCACTTGCTCCAAGACTTCCGGGACCTTACTCCGGGGAAGTACCAACTGTTCTCTCCGCGTCTTTGCATCGAGTGACTCCCATACCCGGAACAGCACGCCCTCTCTGGTCTTCAAAGAGTCCCATTGGGCCCAGTACGACTTGTAGGTGGCGCTCCTCGGTGCGATGTCCTCCCAGGTTGGTCTCGTCCCTGCCTCCACTTCCCTCAAGAGTGGCCCCAAGTCTGCGTCCGCCAGCTGCTCCCTCCTCAGGCCTGCGCTATCCCAGCCGTCTGCAGGCACTGCCGTGATTACTCGGACTGCTGCGGCACGCAACTTCTCCTCCACTCTTGTGCACTGGCCGCACCCTTCCTGACAGGGTGCTCGGGACATGGCGTCAGCGTTACCTTGGCTCTTCCCTCTACGATGTTCCGAGGTGAAGTCGTACTCCTGCAGCCTCGGGATCCAACCTGCTGTCTGGACTTCTGGTCGCGCCGTCACCATCACCTCGCTCCTCGCGGGAACAACCACGTCTTCGTTCGAAACGACCCTGCAAATTCCAAGGTGCTCCTCTGGTTGACGGAGTATAACCTTTTCTCCGTTGAGCCGCAGGACCTTCTTGCCGAAATCGTTCGTCGGCTCATGGCTCCTGAGGGCATCCAATCCCAGTATCACCTCCTCAGCCACCTTCGCGAGGAACACCCACAGACGCAGAGCACTCCGCCCCAAGGTCAGCTCCAGCAGGGCCTCCTTCTCCACAGGCAAGTCGCTCGACGCCGTGACCAGCTCGTATGGTTGACTCGGCTTCCTCGTTGGCAAACCCTCCGCCACGTCAGGTCTGCTGATGGTCACGGCTGCCCCAGTGTCCACCATGCACGCGGCACGGCTTCCCTCTCACCCAACCGTCCACGATGAGGCTGTCATCCATACGCCGGCTGACGGCACGCAGTGTCACTCGAGGGAATGGTGGAAATGGCGCCGACGTGCCCCTCTCCACGACGGACCTTACTCGCTCTTCAAGCTGCTCTTCCTGGTGTGGGCAGTCTCTCTGCAGGTGTCCGGGCTGTCCACACCCCCAACACAGGCCACTAGGTGTTCGCCGGCGTCCCTCAGGTGGTCTTCTGTCTGCGGCGTAGCGGACACTCCTCGTTCTCGACGTCGGGATAGACGTTACCTTGGCCGCCTCCATCCTTAATGCCGCTGTCAGCGCCTCGTGGATGGTTTTATAATCGCCGAGCATTAGGCGCTGACGAATCTCCGTGATCCGTACCCCGTCGACAAAGTTGTAGGCGGATTCCCGGGATACGAACTCCAGTGGCAGGTCAACCAAGGCCTTGCTGGCCAGCTGCTCAATCGACATGGCGAGCTCCTGCAGCGTCTCCCCCGGCTGCTGTGACCTTGCCTTTAGCTGGCTGCGGTATGCTGGGGCTAAGCGGTGGTTCCCGAAACGATTCTCCAGGGCCTCCCAGATGTCCTTGGGCGCCGCCGTTGTCTGCACCACGTTTAGGACTTCAGCGGCCCGTCCCTGGAGGCTGGCTATTAACTGTGTGGCCTCCTCCTCCGGTGACCATCTGTTGTGCTTGGCTACTGTGTCGAACTGGCGGCGGAAGACCTCAAATGTTGACGCGCCGTCATATTTCGGAGGCTTGACTTACGCCGATGTTGTGTTGCGTACCGGTACGTCGGCCTTCAAATCCTTCAGTCTCCTGCCGACGACGTCCTTCACCATGGCTTTCAGGGACTAGATGCTGCTGTCGGCCTTTCCCTCCAGGTTGTTTACGCGGTTCGCGAGGTCTTCGACGTCTTCAACCATGGCGCTCAGGGTCTTGGCGTTATTGTCGGCCTTTTCCTCTAGATCATTGAAGCGGTTCGCCAGGTCCTCGACGCGCTCGTCCACTTGGTCCATCCGCTTGCCCAGCTCCGTCACGTTATCCCTCACGCCGGCCAACTGTTCCTCAAATTTGGCGGCGAGGACCTCGTTCGCCTCCTTCATTTCCGTGGTCAGTTCGGCCATCTTTGCGGTCATTGTCGTGGCCAAGTTGTTGTTTGTAGTCTCCAGCTTCGCGGCCAGGCTGTTATTTGCCGCTTCCGTTTTTGCTGTTAATTCGTTCATCTTCTGCAAAAGCATTTCCAATGCCGATTCCATGGCCATAATGTTCGGTGATGTTGTTTTCCCGCTTCCTGACACCAGTGTGACTTTGTGGGTTCGTGAAATGAAAAGTCCAATTTCACCACTCAAAAATGTTCTTTATTTCCATCGACTTACAGTTTAACACTTGCCAATTACACAGAATTACGTAATGCACGCAATTACGATGCAGCAGTTCGTCCGTTACGATTTCACTTGCACTCGTAATTACGTACAATCCTCCGATGTACTGACACAGTCTTCTCGTCGTACACTAGCACTGCATTCTTACGCCAAGAACCGACTAACTGACTCTTGCCCGTCGTGTTGCCAGCGGGTCGATCTGGAAGGTTCTAGATTAGATGAAATATCCCGTAAGTTCGAGAACACAGGTGGAACAGAAAGAGACGGCGCAGTGATGTTTTGTCTCCCAGCCACCCCTTGTCACCACTATAAGACAAACGAGGGGGGGGGGGCGTGGCGACTGCTGACCGTCCCCTGCTTGCCCGCTCTCAGCTGGTTCTATAGTGTGTTCCAACGTTCGGGTGACAATATTTAAAAGGGTTGAGAAGTAATGAGGTAGGGATATGTGAATTTTGTGGAGATGAAGAAAACACTGTTTATTACCTAATAGAATGTAAGGAGCTAACAAATTACAGGAGAGAAATATGGCATAAGAAATGGGACAGTGTAAGCAAAGAGATAATGGTGGTACGCATGCCAACCGGGATGGGAGAAAAGAAAAATAGATGTATAGGAGATTTCTTATATAGGATAAGAGAAAAGTGGATTAGGATAAAAGAAGAAAAGCTCAAGAAGAAATGGCATCAAGCTGCTCAGGAAAACCAAAGGCTTATAGCCAGGGGACCTGAGTCAGCAAGTAAATCTTAGGTCAGCGATTTTATGTATTTGTACAGCATGTTCTATGTTAAATTTTATTGTACTGAATTTGTAATGGATACTGTACAAATAAATAAATATCAGGTTAGTGAACTATCTGGACTACATTGTTTGCAGTCCCAAGGGCGGCGTAAGAGCAATTTCTTGCATATTTTCTGAAATCAGTCAGTTTTTGAACATTTTCATGGCGATTCAAATATAGTTTTGTTTCCTGACAGTAAATATTATCAAATGTGACTTTATATACTGGTATCAATTGTGTGATTGTAACAATAATTCAGTCGAGTATTTAAGGTCGCTTCGTTTTGGCGTTTTAACACTGCAAGGGATTTGTGCGAGGAAGACCGACTCCTGTGTTAAACATTATTCAAAGTGCAACAAACCGGCAGGTGTTTCAGTCCTGAAATTTACACGAAATACGAGTGAATATGTGGCTGTGAAGTTAGCAATTCCCCGTTCTGATTTCCTTGTCTTTTATTTTGAATTAAAGACGACGCAGCCAACATTGCATGGGTTCAAAAGAGAGTTGACTTGAAGAGACTATATGAAAAATGTCATAAACATGAAATATCTAAAAGCCAGGTTAATAACATGCTTAATTTTGCTACACTTGGTTCAGTAAATGTACTGACATGTTTAAACCTATAAGGAATCAATAGATCGTCACAACGATTAAGTCCAAAAAAATAAGGACACTCATATAAAGATCCCTATTTAAGCTCCATCTTAATGGTGACTCATTTTTAAAGGAACTTCTAAGACAGTACAAATTGAATTACTTCAGTGCATTCTTGAAGTCTGCAGAGAAAACATCTTAGGTAAAATTGAAGCAGCAGACCATGTATCTGTTATGGCCGACGAAACTACAGATATTGTTGACATGTTTCAGCTTGTAATAATCTTAAGGTATTGTAATGCCTTAGGCATTCCTGCTGAGCGATTCTCTCTGAGACAAATTTTTACGCTTGATGGATCAAGCGCTACACAACCCGTAACCAAAACGGAGCAAAAAATTAAATCGTGTCTCCCAAAACGGGGGAACGATTAAGTGCAGCTGCCTATGAGACTTAAACAAGGGCATCCCATTCCAAATTCCCAACAAATTCAAACACCCCAGCAGAACATGAAACCAATTACTAGCTCATTTCGCAGGTTAAGCCGCAAAGCGGCTAGGTACTGTAGCATAAGACACCCAAACGGGGAAAAAGAAAAATAGCCCCGCCCGACTAGGACTACCTCTGATCCTCTGGATTCTGGGGACTTTTTTTTATTCCGAATGGGCAAAATTCTGATGCAATTGCAGAAGTTGTAATTTATGAGCTTGGCAGTAGGTATATTAGAAGTTAAGAAGAAGAAGAATAAGAAGAAGAAGAAGAAGAAGAAGAAGAAGAAGAAGAAGAAGAAGAAGAAGAAGAAGAAGAAGAAGAAGAAGAAGAAGAAGAAGAAGAAGAAGAAGAAGAAGAAGAAGAAGAAGAAGAAGAAGAAGAAGAAGAAGAAGAAGAAGAAGAAGAAGAAGAAGAAGAAGAAGAAGAAGAAGAAGAAGAAGAAGAAGAAGAAGCGTATAGGCCAAAGTTTTGAAGGTGCAGGGGTTATGAGTGGGACTAACAATGGAGTGCAAGCTAAAGTTAGAGATGTATATCCTAATGCGTACTTTGTGCATTAGCTCCTCAACTAAATATGATAATGGAGAGAGCTGCCAGGCAAAACACAAAAGCTAGAACCTTTTATTTTCCAAATCCTTGTGCTATACCTGCCTTAATTTCTCGCTCTCCACACAGTTCATCACTGTTAGATTCATGTGTTAAGCAGTGGCGGCTCGTGGTTGAAATGTTTGGCGGGGGGGGGGGGGGCACAAAAACGGATTTGCTTGCTAAGTATTGACAAGAATAAATTGTTACACCCTTAAATTTGAAGAACTTTTTTCCCTCTAAATTCTTCGCTATAACCCACGGAAATGGCGGTTCTCAAGTTGTAATATACACCTGAGAAATAAGTACAAGAAGCCTAACGCAATCTTTGCCCAAGGCTGCTATATTAATATGCATGCAACATACTCATAAGAGGATGGTATTAAATTATTGTGACTTTGTAGGTTCGTGAAATAATAAAACGAGGTTACAAAACACAAAATCTACACTTTATTCTCCTCGAAATACACTGTTCAACATTACAAAATTGCTAGAACCTTAAAAGTATTTTTCCAACTCTACATTCAACTGTCTGTCGCTACCGGTAACGATTGGTTCCGCAGTTTTCCGAATCTCCACCGGCTTCGGCTTCGCGAGTCTACCGCCAGGGCGACACTGCTCCCTCCTCAAGGCTGGTCGTCCAGAACAGCGCCTTCGTAGCGGGCCAGGCGATCCAGGTGTACCACCAACATCTTTCCTCGGGGCACCTTCTGGATGCGCTAGACCACGTCGTTAATCCTCTTCACCACACGGTACGGTCCCTGCCATGGCTGCTGAAGCTTCGGGCAGCGTCTCTTGGTCCAGGTCGGGCGGTACAACCAGACCAGGTCACCTTGCTGGAACCCTTGGCTGTTGGCTTGCCTGTCGTATCGCGTTTTCATGCGGTCGCTCGCCTTCTGGATATTCTGGCGAGCCATCTCGTGCATGTCGTGGAGGTGGTCCACCAAGTTCTCCACATCCCTCAAGAGTGGCCCCAAGTCTGCGTCCGCCAGCTGCTCCCTGCTCAGGCCTGCGCTATCCCAGCCATCCGCAGGCACTGCCGTGACTACTCGAAATGCTGCGGCACGCTCCTTCCCCTCCACTCTTGTGCATTGGCCGCACTCTTTTGGACAGGGTCTTCGGGACATAGCGTCCGCGTTACCGTGACTCTTCCCTCTGCGATGTTCCGAGGTGAAGTCGTACTCCTGCTGCCTCTGGTCCCCACCTGCTGTCTGGCCTTCCGGTCGCGCCGTCACTATCACTTCGCTCCTCGCGGGGACAACCACGTCTTCGCTCAAGACGACCCTGCCAATTTCAAGGCGCTCTTCTGGTTGACGGAGTATAACCTCTTCTCCGTTGAGCCTCAGGACCTTCCTGCCGACGTCGACCGTCGCCACGTGGCTCCTGAGGGCATCCAGTCCCAGAATCACCTCCTCATCCACCTTCGCGACGAACACCCACAGACGCACGGCACTCCGTCCCAAGTTCAGCTCCAGCAGGGCCTCCTTCTCCACAGGCAAGGTGCCGCCCGATGCCAACACAAGCTGGTATGGTCGGCTCGGCTTCCTCGTCGGCAAACCATTCGCCACGTCAGGTCTGATGATGGTCACGGCTGCTCCAGTGTCCACCAGCACGCGGCACGGCTTTCCTCTTACCCAACCGTCCGCGATGAGGCTACCATCCATACGCCGGCTGACGGCGCGCAGTGTCACTCGAGGGGATGGTGGTGATGGCGCCGACGTGCCCCTCTCCACGACGGACCTTACTCGTTCTTCCAGCTGCTCTTCCTGGTGTGGGCAGTCTCTCTGCAGGTGTCCGGGCTGTCCACACCCCCAACACAGGCCACTAGGTGTTCGCCGGCGTCCCTCAGCTGGTCTTCTGTCTCCGGCGTAGCGGACACTCCTCGTTCTCGACGTCGGGATAGACGTTACCTTGGCCGCCTCCATCCTTAATGCCGCTGTCAGCGCCTCGTGGATGGTTCTATAATCGCCGAGCATTAGGCGCTGACGAATCTCCGTGTTCCGTACCCCGTCGACAAAGTTGTAGGCGGATTCCCGGGATACGAACTCCAGTGGCAGGTCAACCAAGTCCTTGCTGGCCAGCTGCTCAATCGACATGGCGAGCTCCTGCAGCGTCTGCCCCGGCTGCTGTGACCTTGCCTTTAGCTGGCTGCGGTATGCTGCGGCTAAGCGGTGGTTCCCGAAGCGATTCTCCAGGGCCTCCCAGATGTCCTTGGGCGCCGCCGTCGTCTGCACCGCGTTTAGGATTTCTGCGGCCCGTCCCTGGAGGCATGCTATTAACTGTGTGGCCTCCTCCTCCGGTGACCATCTGTTGTGCTTGCCCACTGTGTCGAACTGGCGGCGGAAGACCTCGAATGTTCACGCGCCGTCATATTTCGGAGGTTTGACGCGCGCCGATGTTGTGTCGCGTCCCGGTGCGTCGGCCTTCAAATCCTTCAGTATGCTGCCGACGACGTCCTCCACCATGGCGTTCAGGGACTTGACGCTGCTGTCGGCCTTTCCCTCCAGGCTGTTTACGCGGATCGCGAGGTCTTCGACGTCTTCAACCATGGCGTTCAGTGACTTGGCGTTATTGTCGGCTTTTTCCTCTAGGTCATTGAAGCGGTTCGCCAGGTCCTCGACGCGCTCGTCCACTTGTCCCATCCGCTTGCCCAGCTCCGTCACGCCATCCCTCACGCCGGCCAACTGTTCCTCAAATTTGGCGGCGAGGACCTCGTTCGCCTCCTTCATTTCCGTGGCCAGACTGTCGTTCGCTGCCTTCATTTCTGTGGTAAATTCGGTCTTTATTTCTTTCAACTCTGCGGCCAGGTTGTTATTTGCCGCTTCTGTTTTTGTTGTTAACTCGTTCATCTTCGCGGCCAAGCTGTTATTTGCCGCTTCCGACTTCGCTGTTAATTTGTTCATCTTCTGCAAAAGCATTTCCAATGCCGATTCCATGGCCATAATGTTCGGTGATGTAGTTATCCCGCTTCCTGACACCAGTTGTGACTTTGTGGGTTCGTGAAATAATAAAACGAGGTTAAAAAACACAAAAACTACTCTTTATTCTCCTCGAAATACACTGTTCAACATTACAAAATTGCTAGAACCATAAAACTGTTTATTTTTCCAACTCTACATTCAACTGTCGGTCGCTACCGGTAACGATTGGTTCCGAAGTTTTCCGAATCTCCACCGGCTTCGCCTTCGGCTTCGCGAGTCTACCGCCAGGGCAACAATATCAGTCAAAGAATATATATATATATATATATATATATATATATATATATATATATATATATATATATATAGCGTGGTGGTAGCATGTCCGCCTGACGTTAAAGAGGTCCCGAGTTAGATTCTCGGTCAGGGTGAGTTACCTGGATAAGGTTTTTCCGGGGCTTTCCCTTGTCCTGATAGCAGAATGTCGAACCCCGAACTCATTTGGGCATCATTTCAGCAATCTCGTCCATCGTCTGATATGACATAACGTTGCAGGACGTAAACTAAAAAAAGAAAAAAGAAAAACCAGCGTGCAGAATGGCTTGTAGGTGACAGTATAGTGCAGATGCACACATACCGTCGCAGTATCAGCATAAAGATGGCCACCGGACACCTTGGTCACTTTACTAAAAGTGTTGTGCAGTATTAACTGCAATAGCGGAAGGACCTCTATCTTCCTGAATTACAAATGTTCATAACAAATTTTGAGTTTGGTTCGAAGTTTGCCATTGTAAAGTTCTTTATAATGATCGCTGACAAATGCTTAGTTCTATTTCAGGAAGTACTCGAGAATATAATTCAATGTTTTCGGCATCCAATAGTTTTGCAGCATCCAGACTACGTAGACTCGTAGCGGCTGTGCACTACGATCAGTGGCGGCCGATAAAGGAGGGCTGCGGGACTGCAGCCCCCCGCCGCAAAGATCAAGTTTTAATTTTATGTTGTTGCCTTAATTGCCTAAATTGAATAGATTACATCCATATATATTGTAAGTCATCACAACAAGCTCATAGTCTGTGCGGCAAATTCATATGTAAAGCCACTCACTAACATGTATATTACTTCCATTTTCCCCTCCGCTAACCCCTGCTTCACGTTTCGACCTACCTCGCGCCCCACACAGCAGCAGTGGTGTCGTTGAAGGAGCACCCTGCTCTGAGGAGCAGGGGCCTTCGACATTTAGCCATTCCGGGACATTGTCCCTTACTGGCATTAGATAATGTAATGGAAAGATGGTGGTTAGACGGTGAGTTTTGTTTCTAGAAGGATGATGTAAAGTTGGGTAGAGTGCATGTGAAAGAATAATTTATGATGATTTGAATTTTGGAGTTTCTGTGATGGGATGTTTTTAGTTGTCTAGAACAGCTCTGGGGTGAGGGTAGGTGTTTCCTGGGTCAATGTCATATTCTCCGAGACCACGGATTAAATGGTTGAAACTATCTGGAAGGGTGGCATAGAATTTGCGTGAAAGGTCAAGGATGTATTCAGTCAGTGTAGGAAAGGAAAGGTCAGCATGTATGTTGGCGTTTGGTATGTACCAATCAGCACCTATTGTTGTTCGGAGATATCTGCTCTGGAGGACTTGAAGTTTGTTGAGGTGAGTCTTAGCTGCAACTCCCCAGATTTGGCAGGCATACGTCAAGGCGGGTCTTAGTACCTGTTTGTATATGAGTATCTTGTTTCTGAGCGCTAGTGGGGACTTCCTGTTGTAGAGGGGATATAGCATGGACATTCTTCTGGAGACTTTATTTGCCAGCGATGTGATATGGGCTTTCCAGGTAAGGCGCATGTCCAATGCTACCCCTAGATATTGGGCTTCCGTTTTCCATTGTACGGCAGCTCCTGCCAGACGCAGCTCAGGAACATCTTGCAGCTGGCGACGACTGAATGTGACAGCCTGGGATTTGTTTGCGTTGATCCGTAGCCTCCAAGTGAGGAACCACGCGGTCAGCATGTCGGCATATCTTTGTGTTCGCTGTACTGCTGTTTGATGCCTGGTGGATGCTGTGGAGATGGCTGTGTCATCTGCAAATAGATATAGGTTGCAGCTACTGATGGTGGGTATAGTGTTTATATAGGTTAGGAAGAGCAGGGGGCCAAGGACGCTGCCCTGTGGAACTCCTGCGTGAATAGAGTATGGCTGGGATTCAATATCGTCTCTAGCAACGACGAAGGTGCGATTTGCTAGATACTTGTGAAGTAGATGAATTAGGTAAGCGGGGAAGGCATATTGGATTAGGCGAAAGAGAAGACCTTCGTGCCAGACAGAGTCGAAGGCCTTGGAGATATCAAGAAATAAGGCTACAACATAGTGTCTGTTGTTGAAGCCACGGATGGTGTCGTCAACGAAGCGTAGGAGTTGGTGTGAGGTGGAATGTTGTCGCCGAAAACCAAATTGTTCAGGTCTGAGAATATTTAGGTCATCCATGATGTGCTGTAGGCGGCGTTGAAGCACCTTTTCAAATAATTTGCTGATGGCAGGGAGGAGACTGATTGGGCGGTGATTTGAGATGTTTTTGGAGTCTTTGCCTGGTTTTGGGAGGGTGATTATGCGTGCATGCTTCCATGCAGCAGGAAAGTGAGAGAGGAGAAGAAGACTGTTGAATAGGTGGGTGAGTAAGTCAATCCATTTTTTCGGAAGGGCTTTGAAGGCGGCGTAGGGTATTTTGTCATACCCAGGAGCTTTGAAAGGACGAACTGAGACAATGATTTGTCCAAGTTCCTGGGGTGTTGTAAGGGGTATGTCGTGTGCTTCGTAAGGAGAGTGAATGAAGCGACTCACTGCCTCTTCTATATCTGCTACCTGTTCAGCATCTGGGGACTCAGCAGGATGAAAGGTGGAGGCCAGGTGTTCGGCAAGTAGTTCCACCTTTTCTCTGGACGATTGGGCTAGTCGTCTCCCATCGGTCAGTGGCGGATCAGAGGAGGGAATGCGCAGCAGTGCCTTGGACATCCTCCAGAGGGAGACGTCGGCAGGATCAAGGGTGCTGAGGCGTCTTTCCCATTCATCGTTGCTGAAGTCTGAGATTTCCATTTTTATTAGAGCCTGGAGCCTATTCCACTCGTGCTTGTCCTGTGGGTTGCGTGTGTTTTGGTATCTACGCCTGGCTCTGTTTTTGGCGGTTATTAGCTGACGTATTGGTTGGGGAAGGGGTTTCTGGGGATTGTATGGGGTTCGTCGAGCTGGTGTTGCTTCTTTCATGGCAGCTGCCATGGTGGTGGTGATGGAATTTGCCAGTTCATCAGCTGAGGCGGGAGTGGGACATGGCTGTATTATGACCGGTTTGCTAGCCATAATTTTGGAGAAGAGGTTCCAATTTGTGTTCCTGGGATGTATTGTTGGTGTTAAGGTTTTTGGTTTTACTTTAGCCTGAAAAAGGAGTAACAGAGGGTAATGGTCGGAGGACAGCTCAGGAATAGAGAATATAGTAGGATGACAGCGTACATTATGAAGGAGAGCTATATCCAACCAGTCAGGCGGTCTTCGATCCCCGTAGGTGATAGTGGGGGAAGAAGAGGCAAGTACAGCCAGATTTCTGCGCTCCAGATACCTTTCTAGGAGACGGCCTCTTGGATTTGTGATGGTGGAGTTCCAGAGGGTGCTCTTGGCATTAAAGTCACCAAGAGCTATCGTAGAGGTACCAGTGAATATAGCGTCCAGGTCCCGGAAGGAGATGGCTCTGCCAGGAGGGATATATATGGAGAAGATATTGAGTGGGCCCTTGTCTGTCTGAAGTTGGACCCCTGTACCTTCCAAGCCTTCTGTGGCTGGTAAATGTATCCTGAAGTGCTGGATACCACGCCGTATGTACACGGCCGTTCCTCCATAGCCGTCAGCTCTATCCGCACGATGGCACAACATACCAGGAATTGTAGATTTGATGTTGGGAGTAAGGTGCGTTTCTTGGACTAGAAATACGTCCACCTTGTTTATGGCCAGAAAGTTTGCTGCCTCTCTCAGTTTGTGGCGTAGACCATTAGCATTCCACGAGCAGATGCGTATGTTTAGGAGTTGGTTGATTATCCTAGTCGTGTCTGCCATGTTTACCGAAGAAGACATAGACGGTGTGGACTAGGATGGTTTGAGGTGGGATGCTTGAGGGTCTTTTGGTAAGAGCCTCAGCCAGGTCTGCAGCGAAGTCGGCCTGTAGGTTGAGCGGTATACGTGATAGTAGGTTAAGGAACTGCTCGTCAGGTAGAGATGGGATGGAGGGTTGTGAGGTGGGCTGTGGTGGAGCCGCTGAGGATCGTGGCAGCAATCTCTGCTGTGCTGGTGTTCTTGTCTCCAACTGACGCCCCTTGGAGGTTGTGGCGATAGGGGGAACCTGGCTGTGTGAGTTGTTGTTTCGTTCCATACTAGGTGTGAGCGAAACTGGCTGTTTAGGTGGTGCTGGTGGTGGTGCTGCTGGTGCCCTGTGGTTAATCGGAGAAGAGATAGACTCCGAGGCAAGTGGCATTTGTGCAGATTTCTGCTGAAGTGGTTGCGGGCCAGAAGCCAGAGCTGCTGCATAAGACTTGTGTTGCAGTCGCTGTACCGGAGGTAGCCCTGGGTAACGGGTACCTTTAAAAGCTTCCTTCGGTAGTCCCAGTGTATTTGTAATTTTTGGAGGTGCGTCATGTCTAGTACGCTGTCCGTTCTTATTGAGGACCATTTCGATCCTGGCTTCCTGCCATACTGGACATTTAGCGTAACGGCAGGAATGATCCCCACCGCAGTTGTAACAAACGGGCTTTGCTCCGGGTATACCAATGACTTTGCAGTCTGTGCGTCTGTGTCCAGGTTCCCCACAGAATGTGCACACAGGTACCAGGCGACATCCTGCTGCACTGTGCTGGAATTGTTGGCAGTTTGTGCACTGCAGAGGGCGAGCGGGTGGTCGGTAGGCTTCGACCCTAATTTTGGCATCAAACATGCGCGTCTCTTTGTATATGTCAGAGGAGCGAGGTTCCTTCTTCAGTGCTATCCTGAAGTGTGGTAACTTTTGTTGTCCGGGAGTGCGGTTGGATCGTAATTGTCCCACGCGTTCCACTGGGTATTTTAAGGTCTTCAGGTGGGCTAGTACCTCATCTTCGGTGACGTATATTGGTAGGTCCTTCAAAGTGACGTACAGTAGCCTCTCGTCTGGCAGAAGGGTGGTCAGATACTGCACATCACCTTCATTGAGGACTTTGCGTATTTGGCGGTGGTCAGTGGGTGTGTCCGGCAGGATAGCTATGGTGCCACCCATATTTTTAATGGTAAACCTAATTTCTGGGTGACCATTGTGCAGCACTTGGGTGATTTCGCGGGCTTGTTCCGGATCACGCAAGTATATGGGAGTCGTTTTCTGTGATGCTGTGGCTCCTGGAGCGTTGGTTGGTTGGGTTCCATGGGCTGGAGCTTGTACAGCCTCAACCAGGTCCTCGTCCATGGATTCGGCATGAGGAGGGGGCGTGGAGCACTTACGCCTTTTTTGTGTTGCTTCTGACGTTTCTGGGAATTTACCCGCTTCGTTTAGATCTGTGAGAGCGGCATAGCTGTTTGATGTAGCTGGTGGTGGGTTTTCAGTGTTGCTCATTGACCCCTTTGCTGTTCTTTTAAGGTGGGGTGTTTGCCAGGAGTTTAACTGATGCATTTCATGTTTCAACAGGTACTCAGTGATGGCGTCCAACCTTGATCTGTGGTAGGAGTAAATGCGGAAGGCCGCGGCTGTGAGGCAGAGTTCGTCGGAGGAGGGGACTGCAAACATTTGTGCATCCGCCTGGTCAAGGTACTTGATGCGGGCTTGCCGCTCTTGTTTTAGGGTGCTCACCAAGTCTCGTGCGAGCGGGAAGCTCGGGTTGACAATTAGGGCTTCACCCATAAATGTGGAGATGTTGCCACCTGACAGGTAGTAGTCGTCAGTAGATGGTGCAGTAGGAACTTCTAGGACAGGAAATTCCTCTGCTGGGAGAGGGACAGTCAGAGCTGTGGGCACATGTGATGTAGCCATGTTGGGTTGTTGCATGGCAGTGCAATGAGAATGAAGTTTGATAGAATAGATGAAAAAGAAGAGTAAGTTGTGATAGAGCACGTCTAGGGCGCTAGTTTGCACGGATAGCAGAGGGCCTACCCTAAGGCGCCTGAGCAACCAGTCTAGGACTGTTGGCTGCGGCCTTGCTATCCTACCCAATTACAATGCTGTTTCTGCTTCTTGTTTGCTCGCAGGCACAAAGCTGTTCCTACGAAGAAGCAGTCTTCACTTGCAGACTATCGGACACAAGGCTGTCCCAGGCTGCGGTAGTCGAGTTGATGCGGCTACAAAAAGGCGGCCTTCTCTTGCAGTCTAGTAGGCGGGCACGAAGCTGTCCCAGGCTTGGAATAATCCCGGGAGAGACGCTGGTAGGCAAGGGCCAAGCCCTGCGAAGGGCAGGTTTGGCCTTGCTGCGGTGCTCGCTAGGCGGTGCTCACTCCTCAAAGCCAGTGGAGTTTCGGGCCATCTCAAGCGTTTTCACACGGAGCCTCATGAGAATCCGAGTCGGTTATACCAAGCTTTCGAGATTCTCTCAACTGGAAATGACGGCGGAAAAATCCCTCGCGCCCCCTATCTTGGTGAACTTACTGGACTGCAATGTTTGCAGTCCCAAGAGCGGTGTAAGTGCAATTTCGTGCGGATTTTCGTGAAATCAGACGGTTTTTGAACATTTCTACGGTGATTCAAATATATTTTTGTTCCTGATAGTAAAGTATAATGAAATGTGACTTTATGTACTGCTATCAATGATGTGATTGTAATAATTAGTAATTTAGTGGAGTATTTAAGGTCACTTCGTTTTGGTGCTTTAACACTGCAAGAGAAATGTGACATTAAAGAGCGAGGAAGCCCGACTCTTGTGTTAAACATAATTCAAAGGGCAACAAGCCGACAAAAACAATATAGCAGGTGTTTCAGTCCTGAAATTTACACGCAATATGAGGATATGTTCTGTGATCCATATGCTGCCTGTATTAAGATGTTCAGGACTCAAACGCTGTGCTCAAACTATGAATTGGCTACTCTCTTGTTCCTGAATGAGTGCATAGTTAGCTTGCTATTGGAATCCATGGCTATCTCTAACGTACCTCTTTTAATCTTCTTGTTGTAATAGAGCGCTTTTCTTTTGTCATTTCCGTCGTTTTGCTAGGAGAATCAACAACGTAGTCAATCTCATCTAAATTTTCTGTAAAATGGATTGAAAAATGCAAATTGCTGATGAAGAAAACTGTTTAAATTTAAAGGGAGCTCGGCGTGGATTTAGACGAAGAACGAGGATTCAGTCTGCGGGAGACGGGATAAAGACGGCCCCTCTCCGCCATTTATATCAGTGACAGTCGTTTTGGACTATCTTAAACTTTTAAGATTAAGTTTAAGGTAATTAACTTTTTAACACCTTTTACTGGAGATAAACAGAATTTGACATATTGAAATATCCACTCTACTTATTTGTGTCCGTGATGAAGTTCCGTCGACGTGGATGTTTAAATTGGAATGCACATATTTCATTTTTAAGCTCCTAGGATTGCAGTACTCTACATTCTGTAAACTTCATCTACAAATCCATGTATAGTGTGACAGGAATACACGTACATTTACCAGGCCCAGCAAGATTAAACGTTTCACCAAGATATTTTTTGTGATGAAAGTGACAAATTTGCTTGGTTGAGTGTAGGCCTATATGACACATTAACAACGTACCGGGAAATGTTTTAAGTGTTTATAACTACACATTACTCCGTGAGAACTGATTGTATTAAGATGTTGTTAAAACAAATTGTGGACAGACGCATTTGTTAAATTACCTGCGTTATATTCGGTTATTTAAAAAAAAATCGAGTGCTAAACGATTTGTTGAACAAAGAAGGCTTCAGAGAACAATAAAATATTTAAAAGACTGGAAAAGTTGTCAGTATTGTACAAAAGAAGCAACCCAATTTGTATCAAAATTCGCAGAAGTTGTGCAATATTTATGGGCATCAAAACTAAGGGAACACAACAGCTTTATGTTTAGCAATGATCAGCGATAATCGTGACAGATTTTTTTTCTATAAATTCTTTTATCAAATTGGAAGTTAACCTATTGTATTAAATGCAGCTATTCAGTGTTGACTTTAAGAAGACTTGGCCTAACTGGATGCAACGCAACAGTCTAGCACTACCTAATAAATGAAGCAATTTAGGGCTGATGCTTTAGTATATGGATATGCATCTGAAGACAGGATGGGAACCTTGAAGATACTTCACCAAGAGATTAAGAAATTAAAAGAAGCAGGTGTTACAATCTCAGAGCCCTTAGAGGTAGAAGATCTCGAGGAACCGTCCACGTCTCTCCACGTTTTTCCAGGCTATAAATCTACCAGGAGAAGAAATGCTGAAATTGATCAGTAAAATAAGGAGATCCTTGAAAACTATCACGTCAGGGTCACCGGATTTATATGTATAAATCATATAAATAATAATAATAAATAAATAATCTACAATATTGTTTTGACAATTGAATATCCCATTACCAACTAAGGAGAATATAACTGTATCCACATGATTTAACATTATGTAACTTATAGTTTTCAAATGTCATTCTTTTCCTTCATTACGTCAGGTTTGATGTCATTATAATTAGAGCCAATAGGAGCAACACCATTGTGTGAGGTAATAAAATCAACCACTAATTACAGTGATTCCCAATCATTCAGTTTAGCAGCATTTCTTAATTTCATTCTATGTCCCATTACAGTAAGCCATTTTATGGTTATTGTAATCCCAGCTTAAGTTTTTTAATGCTCTAGATGCATTTCAGAACTACAATTTGTCATATTTGGTTTTATTTTTATTTTTTGAAAAGTAATTTTAAAATATCATCAACTATATATATGAACATGACTCTGTAAATTCACACGTTTTAGCAATTATATCTGGTTATTTTAAAGGGCAGAACTATAGTTCAACATTGACATACCTTAATGCTTGTTAATACATCTTAATCCAGGCTAGGATGGATGCCAACTGTTTACCAGGATGAATCAGCAAGAGAGATCCACCTAGGTATTGATAAGTTTTCAATTTATATAATGAAAATGTTTGTAGGTAGTTTTCCTTTAGATCTTCATTTGTCTTTTGACCGGTTCAAAATATAATACGGACCACTTCTCTATATTAGTATTTTTGAATTGTGCAAACGTTACTGTAAGAACTGTGCATTTTAATAATCAGCCAATTAAACCTTAACTACAGTGAATTAAGAGTATACCAAAATATATGTATAACATATAAGAGGATAGAATTATTAGAGCAATTCCAGCCATTGTGTTTCCGACTATTCACTCCATTGATATAGGTATACAAATCTATTTTAGTCCACGTTCGGTGCTCATAAAAACCAAATTTACACACAAAATTCCATACTGATTTAGGTTTAGATTTTTGCTACAAATTGATACTTTTATTTTAATCAGCTTAGATGTTCATTGCCACTGCTGCTCAGCATGTCTTATGGTTGGGCACACAAAAATCCATGTTTATTGTATTATCAAACACATATACATACAAACTGCTACTTCAAAAACTGCTTTTTCAAAATTTAACCAGCTCTGAACCTGAATTTATAGTGAATTCACCTTTACACGTTTGGTTTGACTGTAACAGTAGAGACCGGATTTTTTCTAATTAAAAACTTTTTTTCTTGTGTTAATAATTCCATAAATATGTTATAAAACTGAAAAATATTTTAAACAATTAGAATTGAACATGAAAACTTCTAGCCTTTAGAAGAATTAATATTGAAACTGAGCAATTTTCAACTACATATGAGATTTAAATAAATATATTGGACTTGTAGTACACAACAATCATCTCCAGTTTGCGCACCACATAGCCTAGCCCATTATCTTTAGTTAAGTCTTATATTGGGAAAATGTACCTTCTATACCACACAGTCAAACTGGCATACTTGAAGATGGTAATATCAGTAACTGATACATTTTCAACGTCACTATCCTGTTTGCCTTCCAGAATTTGATCCACTTTGCTGATGGTTTGATTGCCACTGTTTAACTCATACAACAGCAGATATTTATTTCTTACAACATCATTTTTGTGCTTGAGATAGTATAAAGTTGTTTTTAAACAAACTGTATTTCCTTAATTGAGTTACTTAATAATTGAATGTAACGAGATTTAGCTGTATTGGAACACCACAGTGAAGCGAAAAATTATTAAATTTTAGATGAGTCGTATTTTTTACACATCTGCTTCACTTTGTCATTTTTAGTTCTTCTGAAGGGAGTCCAGGTACCTGTTTGAACAACAAAATAACAATATTGAAATGATCTCTTTAAAACAGTTGAGGCACTGTAGGAATGTGTGAAAATTTAATAACCTCAGATAAGTGAGATTTTAAAATATTTTAAAATATTGTGTTGGGACTTGATAAAATTCTGGGGAACAACAGAGAAACGCATTTACTTGACACCCAATAACTTAATGAAAAAAGACACCCCCTCAAACTTTTCCATTTTGGAAGTACAACCAAACCAGGCAAATTTGTCACTTTCATTACACAGAAAATATCTTGGCGAAAAATAAATGTCGATCTGGATGGCAGATTTGATTAGATAGTTGTATTACTGAATTCAGGATTCAAATCTAGGTCAGTGTGTGGGTTTTAAGTGCAAAAATGTAAATCAACAGCATCATGTTAGTAGATTTATTGTGATATACCATAAACAACTCCTGCAGGACGACATTTTGACATGCCACCAGTTGATATTTAAGAACAGTTCTGATTAGTTGGAAATACATGCACTCCTAAGTTTGGTACGCCGCATCTCCATTATGAGACGTGGGGTACCTGAATTAATGAAGTTCATTTAATCTGATTGGGGCTCAGGTCGCATAAATATGTGTAGAGATAGATAGAGTCAACATGAAAAATCCAATGCCATGACCGGGATTTGAACCACGGATCTCCTGGTATTGGTATTTGGATTTGCTCAAATCCCGGCCATGGCATTGAATTTTTCATGTTGACTGTATCTATCAAAAACATTAGCCTATATACGGCTGGTATGAAGAAATAATTAATTTCCATCAATTGACTAAAATATATGTAGAGTTTTATAGCAAAATTATTTAGCATAACTTTAGATCTCTTACAGTTTAGCAGTTGAAGAATGCAGAACACTTTTGAGGCTATTTATAGAAAATTCAGGATATTCATTTCATGTCATAAAATATCAATTACCTACTTAAAAATGAAACATTTGTATTAAACGCACAATTTTTATTATGTTTTGGGGTAAAGCAATAATAATCAGTAGCCTATTTCTCAATCACAAGGTTTTAAGTGGGACTGGTCTTAGGAAATCCTTTTGTTTCTATCCTCTTATGGGGCAAACTTAGAGATTGAGTAGTGAGGTGAAAGAATGCTAAGCAAAGTCGACCTGATTAGAGACGAAGCAGTGAGCCAAGTTCCTAACAGCTACGGATTGAAAAACCCTCAATTAGCGACTTGTGTAGGCGGGTCCCCTGTCCCCTTGGTCACTTTTCCAAATCCGGTTGACCGACATTTACGAGCTGCAAATTTTCTTGAAAACATCGCTGAAGCATCTTCCCGCACACTTGCAATCCTGAAATAACCGAACAAAATGAAATGAAATGGAGTGATCAGAACTTCGGGAGCTACGACCCGGGGAAACTCCCGAAGGAATCGAACCTACGATATCTCATAAACGCTACCTCCTGAGCCATCCCGCTCGGTAATTTGGAGATATTGATATCCTGCCCCCTTATAATTTAAGCAGTATTCCTACTTCTTAAATGATGTACTTACCGAGGTCAGAATGATTCTTTATAATGATCACTGACATGCTGAGTTCTATTTCAGGAAGCACACGAGAAAATAATTTAATGTTTTTGGGCATCCAGTAGTTTTGCAGCATACAGATGTTCCGTAGACTCGAAGCGGCTATGCACATGATCAGTGGCAGCCGAGCCCGCAGCCCTCCCAAGAGCAAATTTTAATGTTATTGTTGTTGCCTTAATTGCCTGAATCGAATAGATTAGATCCATATATATTGTAAGGCATTACAAGTTCATAGAATGTGCGGCAAGTTGATATGTGCAGCCGCCTCTACGTCTTGGACTACCAGTTCAGCTCACTAACATGTATATTACTTCCATTTCCCACTCCGCTAGCTCCCGCTTCACGTTTCGACCTACCGCGCACCCCCTAGCGGTGTAAGTGCACTTTCGTGCGAATTTTCGGTTTTTGAACATTTCCACGGTGATTCAAATATATTTTTTGTTCCTGACAGTAAAGTATAATCAAATGCCACTTTTTATACTGCTATTAATGATGTGATTGTAATAATTAGTAATTCAGTCGAGTGTTTAAGGTCACTTCGTTTTGGCGCTTTAACACTAAAAGAGAAAGGTGACATTAAAGTGCGAGGAAGTAGACTCCTCTGTTAAACATTATTCAAAGTGCAACAAGCCGACAAAACAATGTAGCAGGTGTTTCTGTCCTGAAATTTACACGAAATATGAGTATATGTTCTGTGATACATATGCTGCCTATTAAGATGTTCAGGGCTCAAACGCTGTGCTCAAACGTATGAATTGGCTACTCTCTTGTTCCTGTATGAGTGCATAGTTCGCATGCTATTGGAATCCATGGCTAACTCTAACGTAGTTCTTTTATCCTTCTTGTAGTAACAGAGCGCTTTTCTTTTGTCATTTCCGTCGTTTTGCTAGGGGAATCAACAACGTAGACGATCTCATCTAAATTTTCTGTAAAATGCATTGAAAAATACGAATTGCTGATGAAGGAAGCTGTTAAAATTTAAAGGGCGCTCGGCGTGGACCTAGACGAAGAATGAGGATTCAGTCTGCGGTAAGCAGGATAAAAATGGCACGTCTCCGTCTTCCGTACTATTATATCACTGACAGTCGTTTTTGACTATCTTAACACTTTTAAGATTAACATAAAGGCGATCAACTTTTTCGTAATTCCTATTCCTGGAGATAAACAGAATTTGACATATTGAAATATCCACTCTACTTATTTGTGTCCGTGATAAAGTTCCGTCGACGTGGAAGTTTAAATTGGAATGCACATATTTTATTTTTAAGCTACTATGATTGCAGTACTCTACATCCTGTAAACTTCATCTACAAATCCATGTTTAGTGTGACAGGAATACACGTACATTTACCAAACTCAGCAAGATTGAACGTTTCACCAAGATATTTTTTGTGTGATGAAAGTGACAAATTATTTGGTTGAGCTGTTGGCCTATATGACACATATTAACAACGTAACGGGAAATGTTTTAAGTGTTTATAACTACACATTACTCCGTGAGAACTGATTGTATTAAGATGTTGTTAAAACAAATTGTGGACAGGCGCATTTGTTAAATTCTCTGCGTTATATCCGGTTATTTTAAAAAAATTCGAGTGCTAAACGATTTTTTGAACAAAGAAGGCTTCAGAGATCAATGAAATATTTAAAAGACTGGAAAAGTTGTCAATGTTGTAGCAAAGAAGCAACCAAATTTGTGGCAAAATTTGCAGAAGGTGTGCAATATTTATGGGCATCAGAACTAAGTGAACAGAACAGCTTTATCTTTAGCAATGATCAGCGATAATGGTGACAGAGAATTATTTTCTATAAATTCTTTTAAAAAATTGGAAGTTAACCTATTGTATTAAATGCAACCATTCAGTGTTGACTTTAAGAAGACTTAGCCTAACGGGATGCAACGCTATAGTCTATCACTACCTAATAAATGAAACAATTTAGGGCTGATGCTTTAGTATATGGATATGCATCTGAAGGCAGGATGGGAACCTTGAAGATAATTCGCCAAGAGATTAAGAAATTAAAAGAAGCAGGTGTTACAATCTCAGAGCCCTTAGAGGTAGAAGATCTCAAGGAACCGTCCACGTCTCTCCACGTTTTTCCAGGCTATAAATCTACCAGGAGAAGAAATGCTGAAATTGATCAGTAAAATAAGGAGATCCTTGAAAACTATCACGTCAGGATCACCGGATTTATATGTATAAATTATATGGCAAATAATAATAAATAAATAAACTAACTACAATATTGTTTTGACAATTGATTATCCCATTACCAACTAAGGAAAATATAACTGTACCCACATGATTTAACATTATGTAACTTAGAATTTTCAAATGTCAGTTTTTTCCTTCATTACGTCAGGTTTGATGTCATTATAATTTGAGCCTATAGGAGCAAAAGCATAGTGTGAAGTAATAAATTCAACCACTAATTACAGTGATTTCCAATTAAGTATTCAGTTTAGCAGCATTTGTTAATTTCATTCTATGTCCCATTACAGTAAGCCATTTTACGATTATTGTAATGTTAGCATAAGTTGTCAAGTGCTGTAGATGCATTTAAGAATTACAAATTGTCATACTTGGTTTATTTTTATTTTTTAAAAAGTAATTTTAAAATACCATCAACTATATATATGAACAAGGCTGTCTGTAAATTCACAAGTTTTAGCAATTATATCTGGTTATTTTAAAGGACAGAACTATAGTTCAACGTTGACATACAGTAATCCTTGTTAATACATCTTAATCCAGGCTAGGATGGATGCCAACCATTTACCAGAATGAATCAGCAAGAGAGATCCACCTAAGTATTGATCAGTTTTCAATTTATATAATGAAAATATTTGTAGGTAGTTTTCTTTTGGATTTTTATTTGAGTCTTTTGACTGGTTCAAAGTGTAATACAGACCGCTTCATTTGTATTAGTATTTTTGAATGTTACAGTAAGAATTGTGCATTTTAATAATCAGCCAATAATTAAGAGTATACCAAAATATATGCATAACATATAAGCATATAGAATTATTACAGCAATTCCAACTGTTGTTGTCTTTCCGATCATTCACTACATTGATATAGGTATACAAATCTATTTTAGTCCACGCTCGGTGCTCATACGATCCAAACTTACACATAAAATTCCATACTAATTTAAGTTTAGATTTTGGCTACAAATAGATACTTTTATTTTAATCAGCTTAGAGGTACATTGCCATCGCAGTAAGATGTACAGTTTGTTATGCACACAAAAGCCGTGTTTATTGTATTATCAAACACATGTACATAGAAACTGGTACTTCAAAAACTGCTTTTTTAAAATTTAAGCAGCTCTGAACCTGAATTTATAGTGAATTCACCTTTCCACGTTTGGGTTGACTGTAACAGTAGGGACCATATTTTTACCTACTTGAAAACTTCAAAATAGTAATTTTTTATGTGTTAATAATTCCAAAACTATGTTATAAAACTAAAAAATATTTTAAATGATTAGAATAGAACGTAAAAACCCCTAGCTTTTAGAACAATGAATATTGAAACTGAGCAATTTTCAGCTAGATATCAGATTTAAATATATTGCATGTGTAGAACACAGCAATCACCTCCAGATTGCGCACCACATAGCCTAGCCCATTATGTTTAGTTAAGTCTTATATTGGGAAAAGGTACCTTCTATATCACACAGTCAAACTGGCATACTTGAAGAGGGTAATATCAGTTACAGATACATTTTCAAAGTCACTTACGTGTTTGCCTTCCAGAATTTGATCCACTTTGCTGATGGTTTGATCGCCACTGTTTTTCTCATACAGCGCCTGAAACTTGTTTCTTGCAAGTTCTGTTTTTGTGCTTCAGATAGTATAAAGTTGTTTTTAAACAAACTGTATTTGTTTAACTGAGTTACTTAATAATTCAACATAAGTTTTTATTCTGTTTATTGAACAAATTAGGAAATCAAAATTGCAGATTATGAGGATGAAGTCACTTTTAAATTACTGGATATGCTCAGTTGTAGAAGCAGTTGAATCTTCTTTGTCCACTTGATTTACCACTAATGCAAATGCTTCATGAAGATTTGCCCAACATACTACTGCTTTAAAACAAATATTCCAAAGCCTGACTACTGGTGTAGGAAGCACAAGAAGTTCGGGCTGGTGATAGCATATGTGCCTCACATTCAAAAGGTCCCAAGTACGAAACTTTGTCAGGTGAATTTATTTGGATAAAGTTTTACCGGGGTTTTTTCTTGTCCTGAATGATGAATGAAATCTGAAGTGAGATCTAATACCAAGCATATCTTGTTGCAGTTAATGCACCAGTATATAATATTATATATGAAATAATAATGACCTCAACAGTTTTAGACTGCAGGAAAATGGAAAGTGAGTTAATTGTTTCCAAATACTTCCAAATAATATTAAATCCATGGCAAAAGTTGGTTGGTTGGTATCTAATGTTAAGCAGTCAGCAATGAAGCCATTTGCTCTCTTGAACTCCAGCATTTTGATGTTATGTTGGTATGTTGATGTTATGTTGGGCAGCGTAGTCATGAAAAGTGCCTCTGCTTAATATTATGATTTTACATTACCATTTGTGCAACACTGAATAAGGAAACTGTACCTTGACAATCCAGCTGTTTTTTTAGTAGATATTAGATGTTGGTTATAATTTGAAATTGTTTATTTTTATGATTCTATTAATTGATTCATATGAAAAGTTTTGTTTTAAAATGAAGTTGATAATAGTTACCTGTTTTGGTAAAATATGTACCATTTTATTTTCAAAAAACTACAGTGAATGGGGATCCACTGTAAGACTACACCTTTGTTTAGGTTTTGTATTTGTTTCATAATATGGGGTTTTTTTTCTTTCAGTTTTTGGCATTTTGGACTATGTAATGGAATCAGCAGCTTAGAATACAGGTTTAAAATCACAGAGAATAACAACATTCTAAAATTTTTGTACCTATGGAAATACATAATTTTTGGAGTATATATGCGATAAATTTCACCATCAAAATTGTTTGTACTTCTCCTAACTTATTTATGAAATAAAAAGAATTGGTAAAATACATTGTCCCCAGCTCCTCTCCCATAAACATAAAGATAGCCATCATTATAATATGAATTTAATAATCTCTGAATGGATATATTTTAATGAGGGTTTCAAGGGGAAAAGCTTTGGCTTGAACAGGATTAACATAATTTTTATTAAATATTTAAGATGAAGTCAGTAGTCAACTATAATTTTAGTAATAGGATTAAAAGATGGAAAGTGTTCTGTTTTAATGGACAGTTTAACAAGTTTGTTAGATTCTAGACTGTCTGTATAAATCCAAACTGTGTTTTCCATTGTCTCTTTTTAGTAATGGTTATGAGCAGATATATCCAAAGTATAAACATTGAAAGAAGCATAAATGTTGGACATATTTCAATTTCTGATAACAATCAGCACTCTATACTAAAAGTGAGACTTGGAAAAAACAAAAGTTCAAAGTGCCAGGAAAGAAAAAGAAAAAAAGAAAAAAAAAAAGAGAAAACAGTCATTTTATATACAGGAAATATGTAAGAAAATACTGCATACATAATTTTTCTATTCATTCATGGAGGCATATGTTTACAACTGATGAAAGTCTTCATAAACATACTCAATGAATTATTAAATTTTAGATGAGTCGCATTTTTTAACACATCTGCTTCACTTTCGTACCTATTTTGAGGACATGTTTCGCAAATCTTCGCTTGCATCTACGGCTCTTGTGCGACTGACGCTAGATCCAGCGGTGTGGGTAATTCTGGGGTTGTTGCTGCCATCTGTTGATTTAGTGATGAACTGAAATGTGGGATTCTCTTCTAGCGGGATTTCAAAGTTCATTAGTTGGTTTTTATGTTTTTCTATGTATATCCTCTCCCATATGACGAGTTCACTATGTTTTTGTACGTATTTTAGTAATTCTGTGCTATCTTCAATTTCATGATTTTCAGACCAGAAATGAGCTGCTATTGCCGCACGCACGCACGCACGCACGCACGCACGCACGCACGCACGCACGCACGCACACACACACACACATATAATGTGCGATTTTGCTACAATTTATTCATATCATATACCATAGAAGATATCCTTGAAATAAATATTTTCTGGTATGTTGGACTCTTTCAAAATTAAAAATAAAAATCATGTTATTAATTTTGAAATGGTGCCTAATGAACTACTTCAGGAGAAATTCATACATTTACCGCCAGGGACAATGCCAACCCCCAAGTGGAGTAATGCCTGCCATTTAACAGGAACTGAGAATGGAAGTGAAAGTTCCTTAAACACATATGGAGTGAAGACTGCGATGCATAGTAGATTTTACTTGGACATTGAAGGCACAGTTGTACTATTATTTAACCATACATTTCCACCTAATAAGTTTTATATAAAATTGCTTTATTTACTGCCATGTACGTATCATTTATGTTGAATATGGTCTGTGGTCTTAACTCAATTGAACATTGTAAGAAAAAGTTGTGAATATAAAAGAATTTATTGTGAAAGTTCCTTAAACACATTCATATTTTGATACAAATAGCTGTTTTTACTTCAACATTGAAAGCACAATTATACTATTTTATAATCATATATTATCATTTAATAAGTGTTATATAAAGTTGCTTTATTTAATGTCATGTATCATTTATATTGAACAAATATTGTGTAAGAACAAAATTCATTGATCAACCTTTCCCTGTATTGTGTAATGTTATACAGAGCATTTTGTATTTGCATTTATATTATTCTTGTATTATCGATTATTTTTTATAAGGTATAGAGCATTACAAAATGAGGCATGCATTTCTTCTTAATCCTTCTAGTAGAATGTAATTTAGAATACTACGCTTTAAGAAGATGCATAGTTATGTCAACTAAGGAGTACTAACTTTTTAAAGTTCTATCAAGCTTTACTACTACTAAGAAAACTTCTAAGTTGCTGTGGTTGTATGGACTGATGATTACAGCACCACTGTCCTTGCAGTGCCAATCGTCATGTCTATTCTTGTAACTGTTGCAAGCAATAAGACCACTCGTTCGTGGTAGCAGCTCTATAGCAATACCAGATGTGCTGTTACCACTGCTTGACAATGGTGATGCTATAGCATTACAAGCATTGCCATTGCTGTAACCACCTCTAATACCAGCAGATGCAGATGTCATTCTTAGGTCCTCTGACGGGAGTCCAGGTACCTGTTTGTACAATAAAACAAACAAAATAACAATATTGTAATGAACTCTATAAAACAGTTGGAGAATTGTAGGAATATGTGCAAATTTAATAACCTCAGGTTAATAAGATATTAAATCTTTTACAGTGTTGTGTTGGGATTTGATGAGCATTTGCTCAACAGCCAATAATGTAATGAACAAAAGACTCCCCACTCGTACCCTTCCAGCTTGGAAGTTGCAAATTTGTCACTTTAGCACACACAAAATATTCTGGTGAAAAATAAATGTGAGCCTGGATGGTAGATTTGATTAGATGCTTGTGTTACTGAATGCAAGGTTCAAATCTACACCAGAATGTGGTCTTTAAGTGTGCCATAAAGTAACAGTCTCATGTTAGTAGTTGTACTGTGATATACCATAAAAAAACTCCTACAGGATGGGGCGTGCCGTGGCTCAGTGGTTAGACCGCTTGGCTCTCACCAAGGCGGCCCGGGTTCGATCCGAGACGACAGACGACCGCAAAGTGAGATTAGTGGTGGACAACACGGCGCTGGGGCGGGTTTTCTCCGGGATCTCCGGTTTCCCCTGCCATCTCATTTCACCGGTGCTCTATCTTCATCTCATTTATCATCAGTGTCATCTCTGTGATGCCATATGTAGTAAAAGCGGGCGTTAAACACTACACATTTCATTTCATTTCCTACAGGGTGACATGCTGGCATGCCACCAGTTAATATGATCTTGGCAATTGCCAGTGTTGCAAACAACTTTTTTTTAAAAAAAAAGAACAGTTCTGATTATTTTGAAATACATGCAGTTCTAAGTTTGGTGTGCCGCATCTCTATTTTGAGGTGAGGGCTACCTGAATTAATGACATTCATTTAAACTGATTGGCGGCTCAGGTTGAATAAATCTATGTAGAGTTTTATAGCAAAATTATTTATAGTAAAATTACATCTCTTAAGGTTTGCCAGTTGTAGAATGAAGAGCTATTTAGAGGCTACTCATAGAAAATTCAGGATACACATTTTATGTCTAAAAGTCACTTTTTTTTTGTTGGGTTAGAGCAATAATAATCAGTAGCCTATTTCCCTTTGACAAGGCCTGGAAGTAGAAGTGGCCTATGGAAGTTATTTTGTAGCCATCCTCTCTGATGGGATAACCCTAGGGATTGTGTAGCTATTTTTTGTTTGTTTGTAATTTACGTCCCCCAACGTAAAGTCATATCGGATGATGAATGGAATGGGTGAAATGATGCTCAAATGAGCCCGGGGTCCATGGATCTTAGAGTTACCCGACATTCGTCTTTAAGGATAAGGGAAAACCCCGGAAAAACCTTATCCAGGTAACTCAGCGTGACCGAGATTCGAACTCGGGACCTTTTGAACGTGAGGCAGACATGCTACCACCACGTTGCCGAGGCGGGCGTGTAGCGATTTGAAAGGATATAAGCATGGTCGATCTGAGTAGAGACGAAGCAGAGAGCAACTACAGATTGAAACTCTCCGCTGGTGGCTTGTACAAGCGGGTCCCTTCTCCTCTGGGGGACTCCGCCATCCTAGGAATTTTCCGGTGGGCCAGGATTTACGAGCTGAAAATTCTCTGCCATGCATCCCTGAAGCAAACTTCGCCCCCCGCCCACACTTACAATCCTGAAATAACCGAAGAAGATGAAATGAAATGGAAGGACCCGAATCATGGGGTAAAACCCGGGGAAACCCCCCCCCCCCCCGCCTAAGCAATCGAACCCACGATATCCCATAGACGCTACCGCCTGAGCCATCCCGCTGGGTAACTTAGAGCCCCCCTTTAAATTTAAGCAGTATTCCTACTTCTTATATGATGTCCTTACCGATGTCAGGTTGTGCTGTTGATCTTTTGCCTTCTCTATCCTCTGCTCGGCGTGGACCTAGATGAAGAACGAGGATGCAGTCTGCGGAAAGCAGGATAAAGGTGTCGATGGTCCCTCTCCGCCTTCTGTACTATTATATAATTCACTGACAGCCTTCTCAAGTCTTCTTTTTTATTATTAGTTACACAGAATGCAAATTTAAAGTTTCGTTGCAAACGTTTAATCTTGCTGAGCCTGGTACATGTGTATTGCTGTCGAACTAAACGTGGATTTGTCTATGAAGTTTACAGGATGTAGAGTACTGTAGTCTTAGGAGCTTAAAATTAAAATATGTGCATTCCAATTTAAACATCCACGTCAACGGAACTTCGTCACGGACACAAGTAAGTAGAGCGGCTATTTCAATATGTCAAATACTGTTTGTCTCCAGGAAAAGTTATTACGAAAAAGTTAATCGTCTTTAAATTCAACATTATCCGAAGTCCAAAACGACCGAAGTTAAAGATGAGATAGGTAATCAATCATTTGTAGTAAATAGGTAAGTGCAGCACACACAATGCATCGTCAAATACTTCCCAGTGAATTTCTTATTAATTTGGCTTATTCTTCTACAGCAATTTCTACTTTTCCATCCATTTTACAGAAAATTTAGATTAGATCGTCTTCGTTGTTTATTCCCCTAGCAAAACGACGAAAATTACAAAAGAAAAATGCTCCATAACAACAAGAAGGAAAACTAAATACGATAGAGGTAGCCATAGATATCTAATAGAAAGTGAACAATGTTGCCATACAGGAATAAGAGAGTTGCTAATTCATACGTTTGCCCACAGAACATCTAAATATAGAGGCAGTTCTCAAGGAGTAGATAATAAAATATGGTTCGAAGCACTTTTACAAATTGACGCAAGTATAATAGTTTAGCCAGAGAACGTTCAAGATGGGCATGTGTTTAATACTACAGGTGACAGTTTTGAAACCAAACAACACTTCTAAGAGTGAGTGAGTGAGTGTGTGGTGTTTTAGGACCCGTCGACAACAAGGTCATTTGGGCCCGAAGTCTACACTAAAACCTAAAAGCTATAAAAATTTAGCTAAAAAGGTAAAATATAATAAAAACACTCAACTGTTAAAAGGACATTAAAAACGATCTAAAGACTAATCATTTAAAAACTCTAAAAGTAATAAATATAAAATACAAGTCAGACTTGTTTATTGAAATCGATTTTAAAAACAAACCGCAGTGCCTTATCCACGGCCACTGGGTCGTCACCTAAAACACCGTGCAAGTTAGTCCCCAAGCCGAAAGACTGGCGAACGCGGGCGTACTGCGGGCAATCCAGCAATACATGCCGCACAGTGAGGCGTACTGCACATGGAGCACACACAGGGGCCGGTTCCCCTCTTAACAAATGGCCATGAGTTGCTCGTGTGTGCCCAATTCTCAGCCGGGTATCACCTCGGCTCGCCGGTTATCCCTGCAGGAAGTTAGCCAGGGTTGTACGCTCTCCTTTATTGCCCGGAGTTGTGTGCCTTCCAAAGCTGTCCAGGAGTGCTGCCAAGCAGATAGGAGTTGGCGACGGAAAAAACTTTGCACATCCTGGTATGGCACCGCAGTTAAACTCCGGGGCAAACGGCAAGCGGACTTAGCAGCCGCGTCCGCCTCCTCGTTCCCGGAAATCCCAACATGGCCTGGGGTCCAAGTAAAAATAAAATTGTATCCGCGACTGAGCATTTGCGAGATCTGGGCCTGTATTTTTAAAACAAGGTTGTGAGCGGCAGTGTGCTGTTGCAAGGCCTGAAGAGCACTTAGAGAGTCAGTGCAGACGATAAAAGAGCCAGGAGCTAACTTGCAAATAAAAAGGAGCAAATAGAAGATGGCATACAGCTCTGCGGAGAAAACTGAAGTGGAGTCCAGAAGGCGAAATTTGTGAGCCTCACCGTTAATGAAGAACGCGCAACCCGTAGTGCTACCTAACTGAGAACCGTCTGTAAAGACCGGAACATAGGGTAACGGCCCAGTAGTTCGGCAAAAAGTTGTTGGAACACCGAATGTGGAGTAGCGAGTCTAGAGTTGCTTGAAAGAGCGAGATCGAACCGCGCACGATTGAGCTGCCATGCAGGATAAGGGTAGATGGACGACCTCTCCACGCGAGGCATTCGGAGGCCCTTCGAATGTAGGAGATCCCGAAATCTTCTTCCCATGGGGCGTGTCCGAGAACCAGGGCGCATATAACGGTGACACTTCTAAGATAATTTCATTATTCTCTTTCGTTTTCGTAAATCTTAACTCAGGTGTAGTATCGGACTCAAGGTACAATAGTAACGCCATTTTTTTTTAAATTTGATACAAATCTGGAAAATATGCTTAACTTGAGTGGAATTTTTAATGCATATTGCGATTTTAAATGCTGTTTTTCTCAAAACATGTTGACAGTAGTATTTGTTATTAATTAAAATGTTTCACTTTTAAAATGATTGACCAATTAACTTCACATTATTTTCAGTTTATGAAGCTACACTTAAGAGAATTGTATAGCCATTTTGTAAACGTTATAACCATTTTGCTCTTATCTGCAAAGTATTAATTTCATAGTTTGATATTCATAGATTCGAAAAATGTTAAAAGACTAGGCTACTGCTTCTTTTCTTTGTTAATTAAAAAAATCCAATGTGGAATTCTCTTTGAAAGGTCTATTAAAGATAAAATAAAGCCCCTAATGGATGTAAAATCCTAGAACACTTTTATGTAACATATTAAATGAATTAAATCGAGAGCAAAAGTAGTAATATCTGTGAAATAAATGTACATGCCTGAGTGAAACTTACACGCGATCATTATAACACACTGATGACAATTTCAGGTCTCTCAAATGAAAGTTTGGATTAAAACAATTGACATAAAGTGCGTATCTCAAAGAACTCTAGGAGGGGTACTAAATTACAGTCCCAAAAATTCAAGATATACCTACATTTCATTTGTTATGAAAATATCTAAAACATATGGTGTTTATATCAAAATATCCATCTTTTAGAAAGTCAATATTTTCGAAAAATGTTCCATGTGAAGGTTATTCTGTGGTGGGAGGATTTTCTTAAAAATCCTAGTGTTACTAGTTTTGGTATTTAGTCGACTTCCCGTTTTTACATTATGCTGTTTACACATACACACAGGCGCGGACGTTTTCCTGAAACGTCCTTATTTTAGATTAAGGGATGCCAGAAAAGGTATTTCCGTGAAGTATGATGTCGAATTTTTGCGCGGATTGCAATACCTTCCTTATTTACACATTATATCTATTAAGCAGAGAAAGTAAAAGGCTTAACCAAACCATGTTTTGATAATTGCTCTTCACACTAGACGTATATTGAGTCAGACTTGAATGAATGAATGTGTAAGGTTTATCGCCCGCTTTTACTACATGCGACACCGCAGGCGATGACACTGAAAATAAATGAAATGATTATGGAGCACCGGCGGAATGTGATAGTGGGGGGGGGGGGGGGGGGCGAAACCGGAGATTCTGGATAAAAACAGTTTTAGTGCCGTGTTGTCCACCATAATCTCAATTTACGGTCGCCTGGGATCGAGCCTGGGCCGCCTTGGTGATTCAAACTTGAAAAATACAACGGGACTAAACCACATATCTTCAGCTTTCCATGATTCAAGTCCTCGAATCCTTTCAAATCTAATTGAGCTCTATTAATTTTATTCTTGAGTTGTACTTCTTTCAAGAATGCCAGACTAAAATATTTAGAAATGTATCCACCCAAAAACAACCAGAAACCAGGAGATCCGTGGTTCATATCACGGCCATGGCATTGAATTTTTCATGTTGACTCTATCTGTCAAAAACCTTAGTCTATATACGGCTAATGTGAAGAAAATGATTAATTTCCATCAATTAACTGAAACTATTTTCATTGTTTTTCATTTTCTCAAACATAACTACCATAGTAAAGCATTTGTTTGAGATCTTGGCATAAGCGTGGAAGTTGCATTTTTATAAATAATGTGACAGTCTCCAGTATCTTTCGGTTTCATATATTTGGGGAACCATAGTCAATACGATAAAATTATTGCAAATAAGTTACTATAATATGGCATTTGAGTCAAGAAGCATTCTTCTTGGATAGTACTAGAAAAGGTATTTTGAAGGAGTAATAGTTTTCATTCTATAGGAGGCTGTAATGTTGAAAATACCTTCTGGACACTGTATTAAAAAAAAGGATAATGACTTCCCTTTTAGAAAAAATATAGGTATTCTGGTATTGTGAAGTTCAAATAACAAGGAACATCTCCGAAATGGTTCACTTCACAAAAAAGTATTTGACATTAATTGTTACTTTATGAGCACACTTTTTGTCTAGTACAAATTTGTATATGTCTTACGGTTAAGGAGTTATGGAGAAGTCATCCAGAGTGAAGAGGACTTCCGAGGACTTTCTAAGAGAATTCATTTCAAATATGTTCCATTTGTAATGAAAATATCCTCAGCATATGGTCAGATTACAGAAGGCAGAAAATATTGATTACTTCTACCATTTGCTGGGGAAAGAAACTTGGGAAGACATTTATGAGGAAACTTCAGTAGATACTACATTCACTAGATTTTTAAACACCTTTAAATACTACTACAATATAGCATTCCACTGGTTAAAGTCAGTGTCAGGGAAAAACATTCCTCATGGGTAATCAAGGGCATTAGAACTTCTAGTGAGAAACTAAAATTCTTTAGCAACTTAATTAGAAATGGAAATGCTTCCAAAGAATTGGTAAATTATTATAAGAAATACAAATAAATCTATAAAAAGGTTATAAAGGTAGCAAAAATATTGGAGAACACTAGAAAGATAAACTCATCCAAAAATAAACAGAAGACCATGTTGGACATAATAAAAAGGGAAACTAACTCAGACAAACCATTGCAAGCAAATATTACATTGAAACACAAAGGCAAAACCGTAACAAATCCAAGAGAAATAGCCAACATATTTAACGATTTCTTTGTAGATGTCTCAAAAAGTGTGCAAACGAAAAGCAGCTTAACAGATGGTCCAGAAAATAAATCCCACATTCATTGCAATGATAAATCACTATTCCTGGCACCAGTCTGCAATGATGAATTAGCTGATGTAATTGCGGAGCTAAAAAACAAAAAATCAGATGCCCTTGATGGAAGCTCAACCTACTTAATTAAAAAGTGTAGCAAGAATATCTTAAAACCGCTGTTTCATATAGTAAATAAATCTCTTCAATGCAGCACACTCCCCCTGGAACTAAAAGTAGCAAAAATAAAACCAATATTCAAAAAAGTAGATGAAAAGGACCCAAACAACTATAGACCAATAGCTCTCCATTCAACCTTTTCAAAAATATTAGAAAAAGTAATGTACAAGAGGCTCATGGCATTCCTCAACATATTTAAAATCATCAATAGCAGTCAATATGGGTTCCAAAGTAAGAAATCTACTAGTCTGGCAGTGATCAATTTTGTTGACAGTATCTATGATGTACTGGACAGAAGTGAAGTTGGGATGGGTATATTTTTGGATCTATCCAAAGCTTTTGACATGGTTGATCACAATATTCTGTTAAATAAGCTACATAAATATGGTGTAAGAGGGGTGGCCTTCAATTGGTTTAAATCCTACCTTGAAATGAGAGAGATGGTTGTTGAGACCACTTTCACAGAAAAAGGCCAAAAAGAAATCAATAATGAGTTATCACAAAAAAGACCAGTAGTATCAGGGGTTCCGCAAGGATCTTTTCTGGGCCCCCTGTTATTTTTACTGTATATAAATGACCTCCCATTATGTCTTATGAACAACTTAGGTGCTAAAATCACACTCTTTGCAGATGATACAAGTATCCTCATTGCAGGAAAGGATGATGATAGTCTTCACCAAAATATAACACCAGCTATAGTAAATGTTTTAAATTGGTTTAAAGTCAATAAGTTGCTTGTAAATGAAGAAAAAGCAATAGCACTAATTTTCAGCATAAGGCTTGTAGGAAAATGGAAAACCCTTGCATCAGCATTGGCTCCAGATTGATAAATTTTAAACAGCAAACTAAATTCTTAGGACTATGGGTAGACAAAAATTTAAGTTGGGACAAACATATAGAAAAGTTAGCAGAGAAGTTGAGCCATGTTTGTTTTGTTTTGCATCAGCTGAAGCCTCAAGTAGAATTTACTACACTCAGAACCTGTTACTTTGCTTACTTTCATTCACTACTATCATATGGACTACCATTGTTTTGAAATACTAAAAGTAGTAAGTTGGTATTTAAGCTAAAAAAGAAAGCATTACGAATTATGGTTGGTATTCCAAAAATGGAAAGCTGCAGAAATCATTTCAGAGATTTGAATATCTTGACCCTAACAAGTTTATATATGAAACAGTTACTGATTTACATGAAGACTAATACTGCGAACTATGTCACGAATGCTACAATACACACCCTTAACACACGTAATAAAGACAAATTACACACCTATATTCATAAAACAAAACTATTTGAGACTTCTGTCAAATATATGGGTTTAAAGCTATAAAACCACTTGCCAAATCAATTATAAAACATACCCTCTATAAAAAAGTTTAAGACAGAGCTACACAATTTCTTTAAAAAACATCAGTTTTACTCAGTAAATGAATACTACGAATACAAATCAGGTAATTCATAAATTAATCAGTTTGTTGTGCATAATTATACTAATGTATTCTATTTCTATTCTTCTTTCATGTGTCCGAGATTGGAAGACTCATCAATGAAGAATTTTAGCTGGCCAAAGCATTAAAATTAAGTCTAATTGTTTAAATTATTTGAAAAATTTAGATTGTTAATACCTCATAGATGAACTGTAAATATTGTTAAACACTGTAACTATATTGACAATGCCTATAATTCTGTATGAATTCCTGTGGCTAATAAACATTTTATTGTATTGTATGGTGTTTTAATTATGGTCAAATCTACGCACATATAACATATGGGGTCGCAGTACAATGAAAAATACAGAAAGAATATTTAGACTACAAAAACGAGCAATTAGACTAATTTCAGGTCTCAAATACAGGGAATCGTGCTAAGAAAGTTTTAAAGCATTAAGTATACTCATGCTATACTCCCTCTACATATATGAAACTTTAATAATTATTGTTGTAGAATAGTGTGTAAATTAAAATACTACTATGTAAATATCGTATGTAAAGTAACTTCATAGAAATGTATTAATATGAAATGATATATAATTGTGTACTATTGTATGTATACATTTATTTTTAATATGTGATATCAATTTAAATGACGTATCCAACAAACATGTATTGTGTTATAAAAGGATGAAAATAAATACAAACAGAAATAAAGGTTGTTACAACCTTTTCCTAAAAATTTCCATATTTTCAAAGAAATGTTCCACATTAAGTTGTCTGAGGTGGGGAGGTGGAATGGATTTTGTTGAAAATCATGTCATATTCTTGGAAGATGCTTAAGTTATATATCAAGCTTGGTTTAATTAACCTTTCCTTTTTGAATTCTGATGTTTACACTCACTCACCTTTTTCTAATAATATGTCTGTGGTAGAGAAAGTAAAAACTGGAAATCATAGGTAAAACCATGGTGTATCAGTAACTAACTACCCTTCATGTCACAATCCCTTTTGGGTCCCACACACTCACCGTATTCGACAGTAGACACAAAAATAGTTGTTGGTGTAATTCTGCTAACTTGTAAATTTCAGGTAGTCATGGACCATGCATGTAAAAGTTGTAGCAGTTAATTTGTGTTATTTTGCAGTCTGTTCTCAAGGGAAATTGAACAAAATTGTGGACAGACTTATTTGTTAAACTACCTACAGTATATCCAGTGTATTTGCAGAAATAGGCATTGAGTGCCAAACAATTTGTTGAACAAAGAAAGCTTGTGGAAATAGGCCCATTTAGCATGTATTTAAAATGTACTGGGAAATGCTATAGAGAACAAAACAAAAATTTAAAATGCAGGAAAGGTTGTCAATACAAAGGGAAGAACCCAATTTGTAGCAAATTTCCCGGAAGTTGTTCAACATGTATGGGCATCAAAACTAACTAAACACAACAGTTTTATCTTTAGCAATGATCAGCACACCGAAAGGGGTGGCTAAGAAGACAGTGTCTATGGTATGCATGTGAGATCATGGGTTCCAATCCCATGATCCACTTTACTGAACCATTGATTTTTTTAGGGGTTTATCCTGGTAGCTAGGCAGATGCTCAGAAGTTGTGTAATTACATCCTCCAATTTTCTTATCCCTACACTTCACTTCATCTTTCATTTCAGTTAGCTATTTGAGGGCTTTAAGAGTAGGCAGGAACTCAAATGATCATAGCAGAGAATTTTCTTTTGTAAATCCTTTAAAAAAAAGTGGAAGTTTAACTATGTATTAAATGCTGTTATTTGGTGTTTACTTTAACAAGACTTAGTTTAACCGGATGTAGTGCAAAAGTCTAGCACTATTAAATGAAGTTATTTAGGGTTAACTTAACATGATGTAACTTAAAGTTTCAAATGTCAGTCTTTTCCGTCCCATTATGTGAACTTTGATGTCATTATAATTAGAACCAATAGGGCCAAAGCCTTAGTATGAAGTAATAAAATCAACCACTAATTACAGTGATTCCCAATTAAACATTTAGTTTAGCAGCATTTCTTAATTTCATGCTACATCCCGTTACATTAAGCCATATTATACTAATTGTCTAATCTTAATTGTCTAATGCTATAGATGCATTATGTCATTCATTTAAGAATTGTAAGTTCTCATATTTTCTTTTTTGGAAAGTAATTTTAAAATTGCATCTACTATCTGTATGAAACTAAATGCCACTAAATTCACACATTTTAGCAATTATAACTGTTTATTTTAAAGCACTGAACTATTATTAACATTGAAATACTTTTCAAAAGGACATCTTAGTCTAAGTCAGAATGGATACAATACATCAATCAGTAGAAGAGAGCCAACCTAGATTGTCTTACACTTTTTGAATCATTTTAAAAATTGTATTAAGTAAAAAATATCAATTTAACATGATTCGTAAACCTTCTTTCGCTGAATTACATAATGATATCTGACAAACAAAGTCTGAAGTTATTTCTTGTGAATGACATTAGAATAATGCTTAATTTACTTTAGATACCCGACTTAGTCATAATTTAAATATAGTTGTTACTTGTAACCTACTTAAAGATCATGCCCCGATATTAAATAGTACAAACAATAATTAGGAAATTAAAATGGATTAATGACTTGCAATATCACAGCCACAACATGACCTTGGACCTCAATGCAGCCTGATTAATGTGTTTACATCACTTTTATCAATAATTAGAAGTGTAATAAACCATTTTTAATTTATGTCATGAAAATATAGGAAGGTGGTTTTCCTTTTGCCTTTCAGTTGAGTTTTTTGACTAGTTCCCAGCAAATTGTGCAAATGTTACTGTAACAATTGTGCATTTTAATAATCAGCCAAATAAAGTAGATAAATTAAGAGTACACCAAAGTATGTGCATATTGTATAAGAATATAAGAGCTATTCGAGCGTTTCCAACCATTGTTGTCTTTTTGACCATTCACTACATTTATATGGGTATGAACATTTATTTTAGTTCATGTTTGCTACTCATAAGATCCAAATTTTACCAAAATTTACATGAAATTCCATACTGTAAATAATTATATATTATTTCTTTGATTGGCTATGCTTTTGTCAACTAAAACATGAAAAGACAGTAGAAATCAATTATATTTTCATAGAAGAATGACACGCGCTGCCTAATGATCTGTATTTGTTTTGTAATGAGCTGAATGAAGCATGCATTGTACATGAAACCTATTCAAAGCTTTCAATTCACATAAACTTTTAAAAAGTTAGAATGGGTTATCATTTTTACGGATAGTATATGCAGTTCTAAAGCCAAGCATACTTATAATTTGTTTAAATTGTTTCCCTCCCACTTTCTGAAACTTCAGAAGGGGATTAGTTTTGAATACTTCCTTTTTCTTTTCATTCAGAACAGATTCACACTTTAAGTGAAATTTTCTCGCACCATGATTACCAGTTTTACTGTTTTCATTAAACTCTTGAATAAAACTTAGGTTATTAAGCATTTCATTGTCTTTAGGGACACTATGATTTTGTATTTTTTAGCAATACAGACATATAACACTTCTGGAACTGTTTGATGAAAGTCAGGGGCAATTTGTTTTAGATTTTTAATATTTGGTTTTGTCCATACACCCCCCAAGTAATGTAATACACCTTCGCTTACTATTTTCACCCACAAATATCACTTTTAGTGAGTTTTCAATGAGAAGCTGTAATTAACTTTAAAGAGAGTCGATTAAAGACACTAGACAACACTTACTTTTAAATTTCTCCGGAACTAGTTTCAGAGGCTTTGCCTCTATCATCGGCCGGCTCTCGACTGGTTCTCGTTGGTGTAGCTGACGATACCTTGTCACAGGTCTCCTCTGGTGGCGGCTCAAGGAACTTGCTGAACAAATCCTTCTGGGGGATGTCGAAATTGAATACTTTGTTCCTATTTTTTGAAATGAAGATTTGTTCCCATGTGGATAGTTCTTGTTTTCCTGATGTATGTTTCAGTAGTTTTGGTTCTGGATTTATGTTATGGTTTTTTTTCCCAAAAATGTGTGGCAACTGCTGATTTTTCTAATTGTTTATATTTTATGTTTCTAAAGTGTTCCTTTGCTCTTGTTTCTAAATTTCTTTTTGTTTTTCCAATATAAATTTGACTACAGTCATTGCATTCAATTTGATATATACCAGATTTTTTGTTTGATGGAATGGCATCTTTGATGTTTGAGCAAATTAGGTTTTTTAAGGAGAAATGGTTGACTGGTGCTAGTTGAATATTTTGTTTTTTGAAGACTTTTTTGAATTTATCATAGGCCCATGGATGGTAAGTGAATTTTTTGAAAATCATATTAGTTTCTGTAGATGAGAGAGTTGTGGTTTCCTTTAGTAGCTTCTTCTTTTTTGCTAAGCTCACTTTTTTGTCCACTAATGATTTGGGAAAGTTATTTTTTTGTGCTATTTCAATTATTTTGTTGTATTCTGTTTTGTATTCTTCTGCTGTGAGAGGGATGTTTACCAGTCTGTGTGCTAAACTATTGAAGATTGCCTGTTTGTGGGATCTTGGGTTGTAGCCATTAGCTTTTATGTAGTTGTCTGTCTGTGTTGGTTTTCTGTAAATGCCAAAGTTTAGTCTGTTTTTATTCCTCATTATTTTTAGATCCAAAAATGGTAAATGCTCGTCTTTTTCTATTTCTACAGTGAATTTGATGCTTTTTTCTTGGATATTTAAAAGTTTTAGTGCATCATTGATGTGTTTTTTTGGTACTATTGCAAAGATGTCATCTACATATCGTTGCCAGAGTTTGAACATCCAAGGGAAACCTTTGTTGATCCTTATTTCTAATGCACTCATGTACAGATCGGCCAGGAAGGGTGATAGTGGGTTGCCCATTGCTAACCCTGAAGTTTGGTGATAATATTTTGTTTGAAACTGGAAGAAATTTTGTTCTATGCATAATTTGGTTAGTTCAATGTAGTCTGAAATTTCAGATGATGCCATTCCAAGTGATTTGAGCCATTTTTCTATCAACGGTGGGAGTTGATTAACTGGTATGCTGGGAAACAGTGATTTAACATCAAATGAGACTAGTGTGTCCTCTTCTTTTAGTTCAGTATCCTTAATGTGTTCTATAAGTTCATAGGTGTTTTTGATGCTTAGGCTGTCGAATTTTGGAAATGAATTGAATTTGTTTGTTAGCCACTTTGCAAGTTTGTATGTTGGTGAATTTATACTGCTAACTATAGGTCTCATTGTTATGGATGGTTTGTGTATTTTGGGTAAGCCATAAAGTCTAGGTAAGGTTGGGTTATCCGGTTTAACTGCATATTTGTTTGGTATTATGCTTGATTTTGCTATTGTTTTTTCATATGACTGTATGCAAGTTTTTAGAGGATTTTTGTTAATGGTTTCATATTCATTGTCAGTTAGCATTTTTTCCATTTTTTCAATATAATCTGATTTTTCCATTATGACAATCTTGTTTCCTTTGTCTGCCTTTGTGTAAATAACGTTTTTCTGTTTCAAAGAATGGATAGTATTATGTTTTCTCTTCTGAAAGGATCTGTTCTCTATTTCCTCCAAAATATTTTCACAATGGCTTTTTACTGAATTTTGTATGGATACTGGTAGAATTTGTGTCGAAATGTTGATATCTGCAATGTAATCTTCAATTTTGTTTGAGAAACTGACGCATGTTTTTAATCCATTATTTAAAAGATCCAATTCTTTTGTGGAGAAATTTTGCTTAGATAGGTTTACTACGTTTTCAAAGATTTGCGTGCTCGATTTTTCGTTTACGCAACTTATTTCACTATTGAATTTAGCGTGTGTGACGATTGCTGATCGACATACGTTGATATTCCGGATGTTTTTAAACTTTTTCCCGGTATTTCTGTGTGAGGACATGTTGCACAGATTGGCCAATTTGTGTTTAAGTCGTACGGTCTTTTCTTTCATTTTCTTGCTTAGGATTGCCAAATAATTATGTTCAAAGTTTTCCCACATCACGTTTCCCAGCGCTGTAATATTAAGTTTACTTGAAGTTGAGTATGGGATTCGAGCTGGAGTACATTGGTGACTTTCTGTCACCTTATGCTTTCTTGACACAAATTTATCCATGAAATAAATACTTTCTTTCCCATGCTTTCCAACAATAGAACACTCACTGCTACAAGAAACTGAATTGAATACTGCAAGCTACAATGGTTATTAGTGGTGCAAAACTACTGGAACTATGAGCCTGAATGAACCAAATTGTTTATTCTTTAGCTTACTTGGTATTAGTGATTCAATGCTTTTGCTGACTTACTGCTTGCACTCGTACCATGCATAGAAAGTGTTCCACGTCTTTTCGTATTTTTGAAGAGAGCAGAAATAGTGCTTATAATAAAAAGAAAGAAAAAAAAAGATACTTCCCTGGCAGGGAAGGAGTTCTTCTTTGGTGAGTCAGGCAAATTATTTAGTGAGAGGGGGAAATCCTCCCCCCATTCTTATCTGTTAACTTGAACCCTGTATCTTCAAGAGAAATTAGTATCCCATTATGAGTATGGACTATGATACAATGAAGCAAAACATTACATTAATATTCCCATGTTATAGAATAGTTGGATTGAATTGGATGTGTAAGTATGTCTGAAACCAGAGGATATATATATACCCTTGTACTGAAAAAGTCTACTGTTAGAAACTTTCTAAATGGTTGTAACACTTAATAACTGTTCAGTCTATTCTTTATTAACTGTAAAAGCTTGTCTACTAGAGGGGAAACTCCAATAATAAAAAATATAAGTTAATATCTGGTATGCATGTGCATGCGTGTTTGCATTCAGGAGTGAATAATGAAAACATTCTCCTTGTTTCCCAATATTTTGTTGTTAGGTTTTCAAAATCCACAAGAGAGTCACAATTTCTAAAACGTTTAATATCAATTTCTTTGTCCTTGGAGCACAGTAGAAAATTTTGAAATGTGAGTATTCCAATGTTGAAATAGTTATTTACGATACCAGTGTCATAACATATCAAATTACAATATGAGAACCAGTGGAGTAACATTGATTTGCTTTGAAGTTTCAGTTGTTATTTACATGAAATTAATTTTAACTTTACCAGACTGAGTGCGGTAAAAAAATTCAATACCATAGCCAGGATTTGAAATACTGATCTTCTGTTCTCCATCTGGCTGCTCTTAATTATTGAGCTACCGTAGCCAGTGTGCAGATATGACATTAAATTCTCCAACTGGCTCCACCTAATAGTGATCTGAGCTGTAAAGCCCAGGGCTTGAAGTACTTGCAGTATAGTATGTCGCCATTAAGGTAGTTGTCTCATATGTTTATTGAAAACTTCTAGTGGTTTACCCCCCAAAAAAAGCACAAGTCAGATGGAGAATTTAATGTCATATCAGCACGTTAGCTCAATGGTAGCTCAATGATTAAGAGCAGTTGGACGGAGACCGGAAGGCCCGTAGTTCAAATCCTGGCTATGGCATTGAATTTTTCAGTCTGACTCTACCTTTCCACACTGTCCTACACACAGCTAGTGTGAAAGAATAATTGATTTCTTTTTATGATTCATTTGATTGATTCATATGAAAAGTTTTGTTTCACCATAAATTTGATATTAGTTCAAAGTATAAACTTGGAAGAAGCGTAGGGACAGTGAAGCACAAATTAGTACAAAAGTGAATCGAGAAGATATTGACACATTGCTTCACTCACACTGTTTATTCACAGGACATGTTTCAAGAGCTCTTGCTCCTATCATCAGCTGATAGTTGAGTATCAGCTGATGATAGGAGCAAGAGCTCTTGAAACATGTCCTGTGAATAAACAGTGTGAGTGAAGCAATGTGTCAATATCTTCTCAATTCACTTTTGTACTTGATATTAGTTTCCTGTTTTGCTACTATATGTTATTTCATTTCCAAAAAACTGCAGTGTGGGGATCCACTATAACACTATAGTTTAATTTAGGTTTTGTGTTTCTTTGATAATATCATGTATTTCTTTAATCTTTGGCATTTTGGACTATGTAATGGAATCAGCAGTTTAAAGTACAGGTTTAAAATCAGAAACAATAACCACATTTTTGTATTTTTGCAACCATGGAAATAAATAAATAAAATAAATAAATTTTTACTTCACACTAGCTGTATACAGGTTAAAGTATTCGATTGATAGAGTCGACATGAAAATTTAATGCCGTGGCTATCAATCTTCATTTACTACCTTCAATAAAAAAATTTTCCCCCAAAACTGTGTCTTACTCCTTACTCATATCTTAGTTATTATTCATAGGAGTCAACTATAATTCTCCTAATAGGATTACAAGATGGAAAATGATCTGTTTCAGATGGATAGTTCAACAATTTTAAGTATTTTGACTCGTATAAATTCAGTCTGTGTTTCCATATTATGGGTAATATTAAGCTTTGTATTCTTTTTGAGTAATGGTTACCAGCTGATATATTCAGTTTTGGAGATGTTTTAAGTTCTGATAATAATTAACACACTCTACCAAAAGTAGTCTTGGATAAAAATAGTGTAACAAATATTCAAAATACAGGAAAGGAAAAACAAAGAAAAACTCATTTTCTATACAGGAAATATGTAATGAAAATGTAATGTACATAATTTTTCCATTCATTCATGAAGACATGATATATTTACAACTAATGAATGACTTCATAAGCATACTCATAATGATAAAAATATTATTACAAAAGATTTAAAAAATGTTCATTGATTCTGGAGAGCTACACTTTCATATAATAAAGTATGCTACTTAACACTTAATTATAATAGTTCTAGAATGAACAAAGTACACTGATACTGACTAGTTCATGAAATGGCTGAAAACCAATGTCTTAGGATGACAAAGTATAATATTTTATTTTACTGTACAATAGGTATACACATTAATACAAGGCTGTAGCTTAGACTGCTAACTGCATTTTGTTATAAATATGAGTGTTAGGTGTATTATTTCCTAATGTGTTATGATTTTGTTAGGAATGTGAGAGTAATGATTTCATATTAGATGTATACACATCCTTACTATACTATACATTTGGAGTAATTGGGGCCAGAAATAATCCAAATTAATGAAAATCTAGATTGTCTGGAAACAAACTATTAAATGAATATAAACTTTCATGTATGATAATTTAATATGGATTAAAAAAAGCTGTAGAGAAAATAACTCATATGATATATCTATCTAACTCATATGATATATCTATGATTGCTATCAGGACTATCTTAAAATATAATTTTTCACACTAGTTCTTTAATTTTACTTTTTTTATGGCAGCACTAATGTGAAATATGTGACTCGCAACAACGTTAAGTTACCTGCTCTGCTGCATTATATCGATATAAATTCATATATTTTATATGTTTATCAAAGAATACACACATTTTATAAAAACGTAAATAGAAATCAGTTCAGATAAACCGAAATCCAGATTAATGAGAGCCAGAAAAATGAGCTTCTTTTAGATGGGAAATGGAATCATATACATTGAAACAGTTGAGCAAGGTTACTACACATGGATATTTGCTATTTTGCTTCACTTACAATTTACTCATTTCATTTTCCATGGGACATAACCCTCATCCTGAGAATAAATATTTTCTGATATGTTTGGGTCAGTATGCTGTTTTAATAAACTGAGTTAATCAATTTAAATAAACTTGTTCTTTGGTTTTGTAGACTTTGTTTTGGTAGCTTATAGCTTTCTGGAATTTTCCATTTCTTTTGTAGATGTTTTCCCAATAAAAATGGAAAACATGTTTTTAATTTTGAAATCCTTACTAGTGAACTACTTCAGGAGAAGTTCATCCAACTACCACCAGGGACAATGCCAAACATCATATAGAATAAGTTAGTTACTAACACTCCCCACATGGCAACCTTGGCCTTCGGGGTAACCTCACCCCACCAAGTGATGACCGGACCCATTTCTCAGGTGGAGGCACCCAGAGGGCGGTGTCCATTACCTCCGATGATAGGGTGATAGTGAAGATGGCGGTGAGGTGAGAGGACCTACAGTTTTTACCGTGGACTCCGAACCACGTTGGGCATAGGGGATACTTCACGTGTGCTAGACAGAGGTGAAGGCATGGATAGGGCCGACTTAAAATCGCCAACCCCAGAGCCGGGAATCGAACTCGGGACCCTTAGAACGGGAGCCGCGAACGAAACCACCGCGCTACCCCGGCGCCCTCATATAGAATAATGCATGTAGTAGAACAGGAACTGAGAATGGGAGTGAAAGTTCCTTAAACATGTTTTCCTTAAGTATAAACAAATGATGTGGTTTGAAAAAATTGACTCAGTAGTATTAAATATTACAGAGATATTCAAGGAAGTATACATTTTGTGAAGAAGAGAAATGCTTGTACGACTGATACAGAACTGGACAGACTGCTCCATTAATATCCAAACCCTGGATGTAGGGCAAGTTCATAGCTAATTAGAGGCAATTGGCACTGGTCATGGTACCTTGATTCTTCCTTCAAAAGATGAATCCTGCATATTTAGAGAGAAGATTTTATGACACACTAGTAGTTTTTACTTAAACATTGAAGGCACACTTGTACTATTTTATAACCATATATTAACACCTAATAAGTTTTATATGAAGCTGCTTTATTTACTGCCATATAATATTTATGTTCCACAAAGTGGCCATGTCATTAACATCGATCAACAGCTTTCATATTTAGCAACAGTATGTCATCTTAACTCATTTGAACATTGTATTCATTAATAACATGAATAATATTATGCCATACGTTAAGTTTGCTTGTAAGAAAAAGGTGTGAATATGAAGGAATTTACTGTGAAAGAACAAAGTTGGTTGATCAGCATTTCCCTGCATAGTGAAATGTTATAAAGCGCCTTTTGTAGTTTAGTATTTTTGGATTATTGATGATTCTATTAAATTCATAATTATATCCTAAATATATATGTAATTTATACATGGGGCTGAGAGAATGATGATGTCACATCATAGCTTCTGTTTTTGTACACAGTTTAACTGAATTCAATGTAATTGCTTATTCTAGTATTTTGTGGTATCAGTCTTTGGAGGAACAATGCTTAAATGTAACATTTTTATGAGTTATAGAACGTTATGAAATGAGGCATGCATTGCTGCTTAATCCTTGTAGAAGAAAGTAATTCAGAGTGCTATGTTTTAAGTCGATGCACAGTCATGTCAACCAAGGAGCACCCACTTTTAAAAGTTGTATCACGCTTTAACACTACTACTAAGAAAACTTCTTTCAAAGTTGCTGTGGTTGTAAGGACTGACGAGTACAGCACCACTGTCCTTGCGGTGCCAATCACCATGTCTATTCTTGTAGCTGTTGCAAGTAATAATACCACTCATTCCTGGTGGCCGCTCTATAGCAATACCAGATGTGCTGTTACCACTGTTTAACAAAGGTGATGCCACACCATTACAAGCATTGCCATTGCTGTAACTACCTCCACCACCAGGAGATGAAGATGTCATTCTTAAGTCCTCTGAAGAGAGTCCTGGTACCTGTTTGTACAACCCACGACGTGAACGAGAAAACATTATGAAACATAGCACCATAATTCCCTGTAAAAAGATAAAAAGAATTAATAAGCATCTTATACAGACTGGCTTATATTAGGACAATTTTAAATAATTATGTTAGAGTAGGAAAGCAATAAGTTAGTTTTGCAAGGGGCTTGAAAGCTTAGGCTTTTAGAAAACCAACAGAACTCTCCATCTGGGAAAAATTATTCATGCACAAATGTAAACACAATTTATTAATATAAAAATTATTTGTGGTTGGTTTATTGACACTCGTCACTTACTTTTTCATATATTTATGAGAGACTAGTTTCAAAGGCCCTGGCCTCCATTTTCAATCTCTTCTCAACTGGCATTTGTTGTTATCTGCTCTCTCTGGTGGTGGAACTATGAAATTCACAATAGAAAAGGAAATCAATGGACAACTACCTTTCTTGGATCTAAATATCATCAGGAATGATACAAAAATAAAATTTGGAATTTACAGGAAGCCAACACATTCAGAAAATTATATAAAAAATAATAGCCACAACCCAATTACACATAAACATGCAATAATAAACAGCCTTACACACAGACTAGTCAACATACCCATGGAAAAAGAAGAATATTTCAAGGAACAAAAAGCAATAATACACATAGCAGAAGAAAACGGATACAACAAAAGTTTGGTGTTGAAGAAAATTAGAAAATCTAAACTAAAGAAAACCATTAAGGAAGCAACCACATTTATTAAAGAAAAAGAAAGCAACAGCATATTCAGTTCATTCACATATCATCCAAAAACATTTAATAAATTTAAAAAGATATTCAAGGAACAAAATATCATCTTGGCACCTACTAATAGATACTCAATTTTAAAATTACTAAATTCAAAAACAAAAGATGAAATTCCTTCAGGTAACAAATCTGGAATATACCAAATAAATTGCAAGAATTGTGAAAAATGCTACATAGGTCAAACAAAAAGAAATTTAAAAACCAGAGTCAAAGAACACTTTAGAAACATCAGATTGAAACAAGAAGACAAGTCAGCAGTAGCATTTCATTTTTGGAATGAAAACCATGACATTGATCCAATTCCAAAATTATTAAAAGGAGTGATAAACCAAAATAGATTGACAACATGGGAGAACATATTCATCTGGAAAAATAAGGATCGCGTAATGAACTTTGAAATCCCGCCAGCAGATAATTTGACAAAAAAGTTCATAGTTCCACCACCAGAGAGAGCAGATAACAACAAATGCCAGTTGAGAAGAGATTGAAAATGGAGGCCAGGGCCTTTGAAACTAGTCTCTCATAAATATATGAAAAAGTAAGTGACGAGTGACAATAAACCAACCACAAATAATTTTTATATTAATTTTGACGTCACTGTTACTAAATTCCTCCAAACACACAACAATTTATTAAACTTTGATGTTTCATATAAAAAGGATCAAATCATGCATTATGTCCAGACAAAATACCATCTACAACTCACAGGAGGTTGTGTGACAGTATATTAAGGCTCATGATGGAGAAGTCTTCAAAACATGTTCCAATAAGTTCTGGTTTAGAAAGTTAAGTTAGAGTAATTAAAGTCCCCAAATTTTTATATGTAAATGTTCAAATGATTTCATTGTGCTTTCCTCAAAAAAGGTTTTCAAAAAAAGGGCTTTAATGATTTTGATTAAAAGCCATAATTTGATATCTGCATGACTAATACAATGTGTATCTTGACATTTTGGTAAATAGTGTATGAATTCCTCTTCTTGTTAATAATTTTTGTTTTTAACTGTAAATGCTTGTTACTAACAAAAACTCATTTTATGATATAGGTACTTGTGTTGTTTTCCACATCTTGCATGCTACCAGGACTGTAATGCTTAATGTGACAAGAGGATTAATAAACCTCTTCTGCCAAAATTCATCCAAACTTCCTGTGACAGAAGTGATGTAGTTTACAGAAATATTATCCACACATCAGTACAACAAGATGCCAAAAACAAACCTGAAATCCTTCAACAGCAATTCATTATGTGATCCAGATAGTGTAGTGTGCGCAATTGCCTTCCCCCTTGCAACATAAAAACCAGTAATCTATATACCATGCAACAATCCGGTAAGCAGTCAAGTTTGCCAATCAATCTAGCTAATATAAATACAGTAGAAGCCCAAAATAATGTGGTTGTTGCAGGACATCCTTTATCCCAGCATTATAACCTTACCATGGTATAAAGAGATGCAACACTAGAAGGGACAAAAATCAGTTGTGTACTGTTGGAGGAGGAAATATGCATGTAATAATAAATTACAGAATAGTGTTAAACTCTTGTATATAAGGTAAATAAAATATATTACAATACTTTTAAAAATACTCACCAGTTATGCTGGATAATGTATTCCAGCTTATAACTGACCTTGATTTATATTCCACGGTATATATTTTACACTAACCTAACTTCTCCTTGTTTTAAAAAGTCAGTAAGTTTTGTAAATTTTGTTTGATGCAGTGATGCACTCAGTTTCCCCTCCGTGTATTGTGGTAAAGATGGAGATGAATGCTGTTTAGTTCACTTTGCCTGAATAGAATCCACAGAATCACATTGTTTTGAGTTATCACTTCACTAACTTTCAGAATGTTTTCTTCCACCTCCACATCATTTTCACCACCATCATCTTCACCGTCATCTTGTTCTTCATTGCCATTCTTGTTATGTATAGCATTCAGTGAGATTTTGCATCAGCTTCATTTGCTCTCCAGATAATATACTCGTCAATAAAGTGGTACAATCCTTGCAGAAAAATGTCCACATAATTTACTGGCTGAATTAGTTGTGGAAAACTGTTTGTATTAATGCAATCATAATTACAGATATCATAGATGAAATTGTTTAAGTTGTTCAATACCACATAGACTGCCTTCTTCATCAGAGATGTTTAGAATAAATGTTGTGCTTTTCTGTAAACATTCTCTGTATGTTTTAATATTTTTCGATTTGAAATCCAGTTCCCTCACTATTCTGTTTAAGGACAACTTACTGCCCTGAAAGCTAATGCTTTCTCTTAAAATAATAGCTATTGTAGGAGCACCTTTTTCCTGAGCATAAAAATTTTGAATCCTTCTTCTAATGACACACTTGTTGAAGTCAAATAGGTCTATAACTTGTTTTGAAACGCTATGCATTCTACCTGGAGTTCCAAAGATGTGCTCTGATTTTCATTTTGTTTGTGTTAACAATTCTTTTTATTGTTGTTTCTGGCACTCCTGTATCATCTGATACTCATCTTATAAGTAGAATCTTTTTGCAAAAAAATCTTCTGTTGTAAGCAGTTTGCTTTTATCTTCTTTGTTCATATATGCTCATACAAATAAAACAGTTTCCTGACTCTGGCTATGTAATGTTTTCGATCCTAATTTATAAAGTACATTGATGGCATAATTCAATTATGCAATTATCAATGTCTGAAAAATTTGCTATACTCATACCTTATGCAAAACTAATTATGTTTAGATAGATTCAAACTAAAACATTCAATGCCATGGCTGAGATTTGAACCATGGATCTCCTGGTTTCCATCCAGTCGGGCTTAAACATTGAACTACCATGGCCAACATGCCATCCTGTCATTAAATTCTCCAATTGACGCATATATTTCCCCAGTAAACCACTAGGGGCTCTCGTATTCAAGATATACCGTTCGTAGCGACTTACGCAATGTAAGTACTTGAGCCCCAGGCTTCATCATTAACTTCTTATTATTTAAGTTAATTGATGGAAATTAATTGTTCCTTCACACTAGTCGTGTATAGGCTAAGTTTTGGATTTTTAACAGGAACATAATTTTACCAAGTTAAATCCAAATCTATGGTATCATGGACTGTACTATTTTGGGCTTCTACTGTACTATTTTCATGTACTTTACATGGAAGATCTGGAATTTGATTTTGAAGGTTTGCAGTTAACTGGCAGCTGGTGTTTTGGTTGTTACCTCCTTATACCATATTGTTTCTGCCACAGGAATTTCAAGGTGAGTTACAGCATGAGGGGTCTGATGCTTCCCTTGAGAAATTACTTCTTGTAAAAGACTTGTCAATAATTAACTTGAATGGTATTACTTTTTGCATGAGATTATGTAAATTTGTAGTCTGCAGAGAATGCCATGCAGATACAAGCCATGCAATCAGATTTTTCATATTCATGCTCTTTTAGAATATGCATTTCTGTAAAATATAGATATTTAACATTTAAACTGAACTTAATCTACTCTAGATAAGCAGCAGAGGAACAGCATTTCAAGAACAATGAAAAATTCTTACTTGATTGTTATACACCTGATTATTATTTTACTGCAGTGGAACCAAATTTGCAGAAATATTTAAAATTGTCAAAGTTTCATATCTTTCTTTTCCTTTAAAGTTATATGCTGTATCGGATATAGTATACTTACCACTATCACATTTAGCGTTACAATAAACATTGTTCCCCATCGAAATCCAACGGTATCCCATAAAATGCCACCAAGACATGGCCCTAAAAAGGCTCCAAGTGCAAATGTGGAGGTCCAAAGACCAGAAATGAGTCCATACGTTTCCAAGCTGTTTGGAAAGCCATATTCACTAGGAAAAAAATATAGAGATTTAGCTTGATAGAGATTATAAAAGTATGCAAATGTATCTAAAACAGTTCAAGTATCAAATGAGTGGTTAGTGTCAGAGTTGCCTAACACATCTTGTGAAAATGCAATGCTGAAGTCAAACTTATATGCCATATTGTTTGTCAAGTCTTACACATGTAAAAAATATCATTCACCGAGTTTGCTGTACAGCTGTCAGTAATAATGAAGCTTGTGAATCAGCAACTCTAGAAATGAAACACTTATATGTTATCTACAGTTTCGGTTGGCAAACTGAAGAAATTTTTTCTTTCATTTTGTTATTTTGCAGTTGCCATTTAAGTTTTTTATTCTGGGAATTTTAGACCCTTATTTTTGATAATAATGATGATGATGATAATAATAATAATAATAATAATAATAATAATAATAATAATAATAATAATAATAATAATAATAATAATAATAATAATAATAATAATAATAATAATAATAATAATAATAATAATAATAATAATAATAATAATAATAATAATAATAATAATAATAATAATAATAATAATAATAATAATAATAATAATAATAATAATAATAATAATAATAATAATAATAATAATAATAATAATAATAATAATAATAATAATAATAATAATAATAATAATAATAATAATAATAATAATAATAATAATAATAATAATAATAATAATAATAATAATAATAATAATAATAATAATAATAATAATAATAATAATAATAATAATAATAATAATAATAATAATAATAATAATAATAATAATAATAATAATAATAATAATAATAATAATAATAATAATAATAATAATAATAATAATAATAATAATAATAATAATAATAATAATAATAATAATAATAATAATAATAATAATAATAATAATAATAATAATAATAATAATAATAATAATAATAATAATAATAATAATAATAATAATAATAATAATAATAATAATAATAATAATAATAATAATAATAATAATAATAATAATAATAATAATAATAATAATAATAATAATAATAATAATAATAATAATAATAATAATAATAATAATAATAATAATAATAATAATAATAATAATAATAATAATAATAATAATAATAATAATAATAATAATAATAATAATAATAATAATAATAATAATAATAATAATAATAATAATAATAATAATAATAATAATAATAATAACACTACTAATAATGATGATGACGATGATGAAATGTATGTTTAAGGGTACATAATTACATGGTATTTTAAGTGTTACTTAAAAACATTTTGTTAGCACAGTCATATTCAGCAAATGGAAGACATTTCTAGCTAAAGTATTATGATTTGGTCACACTCTGAACAAAATCTGCCATTAGGTGTTAAGAAAATAAGGAACACATATATTGTAGCATTGTGGTCATTTAAGGGCAGTAGTGAGAGATGAAGGTAGGAAATGAGAAAGACTTAGTTTCCTATTGGATCTGTAGCAAATAATCTGCAGATTTGCTCACGTTCTTCTTGGGCAGCCAGCCAGGGGAAAAGATGATTAGATATCAACATTTCGGGAGTGTGCATCTCTCCCATCATCAGGATATTTATAAAATGTTATAACCACAGATGAAACACTGGATATAACACAACAATAAACAAAGACAAAACACTATCAAAATTTGCAATACTATGCGAATATGTAATGCAAATTTTGATAGTGTTTTGTCATTGTTTATAGTTGTATTATATCCAGTGTTTCATCTGTGGTTATAACATTTTATAAATATCCTGATGATGGGAGAGATACACACTCCCGAAATGTCGATATCTAATCATCTTTTCACCTGGCTGGCCGCCTGAGAAGAAAGTGAGCATATTTGCCGCCAGGAAAGTTTCAGGTCTTATAATCTGTAGATTATTTGCTGCAGATCATATGGAAATTGCAGCCTGTGATTCACCATAATTATGAAATTAAATATATTCTGTAAGGATATCCTTGACACAACCAGGATGTGTTATTTACTGTTACTATTTAGCTGTTGGCCTCTGCTTTGCTTCCAGTAAAGCACTTTCATGGGCTGTAGCAAATAGTGATAAGGACGTGAAGAGTTAATGCAGGACACTGCAAAGAGTTCCTCTATAAGTACTAAATTCATATCATTCAAAACTCACATTGCTGTTCTAAGGGCATCTGTGAAGGATGCTACAAGCTGAGCAGCAATCCCAAGGCCATGAATCATCAGACCAAGAATGGTCACCCATAGGATCCTGAAAATTAAATAAATATATTACTTTTTATTGTTCGTATCACAGATGATTTGGACTATCCATATTTTCTGAATATAATACAGGAATATTATCTTACGTTTGTGTAGGTATAAATGGTGCAGGTCCAATGAGCATGAATCCTGTGATAATAAATAAGCAACCCATTGCAGTGGCAATCTTGGGAACCAGCCGCCTATCACATAACCAGCCAAAGAAGGGTGCTGTTAAGGCATACAAACCACCATTTATGACAAACATAACACCCAGGATGACCTCTCCAAGTCCAAACTGTAAAAACAGGTTAATTATTAGTGATGTACAATTCCTTCTAACCTAGCCTAGAAACTTAACCTGAAGCTACAGCTGTTGGGAATTGTTTTCTATTGGAGTATAAAATCACTTGAAAGGTTTGTAAGATATATGACTGATAGAGGTAGTACCTACAACAATAAACATGAATATAAAAAATATTAACAGGAAAGGATGTATATTTTGTCTCTCAAAGATCAGAAAAGTCATGCATTCACAACATGTATCCCATTGATGTTTGCAGAACAAGTCAGCCCTCAAACTATCACATGTTGAAGGACAGCTGTACCAGGAGCTGGATTATTTTGGAGTGGACACGGCACAGAGTTCCAAACTTAGCCCTGGCATCCACGGAGAGGAAGGATGAGGCCAAAGGTGACAGAGGGCGGCCGTCCTAAAGAGTCCTGACAGTACAGAGGGCGGGGTCCCTAAATTTTACTTAAATGGAAACTTCCCCTGGAAGGCCAGGACAACAGACATCCCACCCTATTGTGGTTTGGAAACAGTCTCACCATGAGACTTGAGTTCGGAGACTGGCAACAGTCCTACCAGAGGAGGAATTGGTTTACTGAGAGCATATTACCCTACCATGCACTGCTGAGACACCCACCAACACTTCCACCTGAAAGAGACCACCAGATATAAGATGATATGAAATGATAATGAGGATGAAATAGAGGGACAGGAAATTTGGGAGATGTAATTAATCTACCCACAATTGCCTAACAATCCAGGAAACCCCCCAAAAATCCCATGGGTCAGGTCGGTGGCCACAGGAATCAAACTGGGCCTCCCAAATCTGGGCCACAGACAAAACTTCCTGAGCCAGCCTGCTCAGTAGCTGTACCTGAATTTATGTAATTATTATAAGTGTCCCACTCTGACACTTGACATAATTAAAAACATTGACACCCAGAGTATTCAATAAGTTCACTGAAATCATGGAAATCATCAGTCCTATTATAATTAAGCTGCAATTAAAAACTGAATATACGAATGAATTCAAATTGAATAAAGAGCCTAAATCTATCTTTTTTAATCTACTAAATAACACTAATTTTGATTCCAGATGGTTAAAGTACAGGGAATAATGTAGAGGTGAGGAGCTATGGTACATCATCTAGAACACCTGTGCTTGGGTAGGCACAAAATGACAATATTTTAGGTGATGAAACATATTGTAAGTCTTAACTCAGTGCCTCCATGCATAATTTTATTGGGGAGTAAAGTCAACAATGCTGATGTAGTACCATTAACAGTGTTTAAGTTTATCAGAACTGAGATAGTGTCATCTTTCGTTTGGGCCTTAGAAAATTATAAATAGAGCTCACAAGTAAGATATATGTATGTTAGTCATTCAAGATCAAACTTGCATTTTTTTTTTTTTTTTGTTTTGTAATTTTACGTCCTCCAACGTTGTCATATCGGACGGTGAATGAGATGGATGAAATGATGCTCAAATGTGTCCAGGGTCCAAGGAGCTTAGAGCTACCCGAAATTCGTCTTTAAGCATAAGGAAAAACCCTGGAAAAACATTATCCAGGTATATCGAGATTCAACTGTATTGGAACACCACAGTGAAGCGAAAAATTATTAAATTTTAGATGAGTCGCATTTTTTACACATCTGCTTCACATACGAAAGTGAAGCAGATGTGTAAAAAATGCGACTCATCTAAAATTTAATAATTATCCAGGTAGCTCACCCTGACCGAGATTCGAACTCAGGACCTCTTGAACGTGAGGCAGACACGCTACCACTACGCTACCAAGGCGGGTATCAAACTTGCTGGGCTTCTACCTCACACCATTTCTTGAACTAAAATTTTTCTGCATGTCATTAAATGTTAAATTAAAAATACTGCATATTTTACTTGCTACCAAAATTGTTTTGGCATTTATTATAACATTTTTTAACAATGAGAAACATTAGTATGTTTAACTTTAAATTAATGTTATAAGTTCATGACAGTACTGATAAGCGATGGGCCTTTAAGAAAGCATTAGAGGAAAATGCATACCATAATGCTTATTTTGCTTTACCTGTCTGAGATGAGGCTCCAGTGTGGAGTGCAGAAATCCAATGCTCATTGAAGTGACTATAATACTGCATGCTGCCAGGAGGACACCTGGGATACGTAGTACTTGAAGCAAGCTTGCTGCAATAAAATAAATCTTTGTCTTAGCTTATACAGAGGTGAATATAATAATGGTACCATCAGGAAGATATTTGAAATAAATAGGGATAAAGCTAGTGGTTACATTCAAATAAATTTGCATAAAATAAATTTAGTTTATAAGGAGGGATCTTTCTGAACAAAAAATGCTGGCTTCGACAAGTGGTCAACTTTTGGCTTCTCACCTCACTGGTCCTGGGTTCTATTGCCAGCTGGGAAAAAGAATTTTTCTTTAAGAGAAACATTGCCTGTCATGTGAGAAGTCTGGAAGTATAAATGTTGGAGTGAATGAAAGTGGTTTGGATGATTAGGCATTGGCCCACTGATTTTGAGGTTGTGGTATGAAGCCCACCCCAGACTGATCTTTTTAATTAGATCTGCTGACATGCAAAAGAACTCCTGCAATATAAAATTCTGACACATTGGTGGCACTGATATGATCCGAGCAATTGACAGCATCATAAACTATATATATATATATATATATATATATATATATATATATATATATATATATATATATATATATATTTTTTTTTAGTGCCTACCTCAGTAGCATAGATGGTAGCATGTCTGCCTCACGTTCAAGAGGTCCCGAGTTCGAATCTCGGTCAGGGTGAGTTACCTGGATAAGGTTTTTTCTGGGTTTTTCCCTTATCCGGATAGACGAATGTCGGGTAGCTCTAAGCTCCATGGATCCCGGACTCATTTGAGCATCATTTCACTAATATCATTCATCGTCCGATAGGACTTAATGTTGGAGGATGTAAATAAAAATATATATATATTTTTTAGACTTTACATATATGAATTTGATTAAAATTGTTGGACACCATTCAAATTTTGTTAAAACTGGTAAAACATTTAAGGTTATTCATATAGTAAGCCTTCTAAAACAGTACTTTTATGCAAATTGCTGCACATGTATCTTTAAAATGTAATATAGATGAGTTATTGAAGCATTTGTCAAGACTTTCTGACTAAACATAATGAAGTTTGCTCTGTGTTGCCATGTAAAGTAGGATTTGATTGAATAAAATAGGTAGTCCTTTGTCTTTAACATATTTTACTTTTACCTTCTCTGCTTTTTACAGATTGCATTCCCTCAAATATTTAATACTGAAATTTCATCCAAAATACACGTTTTAATGCTTCCTGAATCCCATAAAAGTAGTTTCAGTAAAGGAGACATGAGTGTGTGTATGCGTGTAAATGAGTGTGTGTGAGAGAAAAGTACTGTCAAAAATGAAAAGTCATTTAAATACCAAACATGATATTTTAAGTTCAGCATCTCCTAATGGTGCAACATGAAGATTTTCAAGAAAATTTGTCATCCCAATCTACCTTTGACAAGGAACACTTTTCAACATTTTTAATTTTCTCAAAAAGTCTAATGATTTTGATTAAAATACTTTTTGTTTAAGATATTTTAATGGCAAAGGAAAAGGCATACATATGTTAAACTTTCTGGTCGTCTTCATTACAAAGAGGATTCCTCTTCATTTTATATAATTCATAAATTAAAGAAATAGCCAAAATCTTAATTCACAAAATCTGTGTATCTCATTAAGGCACACATTTTATATCAAATTTTATCATCATCATCATCATCATCATCATCATCATCATCATCATCATCATCATCATCATCATCATCATCATCATCATCATCATCATCATCATCATCATCATCATCATCATCATCATCATCATCATCATCATCATCATCATCATCATCATCATCATCATCATCATCATCATCATCATCATCATCATCATCATCATCATCATCATCATCATCATCATCATCATCATCATCATCATCATCATCATCATCATCATCATCATCATCATCATCATCATCATCATCATCATCATCATCATCATCATCATCATCATCATCATCATCATCATCATCATCATCATCATCATCGTCATTGTCCTCGTCCTCGTCGTCGTCATCGTCATTTCAAAGTTATCATGCAGTAATCTGTTTTTTAAAAATTTTAATATTGCTTTAGCCCCTGTAACCTACTTGTATCTATAATGAATATTATCATATCAGCGATTGTGAACCTGCCATATAGAAGCTGAGAATGGATGGGATAGTTGCTTTGCCTTCGTTGTCTACTGGCTGGAGGAGTAGTTGAGACGTACATCCCATGGGTGGCCACTAGCTGTCATCATGAAGCTGAATCAAAGCATACTGTTACTGGGCAAATATGTTAAGAGACTTCCATAACTAATTCAACAGAGTTCTGTTACCAGAAACTTATTGCCATATGCAGCAGACTATATAAGGCTGATATGAAGGCTAGCAGGGAGTTTTCAGTAGTGTTTTGAGGTTTGAGTGTCAGTAAATTAAGGGGGTTCAGAAAATCATAAAAGGCCAAATTTTCAAAATTTAGATTTTCATTTCTTCTTGTTCTCCAGATTTTAATGATTAAAATGATATACAACACATTACATATAAAATATGTTAGAGTATTTAATTTTCAGCTTTTGACACATATTGCAACTGTTTGTTGTCGAAGGGCCCTAAAACACCACACACTCACTCACTCATATTGCAACTGTAAAAAACCATCAAAATGACAACAAAGTGACATAAAAAGTGTAACATTCAAACATTCATATCAAAGAATGTGAATACCACAAGTATTTGCATCTTCCTTTAGCCTGTATGGAAGAGATGAAACCAATTTTTAAGTATTTATCAGACTGAGAACTTTTTAAAAATATCTCTGCATGGTGGAACATAGAATCATATTGAATTATTCCATACTGTGCAAACTGTCTTCCAAAGAATGTGTTTATTAGGATGAATACACTTCACGTTAGAGTGCATGAAGCAGCAGCCTCATTCAATAGAGAAAATATAGTAAATTGTGAAGTGTTCCAAGAGCCTGGGAATGAAAATTGGAGTGAGTTGTATATCGGTATTGAAAACTCTGGATCTTATAACAATAAATACAGCTAAATAGATAAATTAAAATGAAAAAAAAAAATAATAAATAAAAATAAAGGCTTGTATGAAGAGGAAGAGAGTCCACATAATCCAACCTATACTACAGGAATGCATTAAGCTATGACTACAACCTGTATTTTACTTTATTGCTAATTTCTTAAAAATTACATTTTCTCATATACATGTATCTTTTTCTCCACATACTCCTTGTATTGCTTACTACTTTTAACATGGAGTATTATTTCTATCTTTATTTCGTTCTCAAAATATAAGAAAAACATTCCATATTTTAATTTAATTTTTGTGCTTTGTTTAAAAAAAGGCAATTTCTTGAAAACAAAATTTTACTCCATATGGTTTATGAACCTGAATATAGCAAATTTTACATTGGTTAAATAGATGTTTCCAAACTCCTCTAAGTCAACGAGTGCAGCTCCATGGTGAGCATTCGATGGTGGAGCAGTTCCCGAGTCAGTGAATTGGTCATTTGAGTTGTGTGAGTTGACAAAGCACTTCAGAAAAGTGCTTTGCTGTCCAAGCTCAATGGTGAAGAATTCGCAGGCGTGAATAATGCAATGAAGCAGTTCATGAGCGAATATTGGAGTTGTCTTCAGACTCAGTGTGCAGCTCCATATAAAAGCTAAACTTGTGTGTATGTCAGAGAGATTACTAGCAGCACAGGTAGTTGTGACATGGCTAGTATAAAGGAATGATTAATTTCCATCAAATAACTTAATAATAAATGTTTAACGATGAAGCCTGGAACTCAAGTACTTACAATAGTAAGTCGCCACAATAGTGTATCTTGAATACGAGAGCCCCTCTTGTTTACAGGAAAACATACGAGTCAATTGGGAATTTAATGTCATGGCGGCCCATTGGTCATGGTAGCTCAGTCATTAAGAGCAACCGGAGAGAAACTGGGAGATCTGTTTTTGAAATCACACCCATGGCATTAAATTTTTCAGTTTGACTATTTATCCACATAAACAGACATGTTGAAACAGAATATTTATGTAACATATAAGGTGGTTGTAAGCTAGCATTGCATTAACAATTTTAGTGACAAATAAAGAAGTTTAAGGTAAACTACGTCTTTAGTGTTTTTGATATGGGATATAATTGTGTAATGAAGTTCATCTCGGTTATCAAGAAGACAATAGAAGAACAGTTTTAAGAATAATTTCTAGATAAGTGAGGGAATAAAGTCATATGAATGCAACATATAAGTTTTCTATGGAGCTCAAGGAGATGTTTCAGCACATAGGCACCAGCTTTATTGTAGCATTTTATTAAATGCTTTTATTTTGATGAAAGCTGATACATATGTATTAGGTTATTTCTGGAACTGCCAGTAGTTATTGCTTTCACAAATAATTTAAAAACATGAAATCCCATGTGCCAAAAGCATGCACTTTTAGATCCACATTCACAGTTTAGGAAGTCTTCGGAAGAAAATGTGCTATATGTAGCATGTAAAAATAGTGAGTTTTAAACACAAACAATGTTCCTCTGACTACACGTTTATTCTCTTCCTGCTGTCATCTACCTATTAGAAATAGAGATGTATAATTTATATTCTTTGGGTTTTTAGCTAAATATGTGTTCACTTACATCCTAGTTTAGCATCTTCTGCAGGTTCTTCATTGGAAGGCAAAACAACAGCAGTCATGATTGCAGCAAGAAAGAGGGCTGATCCCATCACAGTAAAAGGCAAGTAATATCCATCCACCTGCAATTACGAATTTTAATTATGAATTATATTATAAAAGTTTCAGGTTATTTTCAATCTTTCACTTTGAAATGATTTTCATGACATTTTAATGAGCATTTTTAAAATTTATAGGTACACAGTTGACTTATACCATTTATATTTCTCTTGCCCAAAACTGCAAATAAAAATGCTTTATAATCATTGACAATGTTCATTGCACCAGCAGTATGCAAGAGTAAACTAAGGAAAGCCAAGTTAGATTTGGTGGCTCTGTTTTATTAAATTGACAAAATTATGTTCTCGTACTTACTGAATATAGTGCTCCTCCAACTGTGGGCCCAACAATGAGACCAAGTCCAAAAAATGTCTCTAATGATGCCTGGAACAAAGGCAGTAATATAAATGTATAGTAACTAGAAATATTAATAAATATTATGCAATTTCTTTTGAAAGTACCTAAGGATATGTATATGCCTACCATTCTTCAGAAATATTTTTTAACATTTTTTTAAATGTTTACTTTAAAAAATAGAAATCGTGTAATGAATTCTGAAATACCGCCAGTCGATTTTGTCTTTAAGGTTGTTTCATTTTCAGAGTTTGGTAATACATACAAAAATATTATCAATCTCTCAAAAATTAAGTGATATATATATATATATATATATATATATATATATATATATATATATATATATATATAAACCTAACTACAAAAGACTAATTAATGCTATGTTAAATTGTAGCTCAAGCAAATGCCTTTCAAAATTTCACTTATAATATTTTTGCATCTGAACTTGCATTCACTGTTGCAAAACTTCAAAAAGGTAATTGAAGTAAGTTTCATTTATTAGATGTTTGTGCCTCCAACAAGAGGGAAAAGGCAAATCACAGAGAGAACTAAATAGGTAATTTATGTGTGTGTTGTGTGTGTGTGTGTGTGTGTGTGTGTGTGTGTGTGTGTGTGTGTGTGTGTGTGTGTGTGTGTGTGTGTGTGTGTGTGCGCGCGTGTGCGTGCGCGCCTGCATGTCAACTTAAATGCAAGAGTTGATGCTCAACCAATAACAGGCATAGTTGGAATAACATACATAGCATATAGAAAATTAAAAATCATATCCAGCATATTTCAGTTCAAAGAGACAGTGATACTGTACTGGTTTGAACTAATATTTAGCTATTGTGAATATGTCTCTAAGGGCTAATTGGAAGAAGAAAACATACAGAAATGGCCCAAATCAAATTTTGCAAATGAAACAAACTTGAAGACGGAATTGATTGGCAGTATTTAAAAATCACATAATGTTCCTTTTAACTTTCTAGTTTCAATTATTACAGCAAGTCAGTATACTTTCTCTTTAGTTGATCATCAAGTTTTTCTCTTTACTTGTTATTCTTCTAATATTCCATGTAGATATTTTTACTCCTTTCACTACACTCAATATTTTATCTGTTTTGCAGTTGAGTTTTCATCTTACTGATTTGCCAGTTCAACACTGAAGAATTGCAGCACCTATATGTACATATTTCCTCGACCAAAACTATGTTGATTATTCTAGTGGAGGGGCTGCCTCTTTCAGACCTCCATACTTATTTGCTCATGTATAAACTTTCTGAGCAGGGCTTCCTTTACCAACTTTACATCGTTGAGTTCTTTGCCCCTAATTAGCCTAGGATGGGTCTGTCTTTAGGGATTTTATAGTTTCCCAAGGCGTCAGAGTACCTCCCTTGTATGCTTTTCATTATCCTAAGAGATTATTGAGCAGGTAAGGTGCAGTACTTATTTGAGTAGATCCTTCGCTGGCTGATTGCAATGTCCGTAAGACCTTGGCAATGGAATCACCATATAACTATGCCTGATTATTCAGGTATAATTTCATAGCTTAATCAAGTAATACAACATATGATACTTAGCAATTTATGTCACATTTTCCTAATAAAATTCAAATTATGCATTTAATTTGCCATAATAATAGGGATACATTTTAATGTTTTACTTACAAAAGTAGTAGCAATGTTGTCGGGGAATTCTTTTGCAATAATGGCAAAGCTGGCAGTGAGAAAAGCAGCATTTCCCATTGCTTCAATAATTCGAATGATGAATGAAAGGACAATGAAGGGCACATGTCCTTGAACTTTATCCAAAAGCCTGTGAAATCACAATAGTGTACAAATATTGAAAAATATACAACTTTTATAACATTAAAAATAGTCAACAGTGTGAGGCATTTATAGCACAATGCTATATTTGCTTTACTTTGATTAACCTTTGTTGCAGAGTGGCTGAAATGGACACTAATAGCAGAAAACCAGCAGGCAGAAAAAACAATTATTGCAGTAATATTCAATATATGTATTTTTTTAAGTTTTTCGGTTAGTCTATGGATTGTTATATCACAAAGCAATAGCAGAGAAATGATAATGATGGTGGTAAAATTATTGATGACGAAAGATATATTTAATTCTCAATTTTTCACGGATAACTGGATGCTCATAGGCTTTAACCTAGGTATCTTTTAATATTCTAGTTGCTTCTCTTCTTGACATTAATGTTAAGAATTAGGGCAAAAATAATTGAAGTTTAATGGGTTTTTAAAGGAATTATGTGTATAAGGAGATGATTACGCTCATAAATAGGTTTTCATGCATCACTTCATAAACGAATTAGAAGATGCATTATAGGACATGTGACAAAAATTAATTTTTACAGTAGTCTTCCTAATTCCTGTAAAATATGTGCTGATGGATATAAACAGTAAGTTACACTTGCCATTGTATTTATGTTGATTTTGCTAAATTTAAATTCTGTAGTATGGAATTAAAAATAAGTTTTTTATGATGCACACACCACCTCTTTGCAATTTATAATTTTTCTGAGTTTCTGTTATATATTTTTCACATTACAAATAATAATAGCACTTTTTTAATTTAAATGTGCATATTACAATACACTACAGATATGTGCTTGATTTATGTGACTTCCTTATAGTAGTTTCTTCTTCTTCATTCACTTGTGTTACACCATCATAAAGGATTCCAGATTACTTTTGCACTTTACTGGGCCATGATGTCACATTTTCTCTACAGTATTTTATGTCTATATATGTAATAAAGGATATTCAGCTTAAAGTAGAAATAAAAAATGTCACATGTCAACATTTTGCATCTTTCAATTAAAAAATTAGCGAAAATGTGTAAAAAGATAGAAATTTAACTTACTATTTTAAAAATATTTTTATTATTTTATTGAGTTGATGTACTTTGGTTTAACAAACTTTCAAAAAATCTAGCATTAAGTAATATAAACACTTAGATTTTAAGGAAAAATGGAAACTGCTGAGAAAAATCAGTCCTTAATTTGGGACAGAGCACTAGCAGCTTGGAGTGAATACAAACTTCTGAGTGCTGAATAATAATGGAGATTTATATAATTTTTCTAAAATTAATAATAATTCTATCTACACCATTGAGGGTATACCCTAGTAAGCATAAAGTACTTACAAACATAAACACACACAAAAAAAAAAATTAACTCAGGTTGCAGATTCAAAAGAACAATTGCTGATGACGTCTTAATTGAATGCCCTTATATAACATACACATCAAAAGAACAATATATGTCATGTGTTATATGTATAACCAATTGTATAGGTGTTTAAAAATAATGTTTATTTTAAAAACTTGATTAATACAAAAACATTAAAGCATTTTGTAATATTTTAATAGATGCTTAGTCTCACGTTTTTAGGAGAAGCTTTCTGTTTTCATTCACTTAAACAAATGTAGAAAAATGCTTAAAACAAGATATATACATTGCTAAACTATCTTCTCATATGTAAATTAAATAAATTAATGAATAATAAAATTACTAAACCATGTAAAAAATTAAAACTCAAATTCACTTACCCAAAAAGTATTGCACATATTCCTGTAGTGAAGATACCTCCATTGAATAAGAACTTTGCACCTATTCGATTCAACTGAAATGTAGAGATAATTTAGATAAAATTAATCACTAGTTTAGTTAGCAGGTATAAATAACAATGAGACTCCTTTGACAAACATTAATGCAAGCAGAGATTAGCAAACTTATATATACTACAGAATCTTAGGTAATAAATATTGTTCCAATGTTTCTCGTATCTCTTAAACATAGAAGAAATTCATGACCTCCAAAATGAAGCTCATTTCCATAAAAAATTAGAGTTGCTAGAGTTGCAGTTTAGTTTAAGTATATATAACCATTGTTGTATGCCACGGTGTAGTAGGCTAGAGCATTGTGCTTTGGTTTCCTGTAACTGGAAGGCACTTGGGATTGATCCTACCCCTGAGGTGCGCAGATTTTAATTCCTGGGTATAGGACTGGTGCCCACTCAGCATTGTGAGGAATTGGTTTAGAAAGCCAACTTTCTGGCTGGGGTGTCAAGATGCTGACCACATCTCCTCCTTGTATAAGTTGGATGATTGCCCACCTCATAAAATATGCAGTGAGAATCAATAAAATGTCTACCAATTAACTTTCTGAAACTTTGTAATAGTGAATGCAAGTTCAGATACATTATAAGTTCGATTTTGGGACATGTTTGCTTTACTTATATCTAATTTAACAAAACATATTTTGAAAGCCTTTGCTTCCATCATCAACCGTATGTTGGTTGGTGGCATTGGGGTCTTCTTCCCTCTGCTCCTTGGTAGATGGCTGATCAAGCTGATATAGAAGTCTGGAGGCAAACTTCAAAATTTATAATTCTGTATTTATGTTTTAGGGTGAAAAGATCAAGGAGCAGAGAGAAGTATACACTAATGTTGCCAGTCAATATAAAGCTGATAATGAAAGTAAAGACTTCCAAGACATGTCCGGTAAATTACAGCCTTAGTGAAGCAAATGTGTACCAAAACCAACTTATAACAAAAATTCCCATGTTCTTAGGGGAGTTAGGTATATTAGCATCATATGCATTCCCTTTGACTATGTTACATAAGTTCATACAACAAAGCAATGGCACTTGCTAATCTATGTACAACAAAATACTCGAAATTACTACAAGCTTGATTGATTTTCTAGACCTGCTTTTAATAAAAAAAGTGCCAGAGGAGAGACTAACGGGGACATAAGCACTTCTCCAGGTTACATATAAGCTTTTAAAGCTATCTTTCTTTAATGTAATTTTGTGTAAGTTTTTTTTATGTTTTAAATTTATATATCATAAAGTGTTTGCTTTGGATGAACATAAAACCCTTTGAATAGAAACTATGGACTCAAACTAGTAATGGCCAAAGAATTGACAAGAATTAGTCATCAATAGACTGCATGCTGGTATGATGGCATGTCAGCATGTGTTGTTACTTCAGTAAATATATGATTCCAGTACTTCAGAGCAAATTAATGAGCTTGCAGATCGCTGTGCATTAACACTCCCAATGAATGTGTTTGAATTTTTAAAAGTAGTTTAACTTCACAAGGATTACTAGAAACCAGTTGAATATTTATCTTCTATGAAATAAGTAACAAATGTAGACTTTTAAGATTCTCAATTTTATCTTGTTTTGAAAGATAAAAATTGAAGCTGAAGATAAAACATGTCAAAATTTTGCAGATAAAGGCTTAGTTTAGTGACACTAACATGATAGTACTGAAAAAGGAATACTACAAATAAAGTTGTCCTGTGCCATGGCATAGTGGGCTAAGGCAACATGTCTTGGTTCCTTGCCAGGGAAAGTGGCTCAAGATCGATCCCACCCCTGGAGTGCAGATTTTGAGCCCCGGGTATAGGACCATTGCCTACTCAGCAGTGTGAGGAAATTGAGGAGTTTACGATAGGTAAGCAGCCTTGGTCACAAAAGCCAACATTCCAAGGGGGGATGCCGAGATGCTGACCACATCTGCTCCCTGTATCGGTTGGATGATCGCCCACCTCTACCTTGCATATGTGGGCGTGAGGCCGACAATCGGGTTGGCAGGTCCTGGCCCTATATGGGCTTTTGTACCCTGGGTTACTTACAAAAAAAGGTAGTACTACAAAAGAAACTGACATTCTTGTTGCTTTTAAACTGCACAAAATTTTCATAAAGAAACTGAGATTTCAAATAAAACATGCTATTAGCACTTAAGTTAATTGATGGAAATTAATACTTCCTTCACACTAGCCGTGTATAGGCTAAGGGTTTGGATATATAGAGTCAAACTGAAAAATTCAATGCTACGGAAACCGGGATATCCATGGTTCAAATTGCGCCCTTGGCGTTGAATTTTTCAGTTTGACTCTATATGTGCTATTAGTACTTCACACTGATTTTTGTGCTGAGAATTATGTTTATTGGGGCTGCCTGCATTTTGCTATTTTATCTTATGCATTGATGTGAGCAAAGCAAATCAACTTGTACGTTTTCTTATAAAATAGGATTAACTGATTTCTAATATCTGATATTTTTAAAGTATATTTTCTGCAATGCAATTTTAACTTACATGTTGTCCATATAAAGGACTTATGAGGAACACAACGAGCTCAAAGCATCCAAATACAAGTCCATATTCTGTTGCTGTGGCACCTTTCTTTTCTGCCTGAAACAGAAAATGTTAATAATTTGTGTATTAATTGTATACTATGATTAAGGTGAAGTTCAGTTGTCTCAGCTTAGTAGTTTGTCAGAACCAGGAAAATTAATGTCCATGTAACTTAGTCTTACTCACTCCTCTACCAACTACTGTTATGAAAACCTTATTTTTCTATCTACTTCTCGATAATCAAGATGATAATGAGGAACTGGCAGGCTGAGGGCCAGCCTGTGCTGTGTCAAATGTGCACCTAGCCTGGAAAGGGTTTAGTAACGAAGTGACAGAATGTGGAGTTTACAGCAAGGTGGGTGAAAGTGAGGCGGGGGGAAAGAAAGGAGGTAGCATATTTTGCTCCTCAACAGCTGCAGTCTCAGGTGCAAGGCCCTTGAGTACCACTAATGGATTTGTTTTCAAATGTGTCATTTAATTTTAAAGTCCAGACAAATTATTGGATGGACTGGAGTTCTGTTTTAGGGCTGTTGTACGTGGTTTATGGTTACTGGTTATACCTGCAAGGCATGCTGGCATGCCTGAGACAAAAATCCCCAAGACTCCAAACCAGGGTGCTCTTATGGTATGGCAATTGGTTGTAAAATTTTGCAGTCCGGCACCTAATTTCATGTTCCACACAAGGGAGAGATGAGGTTTCATGAAGTAATCTCATTAGAAAGCATCAGTAAAAAAAATAGATTGCCTGGAGGCAGCTATTCTACACCCGTTGAAGTAGTGGAAATTTTGAGGCTATAGTCATGCCCCAGATTTTGCAAACATAAAGCAGCAAAGGAACATGAGGGCTTGGAAAAGACTCATCCTTAGAGGAGCAAACATCCTGGACCACAGATTGGGTTAGAGCAAAGCTAAAGCATCACATGGCCAATATGATTGGTCATTGATGTGCTCTAAACCTTCATTACACATTTATACATTTCACCGTACATATAAGAAACATACAGAGGTACACATCCTGAGTTTGAATCTTGGTCTCCTTTTATTCTTGATCTATATCAACAATTTACAACTTTATCTAAAAAATTAATGTAATTGTAGCAATTACTCTGCTGATGACAAACTCATTCATTATTGGGAAGAACAGTAAGAAATTTGAAGATAACACATGATGCACTTCTAATAAAATTTCTAACTGGTTTAAAATAAACAAATAGGTCAGCAATGAGGACAAAGATATAGCTACAATAAAATTTTAAAGAATCGGTGGCCGACAGACTTATTACAAAATAAATTTAAAACTGAAGCAACATTTTTGGATTTATGGTTTAGTTTTCTGTGGTGGGAAACATATGGAAAAGTTGACAGCTAAATTAAATAAAGTGTGCCTTATCCTGTTCCAGCTAAAGGCTCATATTTCTAGGAAAGTGCTAAAATGTTTTTTATGCTTAATTTTATTCACAATTATCATATGAAATAATGTTAAGGAAACATTCTAGTTTTGGCAAAACACTATTTAAAGTAGAAAAGAGCACACTAAATACTGTGGTATTTATACCCAGAGAAAGATGCAGAGATTATTTCAAACAACTAAACAACTTCTGCATGAAAAATAATGTTAATTCATGCTAAAAATAAATAATTTGGGCATCTTAACAATGAATATAGATGAACATAACACTAGGAGCAAAAACAAACTTCAAATTCTCGTAAAACCTAACTTCTTCCGAAATCATACATTTTTTTCTTGTACAGTCAGTCATAAGTTGGCTGCAGTTGATTTCACTGATGAACATTTTTGCTTCTGACAGCTTAACTCTCCAACACATGAACAGAAAAGAAAATTCATTAGCTGAAGGTTCTGCATTATTCTTTCAAGTCTCATCAGCATATCTCATATATTCTTACATCAAGTAGAACTGGTTGAGATTTAGGAATTTGTTAATTTCATTCTTTCAGACTATAGTGGAAATAATTCCGGCCAAAGAAAAATCAATATTTTCCAATCAGAAAATCAACTCAGAACCTGCGCACCTCAGTAGTATAGATGGTATAGTCGTGCTTCTCGAACGCTTACTATGGATTTATCTTTGGTAATAGATGCCTATCAGATAATGCACTGATTACTCCACGTGGAGTAAACATATATCTGGCATTTGTGATTCCTGCGAATTCCATTGGCTGAAGTGATGCGTTCATTGGTGCTTAGCACACGAACGAGGGGTGCATCAGTACCCCTCTCACTTTTACAAGAATAATCAGTGCGTTATTTGAGAGGTTTATATTAACAAAGATAAACCCATGGTAACCATTCCAGCAGCGCAACTATAACATGTCTGTCTCATGTTCATGAGGTCCTGATTTCAAGTCTCAGTTAGGATGAGTTATCTGGATAAGATCTTTTCCAGGGTTTTCCCTTATCCTGAAAGATGAATGTTGGGGAACTCTAAGCTCTATGAACATTGGGCTCATTTGAGCATCATTTCACCTATTTCATTAATCGTCCATTATGATTTAACATTGAAGAACGTAAATTAAAAAAATAAATACTCAGGACCTCAAGTTTTCAAGCACTAACCACTAAATCACAGAAGCTTTAAGATGTTGGAAGGACAAATCTTTAATTTTGCATGATGGTTTTGTGTTGAGGCCAACGACATCAGTATATTTACTACAAAAAAAGTAGACCTATTTAAAGTATAGTGTAATATGCAAAGTAGTTATAGTTTTAAAATTTTCACAATTTTTCATTTGAATTCTTTGATATTTTCAGCAGTTTCTTATAAGAGAAATTATCCAAAAAATGATGTTTGGTTATATAGCATCATTTTGGTTATATATATCATTATAGGTAAAATGCATTTAAAAAGAAATATATACTAAAAATCTACATCTGCCATTTTATACTGTGAATTTTGCCACCATTCACAGAAAATAATCATAACCTCTCATATTTTGAAGCAGAGCAGTAAACCTTGCTGCATCTTTCAGGGTATATTATACTCTACAAATTGATACTTTAGAAAAGTATAAAGAGCTTCTATATTCCCAAACTACATAGTTTCTATCTTTGTTAATATGTTTGAGTTGATTTTTCCCATTTTAAATTTAAGCAGCTTTCTCTGTGAGTGAAACTTTCTGCCATAAACTATCCTTTTCTCAGAAACTGTTGAAGATAATTCAGTTAAATTTTAGATAATAAGTAAAACAACAGTACTGTTGTGGATCTACTTTTGTGTTGATAAGATGTTTTTTTATTTTGTTTATATAAAAAGGAATAATAATTTGCAATATATTTTAATCTAAAGATGGTATAATTATATACTAACAACAAATGCATTGCATTGATGTAGACTAATGCTGCAAGAACATTCAGTCTGGTCATCTAAATCTTAATTAGTAACTGGAATAATGGGTCCGGAATTTAGAAAATTTAGAACTGACAGTAGTAGGGCATTTAATTTCCCTTAAGTCTTTGCAATGAGTATAGACATAAAGGTTAATATATATAAAGGAACAGATGAGCTTTCTGTATATTTATACGAGGGTCGGCTAATAAGTTCCGGGTCTCACATAGAAATGGCACCACAGGGCTAGCATGATGGACAGCATCATATAGCTCAACTCTAGACAATGATAAATCACACTACAGAGATGGTTTAATTAAATAAGAACACCAATAAGACAAATGTATTAGTCATTCTGGAGATTACGTTGACAAATAAAATTTAAAAAAATATATTCATTTTGAGGCTCAGGACATATGCACCCTCGTATGCACTGAAAAATATGTATTGGAACTATTTTTCATAAATATGTACAAAAAAAAGTTTTTGTAGTTAAATTTTGTTTGTGGTGTACTCTGTTATTCATAACTTTTATATAAATTAAAATTATGATTTGTATTAAGGTATAAATCCTCTATTGACTTTATATTTAGTAAACAGAGAGAAAACTGTAATGAAGCAATGTCCAGTCTCACAAGACATATTTTCAATCATCAAATAAATTCTTTTGACTTTACAATAATTTCTATCATCCTAAGAGTTCAAAGATTTTAGTATGTTGGGAAACAAAAAATATATACTGAAATTATGAAATACTGATTTATTTAGAATAGTCTTATGTATTTTATCTGAGGATATTCCAATGATGACATGCTGATTATATATAAAAATAATGATTGTTTGTAGTCACCTGTGTTTCTCAGTTCTTGTAAAAACTGCTCTTACAGTGTTTCTTAGTTAGCTTATTCCTCTATGTTAATTGAAGAATATATCTTATTCCCAATTTTCTTATGGGGAATATCAGAATACAGTGAGCTTTAAGTGTAAATAAAATATCGAATGTTAAGAGCACAGATGGTTGCAAGATATTATCTGTTATGGTTGACATAAGAAAAATAATAATAAGACAAATAAAAGGACCCATTTTGTTTAATAAGAGATATATTAAATATGCGTAGAAATATCACAGATCCGTCACCTTAAGCTCAATGGAACATAGGTTATAGAACATAGATATGAAACAATCTAACACAGATCTAAGTAGATGGTATAGAGATTATAGAACATTACTAGTCATCACAATAGATAAGGTGGTGCTGACAAGTAAGCATGAGGCGCTTAGAAGTTGCTACCCTAACGAGCTCATAGCAGCAACTCTCTGCACTACCAGTAGGCCTTTGCCCTTTAGGGATTGATTGGCCATTTACTTATTTATTTATTTATTTTGCTGACAATAACACATATAGACCAAGCTTTTATATAATGGCATCTATGTATACTACCTAATGCAGAGTAATTCTCTGCATTAGTGAAACAGAGCTACCCTCTAGGAGGTCTTTGCCCTTCAAGGGACACATTAGGTTATTATATATATTATATATTATAATGTATTATATATAATGATATAATATATAAATGGATGTTAGCAGTCTTGAAGTCACTTTAGTTAATTATAGGATCTTTCTGGTATTTACACTTGGAACAAGTTTCAGCGTATCTTGTAAACTGACAATACTGGTAGCTACTACCTCTTATAACTGAACAGTTTTTGTAGAATGGAGATTCATTACATTATAATCCTTTACAGTAAAAAATGAAAACTGACCTATACAGAATAAATTGGGAAACATGCAAACACAAAATAGCATTGTAATTAAATAAACATAACAGTTGGGGTGTTACAGGAATACGTGCAACTTTAATAAACTCAGATTAGTAAGACATTTAATCTTTTAAAATATTTTGTCTTTGGACTTGATGAAATTTGGGGAAGAACACAGAAAAGTATTTACTCAATGGCCAATAATGTAAAGAACAACAGACTCCACCTCGTATCCATCCAGTGTGGAGGTGGCATTCAACCATGCAAATTTGTCACTTTTATCACACCAAAATGTCTTGGTGAAAAATAAATGTTAGTTTGCGTGGCAGATTTGATTTGATGCTTGTATTATTAAATGCAAGGTTCAAATCCGGCACAGACTTTGGTTTTTAAGTGCGCCATAAAGCAACAGCCTCATGTTAGTAGATTTACTATCATATACTATAAAGGACTTCTGCAGGACGACATTGTGGCATGTCACCAGTTGATATGGCCTTTGCAATTGCCAGTGTTTTAAACAAATAAAATATTTATTTGTTTTGAAGAACAGTTCTGATTAGTTGGAAATGCATGCAGTCAGAAGTTCGTTCCGCATTTCCATTTTGCGGTGAGGGCTACCTGAATTAATAATGACATTCATTTAAACTGATTGGCGGTCCAGGCCGAATAAATCTAAAGTTTTATAGTAAAATTACGTGTATTACGGTTTACCAGTTATAGAACGAAGAGCTCTTCAGAGGCTATTCACGAAAATTCACATTTTATGTCATAAAATATCTATTACCTCTTAAATATAAACTATTTGTATCGAACTAATATTTGTTATTTTTGAGGTAGAGCAATAATAACCAGTAGTCTATTTCTCTATGACACTTTTCGGAAGTGTGACCGGTCTATGGAATATCTTTTGTGGCCAACATCTGATGGGACAACCCCCGGGGAGTGAGTAGTGAGGGGAAAGGACACTAAGCGTGATCGACCTGAGGAGAAACGAAGCAGAGAGCCAAGTTCCTAACAGCTACAGATTGAAACTCTCCGTTGGCGGCTTGTACAGCCGGCTCCCCTCTCCTCTGGGGGACACCGCCATCCGAGGACTTTTCCAAATCCGGACGACCAGGATTTACGGCAGCAAATTCTCTGCCATGCATCGCTGAAACCCCATCCCCCACACTTGGAATCCTGAAATAACCGAACAAGATGAAATGAAATGGAGAGATAAATTCGGGGGATGTAAGTGATTATCCTTATCAGCATTTGCCTAGCGACCTGGGAAAGCCCCGACGGAATTGAACCCGCGATCTTGCACAGACGCTACGGTCTGAGCCATCCTGCTCGGTAACTTGGAGAGATTGACCCTTGCTCCCTCTAAGTTAGGCAGTATTTCTACTTCTTATATGATGTCCTTACCGATGCCATGGTGTTCTGGTGACGCGATCTTTTGCCTTCTGTATCCTCTGTTCGGCATGGATCTAGATCTCAAGACTGAAATACTGGGTGTAGTCTGCGGGAAGCAGGATAAAGGTATCGATGGCGCTTTCAGGAACCACACTGGTTTATAGTTTCACCACAAAAACTTCCCTGCAATATTTTTAAGCTACTGCATCTGAACACATTGAACACAATTCGTCATTCGGTTCATGGGCTACTTTGGCGCGTCTGTTTACTTCAATAATTGCTAATCAATTGTTATTCCAGTGAATTTACTCTGTGCTGCTCACAGGTATATGTTACTTAATTACATATAAAAACTGTTTCACCTCTGTATACATGCGTTGTTGTACCCTGCATGTGTTGAACCACATCCGTGTTACTAGGTGAATCACTATGGCGTTATCACTTCTTTGTTGCCATCACATTTCACTTGGACGGACAGTGACTGAGTTGACAAAAGTGGTACATTTTTCACACTTAGCTTAGTTTTATATAATTTACTGACAGCCTTCTCAAGTCTTTTGTATGTTTAGTTACACAGAATGCAAATTTAAAGTTTCGTTGCAAACGTTTAATCTTGCTGAGCCTGGTATATGTACGTGTATTCCTGTCGCACTATACATGGATTTGTAGATGGAATTTACAGGATGTAGAGTACTGCAATCCTAGGAGCTTAAAATTAAAATATGCGCATTCCAATTTAAACATCAACGTCGACGTAACTTCATCACGGACACAAGGAAGTGGAGTGGTTACTTCAATATGTCAGATTATGTTTGTCTCCAGGAAAAGGCGTTCCGAAAAGGTTAATCGCTTTTAAATTGAACATTATCCGGAAAGTTTAAGATAGTCTAAAACGGCTGAAGTTAACGGAAGATGAGATAATCATCTGTAGTAAATGTGTAAGTGCAGCACATACAGAAATGCATCGTCAAAAAGTTCCAAGTGAATTCCTTATTAATTTGGCTTATTCTTCATCAGTAATTTCCATTTTCAATCCATTTTTCAGAAAATTTAGATAAGATCGTTTTCGTTGTTGATTCCCCTAGCAAAACGACGGAAACGACAAAAGAAAAACGCTCTATAACAACAAGAAGAAAAGAAGAAATGCGATAGAGGTAGCCATGGATTCTAATAGCAAGTGAACAACGGTGACGTACAGGAACAAGAGTTGCCAATTCATACGTTTGACCACAGAACATCTGACTTCACGTAGTTTTCACAGAGTAATAAGCGTAGTTAAAATCACTTTTACAAATTGACACGGGTAAAACAGTTTAGCCAGAAAACGTTCAAGATGGGCACAAGCCAAACAGTTCTACAGCAAACTAAAACACGTCTCAGGAGCCATTCACTATTCCTTTGGCAGAAAATCCAACTTCCCAACTCGCTTCAGGAGTCGCCTACCACCGGACCAACTCTCACATCTTCTGATATTTAAAACAAAAATGCACCTATGTACGTATCAGGTTCCTAATGGGGCCTTCTTCATTTCAATGTTATTCAATGTATCATGCATGTAAATAATGTCTATAATCAATTATCTGTAGAGCGCTCATGCGCTAATCAATCAGTAAATCAGTTTAATAAAAACGTTCAAGATGGACAAGTGTTTAACTATACAGGTGACAACACCGAAATCAATCAACACTTCTGAGGTGATTCTATTATTCTCTTTCATTTTCGTAACTCTTAATTCGGACTCAAGGCACAATATTAACCCCAAGATTCTTAAGTTGGATACAGATAAGGGGAAAAATGCTAAACTTGAGTGGAATTTATAATGCATATTCCAATTTTAAGTGTTGTTTTTCTCAAAACTCATTTACAGTAGTTTCTGTTATCAATTAAATGCTTCATATGTTAAAATGTTTGACCGATTAACTTGAAATTATTTTCAATAGAACTTCATAAAAAAGTACTTAAGATACCCTTAAAGCCAGTTTTGAAAGGTTATAAATATGTTATTTATATAAAATATTTTCATAACTTGATATTCATAAATTCGAAAAATGTTAAAAGACAAATGCTTCTCCTTCTTTTCTTCTTTATTTAAAAATATTCTAATGTGGGATTCTTCGTGAAAGGTCTACTAAGGACAAAATAAAATCCTCAAGGGAAATAAAATCGTAGCAATTTTTAACTAGTATATTAAATGAATTAAATCGAGAGCAAAAATAGCAATATATATAACAAGTGCAAAATGCCTGAATTGCATTTTATATGTGATTGTTATAATATTCTGATACAAATTTCAGGTCTCAAATGAAATGTTGAATTAAAAAAGTAATTGAAATAAATTGTGTCGTAAACATTTCTACATTTTTCTGCGTAGAAATATTTTGTCTATGTGTTACTGTTTACTAGTTGTGCAAGTTATACAGAACGATGAGGACTACTGAGGAACGTCCCCAGAAAATTCGAGATATACATTTAATTTGTTATGAAAGTTTCTAAAACATAAAGGAGTGTAAATCACAATCGTGAGAGCCATTTTTGAGGGAAAACAGTCCGAAAATGTTCGATGTAAAGGGTGTTCTGTGGTGGAGGGATCTTTTTCAAAATATTCGTGTTGCTTGTTTTGATATTTAACTGACTTCTCGTTTTTACATTATGCTATTCACAAATACGCAAAAGCGTGGACGTTTTTGTAAAACGTCCTTTTTTAGATTCAGGGGATGTCAAAGCATGTATGCTGGTATTGCACTTTTGCGTGGAATGCAATATATTTCTTATTCACTATATGCAGTAGAGGAAGTACAAGGCTGAACTAAATTATGTTTAGACAATTGCTCTTCGCACTTGTACAGTTGATTCAGACTTGATTGCCATTAAACCACGTATCTCCAGCTTTCCATGGTTCAAGTCCTCCATTCCTTTTACGTCTGTTTCAACTCTAAAATTTCATTCTTGTGTTGTACAACTTTTATAAATGCCATACAAAAATATTTAAAAATATGCCCACTCAAAACACATTTCATTGTTTTTATAATGTGACAGTCTCCAGTATTATTTACTTTCATCATATATTTGGGAAACCATGATCGATACGATAAAACTTACTGCAGATAAACGAAGAGGTTACTAAAATGTACCAAGTGTTAAATGTCATTTTTCTTGGGTAGTTCTAGGAAAAGATGACTGAGTATGGAAGACGGGTCAGGGAATTTATTGCCTTTGCCTTGAAGAAGTTGTTACTTTTTGTTATGATAGGATTAGTTGTTTTCGAAATATTTGCGGTGAGTTTACATTTTCTAAATTGAAACTTATAATAGAGCTTCATTTTATGAAATATATTTCAAAATGTGACAGGATTGACTTTAACGAGAGTTAGCTTAACTGGACGTAACGCGAAAGTCTAGCACTATTAAATGACGTGACTTATGTAATTTAGAGATTTCAAATGTCAATCTTTTCCTTCCCATTACGTCAAGTTTTATATAATTAGAGCCAGCAAGTGTAAAGACATAGTATGAAGTAATAAAATCATCAACTAATTCCACTGATTTCTTATTAGACATTTAGTTTAGCAGAATTTCTGAACCTCATACTACGTCCTGTTACATTAAGGCACATTACTTTCATCGTAATCCCAGCTTAAGTTGTCTAATGCTACAGATTCATTATGTCATTCATTTAAGATGTATATGTTGTCATATTTTTTGTAACGTAATTTTAAAATACCATTAACTATCTGTATGAACCTGAATGCCACTAAATTCACACATTTTAGCTGATTATTTTAAAGGACTAAACTATTTTTAACATGAAATATCTTTCATCAGGACGTCTTAATCCACGTCAGAAGGATGAAACTGTTTACCAGCATGAATCAGCAAAAGAGAGCCAACCTAGATATTGCTAAGTTGGCTTACACTTTTTGAATCGCTTTAAAAACTATATGAAATAAAATATCAGTTTAATAGAATTCGTAAACCTTCTTTCGGGGAATTACACAAAAAATTTGATAAACAAAGTCTGAAGTTATTACGTTGTGAACGTTATTAGAATTGAACGTTATTAGAACGTCGATGTCTCAACATCTGCTTACCTGGCTCGAAGTCCGAGAACGTCTAGAACGTTATTAGAATTATATTTAATTTCATGTTTGATACCTGTCATATTCATAATTTCAATATAGACGTTACTTGTAACCTACTTATGATCACGCTCCGTTATTAAATCGTAAAAACAGGAATTAGGAATTTAAAATGGATTAATGAGCTGCAATATCGCAGCCACAACATAACCTCTGACCTCAACGCAGCCTGATTAACGTGTTTACATCACTTTCACCAATAATTAGAAGTGAAAAAGCCGTTTTAAATTTATATCACGAAAATATATGTAGGAAGTTGTCCTTTTGATTTTCATTTACTTTTTTTTTTTTTACTACTTCCCAGCATAATACAGACCGCTTCATTGTATTAGTATTTTAGAATTGTGCAAAAGTTACCGTAACAATTGTGCATTTTAATAATCAGCCAATTAAAACTTAAGTAGACTGAATCAAGGGTATACCAAAGTACGGGTATGACGTATTCCATCGTTGACTTTCCGACCATTCGCGACATTTATTTTAGTGCACGTTTGGTGCTCACACGATCCAAATCTACACACAAATTCCATACAGATTTAGGTTTAGATTTTCTCTACAAATTTACACTTTCATATTAATCAGCTTAGATTTACATTGCCACCACAGCCAAACATTTCTTGTGGTTACGTACCCAAAATCAGTCTTTATTGTATCAGTGAACACATACACTCAGTAAACGCTATTTCAAAAGAGCTTTTTTCAAAATTTAAGTAGCTCTGAACTTGAATTTACGGTACATCCACCTTTCCACCTTTTGAATAGACTGTAATAATTAAGGCCCGGATTTGTATCTTGTAAAAAATTTGAAATATTTATTTTTATGTGTTAGAATAATACATAAAAAATCTAGCTTATAGAAAAATGAATATGAAACTCACCAATTTGCAGCTAGACTGCAGATTTAAATATCCGTTGGAGTTGCAGTGCACTACAAGTGTCATCTCCAGATTGCTAATCACATAGTCTAGCCTATTTTCTTTGGGTAAGTCTTATATTGGGAAAAGTCAACCTTGCATACTTGAAAATGGTAAATATCAATAACGGATACATTTTCAAGTTCATATACGTGTTTCGCCACTTTACTGAAGGTTTGTTCGCCACTGTTTATATATAAACGCCTGAAATATGTTTCTTACAGCTTCTGTTTTTGAACTTGGGATAGTTAAAGTTGTTTTTCAATAACTTATGTATTTAAATGAATTACTTAGGAATTCAACGGTAGGTTTTAGTTTATTTATCAAATGAATCAATAAATCAAAATTGAAGACCGTCATACTTGAAATTAGTATCATGTATTAATTGCTGGATATGCTCAATTGTGGAAGGATATTCTTTGTCCAGTTGATTTACCACTGATGCATAATGATACCACCACTTCAAGCCAAATATCCTAACGCGTGACTACCGTTGTAGGAAGCACAAGAAAATCAGGCTGCTGGTAGCATGTCTGCCTCACATTCAAAGGGTCTTAAGTTCAAATCTCGGTCAGGGTGAGTTATTTGATAAGGTTTTTCCGGTGTTTTTCCTTTTCCTGAAGGATGAATGATACGGCCTAGTCCGGGCTCTACGGGCTCATTTGAGTACCATTTCATTCATCCTTCGATATAACTTACGTCGGAGAACATTAAAAAGATAAACAAAATCGAGATTAATATTTTTGAAATTATCATAGCGGGCCTTACCAGTTGTTACCAGTAATTTGAACTACTTTAACAGACGTGGGAGTACCAAAGGCAACAAAGAGGCAGGGGCAAATTAATATCGGTCAATAAATATTTTATTTCGACCGTTGTCATTTTGTTGTTATTTAAATATATAACATTTATAAGCGGGGGAAAGTTTTAGTCGAGTGGCTCGAGAAGCAGCTCTGTATTAGCAAAACGTACACCAGACTCTCTAGGGCAACATTTCTAACATACGTAAACTGTTTTCATGTAATTGTTTACAAATACTACCTTAAAGTTAAAACAACCTAAATAAGCACACATTAAGACAAAACCTGAAGACTTAGTGCAGTGATGTGTGTTTTGCATGAAAAAGGCAAATAGAATTTTTTCATTGGAATGAATTACTGCCAAACAGTGACTTATTTCTGATAGTGAAGCTACTAGATAAATTGTTCTACTTAGTTGTATGAATGCAACGCACTTTTCATTAATTCAAAAAATTAAGAAAGCTGATGTGTTCTACTCATACTTGTATAAACAATTAATACATAAACTTATTGTTTTGTTTACATATACTATTCGAGACAGACATTTATAGAGTATACAGTAGCCTTAAACTATAGTCAAATCTTTTAAGACATGATCATCATGTGACGACTTTGAAGTTCATTCTCTTTACATGAGAATGAATAACGACTTTCCATTTGAGAAACATAGAAATACCAACTTGAAAATTTAAACAATAGCAGAAATATCTCAGGGGTGGTTAATTCTACAAAACAACTTATTTGACATAAATCGTGCACTTTAACCAGTATTACATGTTTTTTTGTATGTATCAAGGCTTTTGTCTATCTCTTTAAGTCTATTAGTTACGCAAGAGTCAATCACAATGAAGAGCACTCCAGAGGCTATTCCAAGAATTTTCAAGTATGTATTTCAATTTTTATGAAAATATCTTTAACTTCTGTTATTTTAATCGAATTCGTTAGATCCAGTTTTGAGAAAGCAAACATTTTTGAAAAATGTTTCATCTTTAGGTTAGTTTGGGATGGGCGGTTTTTTGAACATCAATTGGCATCCTTGGAAGGGCCTGAATTTAAATATGTAAATTTTATATTTGACCATTTTCTTAGTTACATTGTTCTCACGCACAAACACACACACACACACACACACACACACACACACACACACACACACACACACACACACACACACACACACACACACACGCAACACGCACACACGCACACACCCAAACAGATTTTCTATTTTTTTGACTCTCAAAAGTGTTTTTAATGTGAAGTCTCAGTGTTATGTTTTGGTTTAAGTACAATACTTATTTTCTTATTCTAAGTACGTAGTAGGGAAAGCAAACAGATAGTTACAGATGGCTTCATTTGGTAAATACAAGAACTGTACTTGCAACTGGAAAATTTCTAGAATATAACACAAAGTAAATTTAGGTAATATATTCAGTAGACATCTATTATGTAGTAAACTTACACATTTACAGTTAACTTCGTTTACGAACTACAAACCTGCCTTAAGGGAATGTACTCGGAAATTTCATGAAAAAATTGGGGGAAAATGGGCTTTAGCATTGTTCTTTAGAAATATTTAGAAGCTTTAACTTCAAAGAAATTGTATTTTGTTTTTCTATATTGTGGGTGTTTAACCCTCGTATGCTACAAGGCACATATGTGGAATTCAGTTTAAAATTCAACCTTTTGGAATTTTGGATACTTTTTTCAGCGCGTTTTCTCATTAAAATATTTTACATGCTGTAATTTGCACCTAAATCGTCTGACGTTTTGTACGTTTGAAGTTTTAAATACTTGAAACTCTCACATAATCAATAGTTTAATGGATTTAAGAGCATAGAGTATCAAAAGTCATTTTTGAAACACATTTAATTTATGCAAATTAAACTTCTGATGTAGCTTATTGTTATGTTTTTGTGAAATTACCTGAAAAACTTTATAAAATAGTATTTTAGTACCGTATCTCCTAAAATGTGTCAAAGTTAAGAAGCTTTCATTCTGAAGTGTTTGGATTCAGATTTGCTGGACGTTAACTTGCATAAGCGGAAACTTGTGCCTTACCTCTCTTGGATAAAAAGGAGCTTGCAGAGACACGCAGATGGCGTTGCAGAAGTCCGCGATGCCGAACACTATCAGCGTCATCCACTGCCTCTTGGTGAACTCTTTCATCGACCCCATCATGAAGAAACTGCTAAAGACTTGGAAGTGTTCTAGTTAGATAAGTAAGTGGTGGGACTCTCACTGTTACACTTCCGCTATTGGAACACTAAATTGGGGATCATCACTGCTTGGTGTCCTCCTGTTTGTTGTCAGAAGAGAACTGCAGCAATAATCGCAACCCGAAGAGCTCTCCAGCCAGCATCCCTTATCAAGAGTCCAAGAGGGGAAAGTACACTCCTCTCTCTGATTGGCGGCGAAACGTCGTGCCCACTTTCTGGAACTTTGTGCCTCGATACCGAAATGTCGTCACTTATTTTTTGCCTTGCCCTTCATGTTTGTGCTTTTTCTCATGCTTGGTTTGACAATAGGCGTCAGTCGGCCGTCCTGCTGCGTAAACGTCTGAAGAACGACATTTAAATCTTGCATCATAATTTGATTATATTTCTATAATTAGTTGTAGATGACGCAATAATATATTGATCTTGACAATTTCTTCAGGCCCATGAGTGTGAGCATTTTGTATTATGTTCGATTCTTGCTTAATGTTTCCTTCAGAGAAAATACTTCAGCAACGAAATATTGAATAAAAAAATATATATGTTGAAAGACATCGAATACAATAAATAAAAATATGAAAATATTAACATGGGTTTCTTTACCCATGAAAAATTAATTCGTTATGGCGATCCTTCAATCCAAGTTACGTTACTTTGAATCATTTTTACCCAAGGGTTCCTATGAATAAGCAGAAATTATTTAGTTGTATAAAACTCACGGATACGGCATACAAATACTTTTTCGTGGTAAAGAAATGAACTCACAATACAAAGAACTGTAAACACTCAAGTAACCCCGACATTATCTGTTTGGGGTAGTGTAAACGAGCGAAATAGGGAATTTAGAACACTGATAATACCTGGTACGTATATTACGTTTTATCTGTAAAGCATTATAACATCCAAGTTTATGCAAAGTTTTGAAAAATTCAGTTAGGAGGAAGAATATTTCAAAAGCTAGTCATTGAAGCTTAAAGACATGCAATATCTTAAGCATATAATGTTTAAATGATCGAAAAATGTATCTTGAAAAGAATTGAAACTTGAAATAAAATTTTGGTTGGAATATTGGAATACATGACTTTCACTGCCCCTTACAGGCCTCTGCCTCCCTTATTTTTTGCCTCCATTCATCTCTATATTCTGCCTTCCAGTCTCCATATTCGGACTTCCAATGTGGTTAAGGCATCTCTTCATGCTTCTATGTAGGTTTCTGAAAATATGGGAACTCAAAAACGAAAGTCATATGTATATAAAGTCTAGTATTTCCATGGAACATCAATTACAAATGCGAGTCGAGCATCTTTGTCCCCTAAATTCCCTTACTTGAAAAAGTAGATATAATGGTTTTGCTTAAAATTGTGGATGGCTAAAATATGACTACTCGCTAACTTTATAAAACGTTAAAGCATTCCAGTCCCTCGGTATTCATTTTTGTATTCTACATGCTGCCAGATGTGTCGCGGAGGTTGCCTATTCTTGGGATTCGAGGAAGGAAGCTAGTTAATCCCTCTTAAATTAAAGTATATGTCTAAGGTAATGCCACGAATAAAATCTGATGTGTTAATTTCTTTAACCATAATCAGTTCACAACTATAATTTTTATGAATTACTAATTTAAAAACGATTCCCCTTTCTTCTCCACTTTAATCATGATAATACCTTGAAAGGATTATAAATTTGGCGTCATGGACTTGGTTAAATGAAAAAGGAGTACCAATGTTCAGATGTTTCAACCAATTTACTTTTGCTAATAGACACCACATTCTGAAAAATAATCTCACATTTTCAAGCGCAAGAAAGCAAACTTCAGCTCAGGAAAAGTGCAAAATGCAACAAAGAATATTTCAGAAACGGCTAATGATAAGAGAACAGTTATAATAACTTACAAATTTGAATGGTATTTAATTATATTTTCTGGCTGGCTCTCATTGTTTTTGTTATATAACATTAATTTAGAAAGAAGAACAATTCACAATCTATTGATAGAAATTCCTACACAATTAACAAACTGTCTGAAACCTACGTTTGTTATTGAAAGTATTAGAGACATTTTTCAGGAACTAAAACGAAAATACAGTTTTTTATAAAATGTTATTTATAATGAAGGGAATTTCTTCAAAATCTTTGAATGCTTGTCTAAACAGTTCCAGAATTAAGTACAACTTTTAGTACTTATACGCTTTTGGATGCGCACGCACGCATTTGTACACCTGATATTTTTCTGGACAATCTTAGGTTTAGGGTATCTAAAAATGTTGTAATCACGTTATGAAACTCTTGAATCGAGTTAAATAGGAACTCCACCATAGTAGAGGGGACAGAGTAATCTGACTTAAAATAGCTCTGCTTTTCGTCTTAGTTCTCGAATATCGTAAAACATACAAAATGTGGGCCATCATAATCTCTCAGATCAGTATTCAGTGAGATAGAAACGAAACAGGTAAATGTGCGAAAATCTCTAAATTCTCAACAATTTCATTTATAGCTACCAGGAGAAAATACGTTATTCAATGGGAAGAAAATATTCTAAATTTGCTGAATTCCCCTCTAAACAATATTTGCGAAGAAACATTATGTAGTTGAAGTTTTATTGACAGGAATTTGACATTTGTTAAATCACATCTGTGAGAGGCACGATCTTAGAGAGGAGAATACTCTTGCATCTTTTCGTCGCCAAAACAAATAGAGAGAAGGAAGGAAATATTTACTTTATAGAAACCGTATCTTGTGTACCTATGGGAGACCTTTGACTTTTGTGCTGGCCTTTGTGTGACCTGATCCATAGCAATTCTATTTCTTACTTGTCTTTTCTACAACATCCAGAATGAAAATTTTAAATACTTTTCGGTTATAACGAGGATGGACAGAATTTTACTTTCACTTTTCCCACCGTATACATCAGTTATTGTGTTCCAGATAAAAAAAAAACAAAAAAAAAAACACCAGGACTTTACTACAAATATAAGTTTTGAGGCCCCCTGAGTTCGAAAGAAATCTTTGCGTTTGTCGTTTCTGTGAAGAGCATAATTATGAAATGAAAAAAAATTTAAAAGTCAGCATTTAAGTTCAGCATCTTTAAAGGATTTGGTACAAAGATTTCCAAGATAATCTCCTATTCCAAACTTCCTTTTACATGAACAAAACTGACTTTATCAAAAGTAAATATTTTTGAAAATTTTAATTCTATTAAAATGACTTTAATGATTTTGATTAAAATGATATATGCGTTTCTGAAATAGAAAGTCGTACTTACTTCTTTTGTCCTGGCCAAACAAAGAGAATGGAATTTGAAAGCTATCACATAACCACCGCTTGTTAAAAAAGTGACTATCGCTTAAGCCTACTACACTCGCCTACTCTCATTGAATCAGAAAAGAAATAGTAAAATCATTTCTGCAGAATTTATCTCGATAATATGAGGTAGACAAAGAAGAAGCGGGTTAAAAATGGGTAATAGAGCATGTCATGTTAAGTAGGTATGCACATACATGTTTTAAATCACTTGGTGTTTCTTTATTGAAAATACCAGCTTCCATTTCTTAGGCGACTAGTACATGTGAGTAAAAAATTTTAAATATTAATAAAGGAATGTCAAAAATACAAATTAGTTATTAGATCTTTCAATATCTGTTTACCCAGTTTGAACATATTCTGTACACAAATATATAATCCACATTTTCAGGTACATAGTGAAAAGGTTTTTTTCCCCTTGTTTTTTTTGGAGGTGGGGCGCTCTGGAGGGCAGTGGCCCGTAATTGATCCCTTCTGGATCACCGTGTACCCCTCTTCATTCAACCACAGCCACATTGAATCATAAATGGGAAAATACAAAGTAAAGTCTTATAGATCTATATCATTGCACAATAATTCATGTAAGAAGAAGGGAGGATAATTAAATTAATTAAATCATGAGAGTTTAAGAAGCTAATTGTACATCGTCGGGTTAGCCCACTAGCTGTTTATGAATCTGTAACGTTTTTCGTGCATTTACTTAAAGTGAGTGAAGGCGACAAAAGGAGATGTTTCAAAATTGTAAACTGAGAAAACTGGACTTCTAAGTTATGTGTGTACTAAATGGATTATTAGGTATTCTTATTATAACAGCATATGCCTTTATTTGCTAATATTATATCCTTTAACCGAAAGGTCATCCGAATGTGAATGAACGAAATAATGCTCAAGTGAGCTCGAGGTTTCTAGAACTTACTACCCTAATATTTGTCTTCTCAGAGTTAAAAAAGTACCTCTGGATGGTATATAATTTTTAATTTATGCATACTCATTAACTGCTGCGATTCTCAACGTCCCATTCTATACTGGGCATGAAACACTGATTAATTGTGCTCAAAGCCCATCAGGCTCGATGTTCTCTTACGTACCGTGAATCTACGTCACGGGCCGCCGGCTTCACTTCTTTTCTAAAGAAAGGCACTTTAAAGATTTTTAGGCTCAAAAAACCCATAGCCCTCCACCCGGTTTGAACCTCCGACCTCTGAAGCCATAAGCCAGTGTGCTGTCCCTGGAACACAGATGATGGTATTTATAATATGACTGAAAATAATTTGTAAACCTTGCTAAAAGTGACCAAAATAAAAATCGATTGAAATGAATAAGGCCAGGGATATGTATGGAAAGGATACTGTCGTTCACTCACTTAAATTTTAATTGTGAAATTATTGTTGTTTTAAAATTAAATCTATGTTACATGTACCCAATATTACCATCAGTAATACTTATTTAAAATATGTGCAACAATTATATTCATTACTATAGAAAGTCCTCGGCGGAGGTGACAATCGCTAGAGGGCGCGTCCCCTGGGTGGTGGATGGGGGAGTGCTTGGTAGTGCCTTGGTACTACAGGATAGGAGGGAAATAAAATACCTACCGTGGATCAAAAACACAAACAAGAAGCAGTGAATAAACCAAATTCATGAAGTGGTATTCATCATGACAATTCTGCAAATCCACCCTTCTCTATGGAGGCTGGTCCTATGGATTCTGGGGAGGACCGTACTTTGCTTCAATCACATAAGGAAAGAAACGGTGAGAACGTCCCCCCACAAAAAAAAAAAAAAAAAAAAAAAAAAAAAAAAAAAAAAAACTAAGGGAGCTTCAACTTTTATGTATTCAGCTGAAAAAAGATATTTCTCCATTTAAAGCTGGAAACTCTAAACTCCGGAAAGCTTGTATGCATGATAATGAAGCCTCGTCACGTGTAGTTGAAAGTATGAACACACAAGGATATTATACAGACGAAGAGGAACTAGAACGCGAAACAGATTGGATTCTTAAGAAAAAGAGGCCAAACAAGTAAAGAAAAGCCGAAGAATCTACGAAAATAAAAAAAGCAAACCCAAATATGACTATAAGAATTTCTAAAAAGAATGACTATAAAGAGCAACTAGCTGCTCCGATCAATATATTTGGAGTTAAAGAATACCATAAGTTGCAAACACTTGCAAAATAAGTAACGGATCTGGCATTTAAAGTAGTTACTCCAAATAATGATGTCTGGAAAATTAATGTACAAGACCGGGATACATATAGAGCTCTAACACAGAAACTTGATTCTGAAAAGTTCCAGTGGTATATCTACGAAAACAAACATGAAAGACCCATTCGAGTTATGATTATAAGATTACACCCATCTTGTGAAATAAATGAGATTATTCAAGATCTACAAAGCAAGAACTTCAAAATAAAGGATGCCGTTAATATTTTAAAGAAAGAATGGAGTGAAAATGAAAAGGGCGAGACCATCTGGATCAAAAGAGGACTTCCACTTTTCATGCTAAACTTCGATAACAAGGAGTACCTTAAAATGACATATAATATCAAATCTATTCTTAATATGATTGTTAAGGTTGGGCCTATGAGGAAAACTTCCAAAAAGATTCCACAATGTAAAAGGTGCCAGGGCTATAACCACACTCAAGCATATAGCAGAAAAGAAGTGAGTTGTGTGAAATGCACCGGAAAGCATTTAACCAAGAACTGCACAGTGAGCAAAGTGCTTCAAAGTGTGTTAATTGTAAGGGAAGGCAACCGGCAAACTATAGAGGTTGTAAGGTAGCTGCTTAATTTAAAAAAGACGCGATATGATTGCAAAATCAACTTTTTATCGACCAACTCAAGCAATGATAGATCCAGATAAAGTAAATAAAAAGAGAAAAGACGTTTCAGAAAGTAATGAAATTACAAGGCCAAAAGCATAAGCCGAGAAAGCAAAGAATAAAGTAGTTGAAGATTGTTTGATAGATGATACCTTAAAACTCATTCTAAATAAATTAGATGAACAAAGTTCGGTAAATAAAATAATATTTGACAGATTAAAAAATTGAGAATATTATAAGAAATAAAAGTACAAGTAAACACAAATGACTTGTCTCCGTATAGCACCATGGAACGCAAATGTCCCCCAGCAAAAGATTCAAGAACTAGAATTGTTCCTGAGGTATGAACAGATAAACATCTGTTTGATATCGGAAATGCATTTAGCAAAATAATTTTTCTAAGAATCGGAGGCTTTACAGGTTATCATACTACCCACCCTCGGATGTAGCAAGAGGTAATAATAAAAGGTTCATAAAAACATTTTGAAGAAACAAAACTACAGATTGATATGATGCAAGTCATGACAGTGTGTGTTTACATGAAAAATGCAGACTTCAATGTACCTGCTATATATTGTCTTTCTCAATTTAACATCCAAAGAAATGGATATCTTGACTTGTTTACTAAATTAAGGGGAAAAAATTATTATTGGTGGGGATTTCAATGTGAGGAATACTTATTGGGGTTCAAGATTGACTACACCTAAAGGAAAATCCTTGTCTAGTGCAGGAATGGAGGCTGGCTGCGAATTATACTCATCGGGAAACCAACGTATTGGCCTTCCGATTCAAATAAAATACCTGATTTAATAGACTTTTTATCTAAAGGGTATGTCTAGGAACTATAATAAAGTGATCGAGTATGATGATCTGACTTCTGATCACACTCCAATCGTACTTACAATAAGTGAAACTATCATCGAAAAAGAAACCCTACCCGAATTGACATAACACAAGATGGAAAACATTTTATCCGAATTGGAGAACACAATATATCTTTGTGTAACAATTAAATCTCCTGAACAGGTAGAAAAAGTGATAGATGCGTCCATACATAATAGCGTGTAACAGCACACCAATGAGGAAACAAAAATCGAATGATAATGATTACACCTTCAAGATACGAGTAATGGTAACTGAAAAGAGAAATGCTCGCAAAAAGTGGCAACGTAGCAGAGTGCCACAGGATAAAACAATCTTAAATCACCTAAGCAACAACCTCAAACAAAAACTTCTCCAAATAAAAAATGAATTCCTAAGCAAGTACCTACAAAATCTATCATCTGAAAAGGATACCGATTACTCGCTGTGGAAAATGATGAAAAGGCAGAAAAGACCTCAAGTACATAACCCCCTTTAAGAAAATCTAACAATGATTGGGTTAAAACTGACAGAGAGAAGGCAGAAGTCTTCTCTGAGTATTTGTAAGAGTCTTTATGACCATTTCCTAGACAGACAGCTGCCGAATACGTTACAATTTATCCAACTAAAATATTGGTAAGATTAAACAAGTTACAATGAACGAATTAAAAGAAGTCATAGTAAGAGACCTTAACGCCAAAAAAAAACTCCTAGTTATGATTTGATTACTGGTCAAATACTAAAAAAGTTGTCACCTCATGCACTTTTGAAACTGTTACATCTTATAAATGCTTCCCTTCGATTAAAGTACGTCCCTAGGCAGTGGAAATATGCAGAAATTATAATGATACCTAAGCCTGGGAAAGATCTTCACGACACAAAATCATATCGACCAATCCCCTTGCTACCAACAATGTTGAAATTATTCGAGAAACTGCTTTTAAGACGTCTCAACCCGATTATTAAAGAACGCAAAACTCATTCCAAAACATCAATTCGGCTTCCAAATCAAACATTCAACCACGCAAAAAGTTCACAGAAATGTGGAAATAATTGAAAGAACTCTTGAAGAAAAGAGTGTGTAAGCGCTTTATAGACGCATCGCAGGCCTTTGATAAAGTATGGCATAAAACCCTTCTTTTTAAACTAAAGAGAAGTCTACCTGGAGAATTCAGTGCAATCATTCAATACTATCTCAAAAATAGAACATTTCGAGTTAAACAAGGAAGTGAATACTCAGCATTTAAAGATATCACTGCGGGAGTGTCACAGGGTAGTGTACTTGGACCGATATTATACTTGTATACACGAGACGTCCAACAAGATGAGGAAACTAAGATGGCGAGTTTTGCCGATGACACAGCAGTAATGTCAGTGGGTGACACTGTTGAAGAGGCTACAGAAAAACTTTAAAAAATCAGCAAAATCAGTATTTGGACAAAAAATGGCTAATAAAATTAAACGAAACAAAGCCCGTCCATATACATTTCACAAACAGGAAATCAGAAAAAGTAACCATTGAACTGAATGGATAAACTGTTTCCTACGAAAAAGAGGTAAACTATTTAGGTCTGGTACTAGATGAAAAGCTTAACTGGAAATCGCATGTAAAAAGGAAAAGAAGTGAACTATATCTAAGATTTAGGAAACTGTATTGGCTACTCGGACATTACTCAGAATTAAGTCAACACAACAAATTGTTGAGTTATAAGCAAGTGTTGAAACCTGTACAGATGTACGGCATACCCTTATGGGGTTGTACAAAGAAAACGAATGTCGAAACCATTCAAAGATTTCAGAATATGGTACTAAGGGTAAAAGCACTTTGATATGTACGCAATGACAATATCCACAGGGACTTGAACATGCAATTTGTCAATGAAGAAATTAAAGCTGCTGCGGTTAAGCACGAAAGATGGTTACGTGTACATGAAATCACAGAGGTACTGCGTATGCTAGCAAACAGCAACACAGTACGAAGACTGAAAAGAACTAAGCCCTTGGACTTAGTGTTTTAACACCAATGTGATGAAGCTGTTCTAATAGAATTACTCAATGGAATAATATCTAATAGACGTGATAATATACAGTGAAGACTAAACTATTAGATACCCGAGTGTAAAACTTAGTTGTAGTTAGTTATTCTAAACAAATTAAAAAAAGAAAAACTATAGAAAGAAAGAATAATTGTGTAACTTGAACACTTTAAGACCCTGATTTAAATACAATTAACTGAAAATAATTGATATCACAATAAAATTATGGCAATTGGAACCAAAATACTAATTTAAGCATTAATATGTTTTACAAATATGCAAACATATTATTCCTATGAATATTTTATTTATTGCTTATTAAATTTCCAAGTACGTGAACCAGTTTTATGGTCGTTAGTAACAAAAATAGCGCTTAACAAGATTCAGCTAAACAAACGGTTAATCATCATAGAGTATAGCAAGTATAGAACACATTTAAAATAAATTTATTTGAGTTATTTGAGTATTTTTTTCAGTTACAAAGTAAATCTTCGATTCATATAATTGTGTATCCCACATCATCAGTGTTCTTAAAATCAGATAATAAAATTAGCTAAGCTTCCTTTTTATTAATATAATAATATTAACCTTACATTTCTAGATACAGAACTTGAGATAGGACAACGAGCTACCAGGAACTTATAAATACAATGTAAATTTGAATGGGAAAAATAAGTTAACAATCAGCACACGTATACTCTCTTGCTAATAACTCTACAGCAATTTATTTAGTAAAGAATGCTGCTAGAACTACCTCCACGCTAACATGGCAAATTCAAATTCTCAAATCTGATATATATATATATAGCAATAAGCTGCACGGGAGAACTAAGCTTCCAGAACTTTAAGAGCTACCGACTCTCCACTACTCATAACAAAAACTAATCTTCAAATTTTAACGTCGTGGCTCAATTTTTGTGGTTTATAGTGTAGCCATGTAGTTCTAAAATGCCTAAGCAATTCAAAACTACTTCCGCAACAAATCTCGCATTGGACATTTACGGGTCTGAATCTTAGGAAACGTCTTATTCAGATCTCATCGCAATTTTTAGAAGGAAATTTAGTGCTTTGATCTAATAAAAATGCCAGTTTCTTCTGTAGTGCATAGTTTATGGTGCACAGTTATGCAAGATAAAGTGTAATTTGGCCTTCAAGATATTTCTCTAGCACTAAAATGTCAGCAAACTTCATTTTACGCGCCATTGAGCGCGAAGGTTAAGGACTTAATTTAAACGTCTGGATGTATATAACAAGGCGGAGAAACTTTCTGGCGAATGTAAATCTGGAAAGATCATTTTACATGATAGTGTTAACGCGAAAACTGATATAGCTAATTATCAAAAACTTCTCAATGATAAGCACTACACAAAGGCACTTATTTAAAGATAAATTCAGTCAAATTGGCAAATCTTTCAGTTATAATTCATTCAGTAGTATTTGCTTTTCCCTTTCGAAACTGCAGTTTTCGTTTCTCTAGCATCTGTCATAGGATATAAAGGTAATATATTGTATTTTGCCGAGCAAATTGAGAGATATTGAGATTTCACATGTTTTTATGTCGCTGGAACCAAAGAGAAAGTATTTTTAGAAATCTTCTGTGCGTGCGCGCATAACTCAGGAAGAGACATTTTCATACATACCAAACTTGTATTTAAATTTATTACCGTTTAGTTTCGCGAGACAAATATTCTCAAATATTTTCTATCTGAGTCTGTTCTCTTCGGGAAATATTTTCTCAAAAAAAAAAAAAAAAAAAAAAAAAAAAAAACCGGATCCAACGATTTTGCTTATGTATATGTTTTTAGATATTGTATTATAAACAAGTTGTAGTTATAACTTTCTAATTTTGTACATAGCCGGTCCAGTCCTTATACACAGAATTAATTTTATGTAATTAATTGCTGGTAAACTACAACAATACATACAGAATTCCTTAACGTCGTATCAAAGACTGTTTTTTTATTTATTAACTATTTATAGGTACTTGTTATTGTTTGCTTTTATGGAAGTACTGCATCCTGGCTTGTTTTGTTTTTCACGATGACATTAAGACAGTATCGAATTTCCAGGCCACATTATAGCATACCCACTTTTTAAAAATGTTAACTAACCTTCCTCCGAATCTTAATTATACCTACAACGAAAGGTATACTGAAATCACTTCTGCAAACGTTTGTCTGCATTAATACGGAATAGATAGAAGAATACGTTTTTGTATGAATAGTTGGTGGAAGCGGCCTAGTTGGCAGAGAAAACGAAGTGAATACATCACGTCAGATTTTTCATTTATATGGACTTCTTTAATAATGACAGTTTACGGGGTTATTAACTGAACTATTGTCTAAAACATGCATACAAATCTAATTTAATAGGTTCTCTTTAGCATAGAAAGCTCAGGTTGATTATCAGTGAAACACCTACCTGCTGTACTGGGGGCTATAATCTATTGGGTTAAAGAAACTTTAAACAAGGTTTGTCCAATCGTGCTTACGAAAATGGAAGTGGTTGTTTAAATTATCCACATTTCGAGATTGCCACTGAACAATTACCTGCTTTAATTTTGAATGATGAGCTGGAACCGCTAAATTTGACTCGAAATTACATTGTGTCCCCCAAATGTGACTGTTCCTAACAAAGCCAATATTTAAAGATTGGTGGAACAATTGAGATAGGTTACGTCTCCTTTAAACAAAAGGATAGCGAATAGTCATAACCATGAACAGGGATCTGTAAGCAGGACGGAAGGAAATAAGGTTGAATCGTCACCAAACTATCGGCATAGACTTCGGAGAGAAACCATCACGCAGTCTTTTTGACATTTACAGACATAACTCGCACCGGTGTTTACCTGTTGTCGGTAATTCTTAACCTCTGTTGTTTTGTAGTCTTTGGTTCAAGTAGTTCAAGTATAGATAACTTGAAACAACTGCTTAAAAGATTTGATGCCTAATTATAGCCAAGTGAATACTAGACGAGATAGGACTTTTCGTGGTAAGAAGTCCATCGTGTACGTGTTACTGATGAAAGAATCATTGACTGGTTGGCTCTCCAATCCAAATTAATGAGTATATTTAAAAATAAAGTTTACACAGACAATTCTCATATTCCTGCATTTTCCAATTTTTTGGCTGCAGAAATTATTTGAGTAATCAGTATGTGTTCAATAGCTGACAGGATTAAAAGGCAGAGGGACACAATTTCAAATACCTTTTACAACAAAAGTTAACCATAAGATGTTTATACTGTTTCGCATCGTTACTGCTGCTTAGGGCAGAATGGTTCTTCAAATATTTTGCAAACGGATTCATATAAATAATAATAGTACCGTGGAAACAATGGGCTCCATTCGCCTGATTCAAGAGAAAACCGGTACTTGAGCACAGTATAGTAACACAACAGTATGAAAATGGAATTCAAAATGTAATTATGTATAAAAATGAAACAAATGTTAACTTACCGAACAATGTATGTAATGATATTGATGGCTATAAGATGTTATATTGATTCAAATAATCAGTATCTTGATGTGAATTGTAACATGCATGTACAAAATATGTTATCACAAATACACATGACTAATTCAGATCACATTGGCTACACATATCGAACGCTCCATGAAACAAGTTTGCTAAATTTCAGTCAAAGAAATCATTACAACATAAAAATAACCTCAAAATAGTATTTGTAAAACAACACATACACAGAACTAAAATATATCCACGAAATAATAAATAAATCTATAAATATGCACGAACTGGATTCGTGGCATAATATCAAAGACAATAACACAATAATGATTATATTTAAGGAAATACAAAGGGGCGAGGCACCCAACAGAAAAGTTAACAACCGGGATTTCAGACGTAATGCAGATCGCGGCAAGAAAAACTAAAAGGTATAAGAGAAGTATTACGCGAACCGTTCAAGGCTCACCAAAATACGTCATAATGATATAGCAAACAATACTTTTGATATAGGACAACTTGGAAAATTAATCATGTGGACGGACGAATCACCCAACATAAAACACAAACAAGAGAACTCTTTTGTAAATATTCTAAATATGTTTAAGATTTTTAAAAGTTAATTAAGATTATTTTGTTCATTGTTAACTTATTGTGACTTTGTGGGTTCGTAGAATTAAAAGTCTTGTTTGCAGAAATCTAAAATGCTATTTATCACAGTAAAAAGACGCTTTGTACACCCCTTACAACAGCGAAATGGCGTAATATACACAAACGCAGTCCTCTAGGTCGTCTGGTTATTCCCGCCACACGTTAAAAAAAAAAAGATTTCACTGCGGTACACTTCAAATGTCCATACAGCTGCATACTCAATTAACAACTGCAACTCACTAGCAGCTGACTCACAACTCTCATACAGCGGGATTTTATACCTCCAGACATTGTTCTAGAAAGCCGTCGACCTTTCAAGGCCTTTCGCGCGCAGCGAGAGACAAATGCAACTACCTCTGTCTCTTTCTCTCTCGGCAAGCGTTCAGCGCTCGCCCATACGGCTGCGATTGCGGTATAATCTCTTTCTTTCCTGCCCACGCGTGACCAGGACTGGCTAGTCGCAACTCCAACAAAATAATGCGATCGCTGACATTATGGTTGTTTCCCTTTGTTATGCATTCTCAAGTAATGTTAATCATTCCTGAACCATGCTTTCATTTATATCACAGGAACAATCTTCAAAACAGATGGAAAACAATTTTGGTTTAAATAGTTTAATTATAAATTTTCCATATATTTTGAAGAGAGGCATTTTGAAGAAGGTATTTTAGATCAAAACTCATAAAAATTTCTCAATATTTTAATTTTGTTATTTTAAATTTATTGAGAAAATAATTGATTGGAAATTATTAAAAATTGTAGTAGAAGCGGAACGAGATTATAATGAACAATCGAAGGTAAAATAGTGACTGAAATGGTGGAAGCAAAGGGAAAATGAATATTCTTAATGCCTTTAACGATGATAATATTAGCTTTAAGGTTTAAGAAATGCTGTTTGAACGTTAAATTATTAAAAAAATGATTTAAAAAAAGATTATGAAGATTACCAAATATGGTCATGAAAAGTGTGCAGCTAAAAGTTGACGTGAACCAAAGAGAAATTATTGAATTGCCATAGTAACGGACCATTCAGTAATTTCAGATAAGTTAGAATTAACTTCATTCTGTACATGGACACTGTAGGGGATGGAAGCAAAACAATCTGTGTAGAATCGTCAAGGAGAAATGCAAAATCAATGTAAAAGGAATTTCAACGCTTTTGAAATTATGCATTAAATTTGTGGTACGACATGTTTATGTTGACTTCTGAAAGAATTAAAATTGGAATATTTAATAAGAAGTCAAACAATTCAATTTATTTATTCAATTACTTCCATGTCTTTCCGTCCGATACTACGCCCGAGTTTAGAGGTTTTCAAGTTATGACTGCAACTGCCGTGGGTAACTACGAGAGGACATTGACCAAGATCATAATAACCAGCCCCGAGGACAGGACGCTGCAGCATTCCAACACAGAGGTCCAGGAGCAACGCCTCATTATTTCATCATCTGAGTAGAAATCCCATCTCAGCACTTATTTCGTATCATATATATGTACATAGTATAATGTGTGTAGTGTTTAACGCCCGCTTTTACTACATACGGCGCCGCAGGCGGTGACACTGATGATACATGAGATGAAGATGGAGCAGCGGTGGAATGAGATGGCGGGGGAAACCGGAGGTCCCGAAGAAAACCCGCCCCAGCGCCGTGTTGTCCACCACAAATCTCACTTTGCGGTCACCTGGGACCGAACCCGGGCCGCCTTGGTGAGAGCCAAGCGGTCTAAGCACTGAGCCACGGCACGGCCCTGTACATAGTATACGACGCTAAATCCAACTATATAACGTCAATAATGTTAGCATAGCTAAAAGGTTTAAAGAGAAAGCTCATTGCAAACCGAGCAGGATGGCTCAGGGTGTTTCTTCTGTGGCCCACATTCGGGGTCTGGTTCGATTCCCTTGGCCAACCTATCTGTCCCATGGATTTTTTGGGGGTTTACCCTGGTCACCAGGCGAATGCTGGGTAAGTTAATTACATCCCCCAAATTTTATGTCTCTGCATTGCATCTTTATTATACTTTCACATCATCTCTCATCTGCTGGTCTCTTTCAGGTTAGAAGAGTCGGCGGGAGTCTTGGCGCTACATGGCAGGATGATATGCTCTTGGTAGACACTTCCTCCTCCAGTAGGACGGTCCAGTCTCTGGGCCGACCTAGTGAGCCGTTTCAGGACCACGGTGGGTAGGATGCCGGTTGTGCTGGCCTGCCGGAGGAGTTCCCAACTGGGCAATTTTAGGTGTCCTGCCCTCTGCACTTTCGTGACTCCTTCGGTCCACCACGCTCTGTCTCCTCTTGCCTCATCCTTCCTGTCGGGGATGCCCCACTTGGGGACACAGGCACAGTAGACTGGTCGCAGTGCCGAATCCCGTCCGTAACATAATCTAATCCAATCCAAGCTCATTACAATCAGATAACGTCCATTTACTGTAAAATATTTTGTTAATCTTTAGTAATTTTACTTTGTTTTATTAGTAATTTCAGTTTAAATTTGGGTTATTTTAGCTAATTTACTATTTCAATTTGTATTTTCAATTCACCAAGCGCACGTAGGTACATTGTGAGAATAAAATGAGCAACATAATCTTCCTTGTACAGATGTAAAAGAAATTAGTACATACCCATTCAAAATTTTAATTACTGTTAATAAGTATTACGCTCAAATTTCAGTTTCGATACGAATTACGTTACTGGAATTCACCTTTGACAGTGATCAAGCAGAGTGGGCTGTAAAAGTACACTGGAAACTTTTTGTGGTACACAAACTATTTTGAACTCTACATTCAAAACTGAATTCAAACATAATGAATACCTCTGTTATTTAAACTGTTTCTTGTTCATTTCATCTAAAAACTACTAAACTAGAGGTGTGAAAAGCGTTGCATTATCGCAGAGATGGTTCTCAAAATCATCATATATTACTTTGAAAATGGGCAATTCTGGATTTTACAATGAATTTGAACCTTTATCTGTAGTGTGTCGCAGAGGAAAATTATCCACTCATTTCATTCTCCTAAGGGTCTCTAGCCTTGCATGAGCAAAATCACACTTTAACGAATAATTTCTTTAGAATTACGTTTACTGATATACCTTCAATACTAATTCGCTTGGGAGCTTGAGCTTCGTTAACAAATATGACATTTCACTTTATATGACAACGGATGATGTAAGAAACTCCATATTAAAACTCAGACATTTGAGCCTGAAGACTGCTCTATGTTCTCCCACTACCATTCTTAATGTTGAACATGTATTCTAAAGCTTGTATTCTATGCCCACTAATTCGTGATCTATCAGGAATTGCTCAGAAGAATGTTCATATCGTCAGGTACATTCACATTTGTAAATTTGACAATCTATTGACTATGATTCTTTCTCTCCTCCTTTTCTCTGCGTTTGAGAAAGACAGAAAGAGAGAGAAAGAGAGAGGGAGAAAGAAAGAGAGGAACAAACAGGACACGATATAAAGTGTCTATGGATTTACACAATTTACGTAAATCTTATGTTTTAACACCAGTAGAAGTTTCTTCTTTCTTCTTCGTGGAATTCCTCCTTCTACTCTAAGCTGTTTATTTTGGGACAATATATATTTCTTGCGTGTCCATTTTGATACGCAGTCAAAGGGTTAAGATAGCCGTCACTTAAGGGATATAATTAGGCTGTTGTTTTGAGCCTTACACCAAAGGCTTAATGCTTCCGTGATTATAGCGTAACATTAAACTCGATAAAGGAGGACCCTGACCCACTATGCTAAAGACATTGGGAAAGAAGTTTGAAGTAAACCTCAGTTGTTATTATGAATGCAGTTATGAAAAGACCATTAAAAACAAGATATTCTGTTTGATAGTGAATGTACTATTTTAGGAGAGAAAAAGTGTGAAGAGGCACTTAAACTAAGGCGGGTTGTCGATGATGATCATGATGATGATGATGATGAGGAGGAGGAGGAGAATAAATATCTTATGTATAATCTGTTAGACTTATAATTAGACTGAGATCACAACAAGGTGTTCCCAGCAGTAAAACGAACACCAGATTCTATCACGTTATTTCAGATGGGTATCTGACTAAAATTAGATAAGAATAGAAAGAATGAAATTGAATTAATGAATGGACCTCAAGCTTTATTGTCTGAACTTGAAATCCAAGAGGAATCGATTCAGGAGGAATCGACTGATATTTTCAATAACAATTTTAATTTAAAAGTGCGATCACATTCGTTGGCTCTTTCCTAATCAATCCAAGAAGATGTAGACAAAATAAGCCAGCTCTATTATCATTTCGCAGTAATGTAGTTCATTGTTACCAGCGATTGCAAGATTGTTCCTTCAATCACGTAGTGCACCATGCTTCCCAATTCGTGCTAGTCCTTCTCCGCAATATAAACTTCGCAGTTCCCAAATGACGTTCGAGAGAAGAGGCTTGCTGGCTTACACGGCAGATGATGATGATGATGATGATGATGATGATGATGATGTTTAAGGGCGCTCGACAGCGTGGTCATCAGCGCCCGTTAAAATCCGTAGCAAGCTAAAAACGGAATAAAATAACCTAAAAAGCAACCCTTCTAAATAAAATCACAGATAAAATGACAAAAACACAAGGGTAATCAAGGTCTAAAAGAAGCTAAAACCATAAAAGGGTTAAAAAGCATTAATTATAAATTCTAAAACTAGCTTTTAAAAACAGCTTAAAAACTTTGACCACTGTACATGGCAGAGCAGTCACATTTCACTCACCAAGTCTGGTGAAGCTGTATTTTAAACTAAAGAATCCCATCACATATTACTCCATCTAACTTTATCTAAAATGTTTTAAAGTAAGAAACTTTTGAAAACATTTAATTGCTTATCATAGTCAATTTTTATTAGTAATGAGCCCTTATGGAAAGGAGGAATCGCATATCTTTCTGAGCATCAAACTTCCGTCTCCGTCCGGAAATTGTTAATTGTTAATCGAAGCTTCTTTTTGGTAATGTATAACGTCCGTTTCTACTACATGCAGGGGTGACACTGGTGATACATGAAATGAAGATGGAGCATCGGTGGAATGAGATGGCGGGAGAAACAGGAGCACTCGGAGGAAACCTCGCTTTGTCCATCACAAATCTCACATACGGTCACCTGGGATCGAACCCGGGTGGCTCTGGTGAGAGTCGAGTGGTCTAACCACTCGGACACAGTGCGGCCATACGATCCAAGTTGCTGATATTAATGAATGATACATTGTTTTGCGTACAAAAATCTTGTTGCCTTCGGCTACAAAAAAAAAAAAAAAAAAAAAAAAAAAAATCAATAGGAATTCAATAGATTTCAAAAGTTGTTTACAGAAAATTCAAGCTCATCCGTCTTTTTTCTAGTATGCGCTACAGTTTCTTTCTCTTGTTTTTTTTTCTTTCTAAGCCTTCAATTGATAAACAAAAGCAGTGGAGCAGAATATTTTAAGTGCCTCAGTTTTGCACTGCTGCGTCGTTTGTTTATTTAGTTTAATTTTGCGTCAGCAATTTGTAGATTAACGTGGAGAACGTACGTGTTAAAATGCTTTAGAGTAAGTGCCTGCGTGTTTCGAAACATGAACACTGTTTGTAAATGTGAATTTCTTACTAAATAAGAACATTTTTTTTTAGTTTTTTGCTTGTTCCATTTATACCCCGCCTTAAACTACTATGGTCATATCGGCGGCCGTTCTCCTTTGGAACAAACCGAAGATGTTAACTCGTTATCTTTGGTTTTTAATTATTACATCACACACATTCACACTCTCATGATTACTTCCAGACTCTGGGGAAGATGGGGAATTATCTTGGTCGGAGAAAAATCCCCACACACACACCGCCGGGAATCGAACCCGGGAAAGAGCATTAATTATGTTTTCTGTTTGTAATTTACGTCCTCCAACGTTAAGTCATATCGGACGATGAATGGAATGGGTGAAATGATGCTCAAATGAGATCAGGGCCCATGGAGCTTACAGTTAGCCAACATTCGTCTTTCAGGATAAGGGAAAATACCGGAGAAAGCTTATCCAGGTAACTCAACCTGACCGAGATTCGAACTAGGGACCTCTTGAACGTGAGGCAGACACGCTACCATTTACGCTACTGAGGTGGGCAAATATTATGTTTTGTAACTAGCAGTTCAAACAGAAAATTATCTGAAGAAAATCTGAAAAAAATTAAATAATAAATATGATTGTTGTGTAAGACATTTCAGAAATAAAACTTATTACATAAGGTAGAACCGTTATAAATAAAATTTATGTGGTCTTACAGAGTAATAATTTGTAAATTTCAACAATATTTTGTGTGTATTAAGTCGTTAGTAATCGCAAACGACAATTATAGAACATGCGTGTTATAGGATTAGTGTGATTCTTAGAAAACAAAACGTTACGCTACAAAGAAAACTTTTATAATTATTTTAAAGAGAAAAATACTCTACGTGAAATCTGTTACCGGAAACATCGTAAAGAAATTCAAGAAATAAGAATTTAATTCGATTTCATTCTATCGTGCATTCATCAGAAAGTAAGTCACTGTATATTACTCAGTATGCTGAATCAAATTTTCATTTAATTGAACTGCAATTTCAATTGAAATGTTATTAAGTATCAACATTCATTTGAACAATTATAATGTACGTATAATAAATAACAATGTTATGAGTTATATCAAACGATTTTTCTCTAACCTTTGCACTCACTTTCATCAGCTTTTCTTTGGACTTTATCATGTAGGTCATACTCTCTGTTAAGCTCCATGGATTCTTTTGATAATGTAGTAATGTTAAAACGCAGAACTGCCGTAAAATACATTTGGGTTCTTCTGGAACACATTAAAACAGTCCTGTATCAAGTAACGTAAACCAGAAAAATTATACTTGAAATTTAAACAAATTTTGTATAAAGTGCTTTCTCTCTTTTTCTAGCAAAAGGGTTCCATTCGACCCGAAAACTTGTTATCGAATTTTCACGCTTTGATATTTCCAGGATTCAGAAAGCTGGAGAATTACTTGGCGAGTGAGTAAACATCTGTAAATAAAAGAAACCTACACTCGTATGACTTTCTATACCCACTCTTCTTAAAACTATTCTTACAAAACCTCTACGTATTGTACCTCATGTAAATCGAGGTATTTGTATAACTGATTTCATTGCGATGTGATGAAATGAATTAACATTTCTATGTACAAGAGGGTAGAGAAGGCTGAACCAGTTGTAAAATACTTGTAAACGAGTTTCTGTAAGGTGAGTATAAAATTCCTTTCTTTGCAGTGCAACCAAAATAGCTAAATGGCAATTTAAAAATATCTCGTTTGAAAATACACCGGCCAATAACGACAAACTTCGACGAAAACTGGCGTTTTAACGAGATTGTATTGTATCAGCAAATGTTTTCTCTCTCTTAAGGCTCACCAATTATACAAAATTATACAGATTTATTCATACTTGAAAAAAAGCTTTAGAGATTATTCAATGAAAATTCAAAATATAGTTTTGTTAATTACGCATCTCAAACATTAAAATATTAGACTTTTTGATAAAATTAAAAATAATGAAATATTATCCATACGGTACTTTCTAATGGCAATGCCAAAGAAAATAAAAATATAGGAAAAATTTTATGTGTGTATGAGAGGGAGGGAGAGAGAGGGGGAAAGAAATGCCTCCTCCCCAAGAAAAGGTAGTAAAGATCGTCAATTGCCTCTTTGATTCTGAATCACAGTGGTATTTCTCGTATTTTTAGTCTGGTACTTCGGAAACTTCCAGCGTCGAAACGATGAAATATTTTGTGACATTTCACCCTTGTCTCCTTTTGCTTTTCAGTCAAGTTGTGATGGACCTTAAAACTTCTCACAGCATAATATGTATGTAAGATTACAGAGATCCGTGACAGTCCACCTCGGTAGCGTAGATGGTAGCGTGTCTGCCTCACGTTCAAGAGGTCCCGAGTTCGAATCTCGCTCAGGGTGAGTTACCTGGATAAGGTTTCCTCCCGGGGTTTTCCCTTATCCTGAAAGACGAATGTCGGATAGCTATAAGCTCCACGGACCCCGGACTCATTTGAGCATCATTTCACCCATTTCATTCATCGTCCGATATGACTTAGCGTTGGAGGACGTAAATTACAAAAAAAAAAAAAAAAAAAAAAAAAAAAAAAAGATCCATGACACTGTCTTCCTCCCACACCTTAATCGTCCGCCATTTTTCCAACTGAGCAATGTTTTCTCCGCTACTACTGTTATGTTTCTAGGAATGTGCTTCCTCGTCTGAATTGTAATCTTACCCCTTTGAGGCCACACACAACCATAAAATGTTGTTCTAGGCTCCCACGATATCTTAACTTCAGAATAACTAATAGCCAACGTACCTAAAACAAGAATAAATGCTTCGTGACCCCTGAAATAATGGGAGCTGCATGTAATTTAATTTAATATCTAAGAATAAATGGTAACTGTGCCAGTAATGAACTTTGTGTTAAATTCAATTCATAATTCTCTTTGATGACGCGACTGGTTGCCCGCCACTACCAGAACAGAGCTATGGGAACCCTTTCCCGTACTTGCGGCTGACCGATCAGTGGCTTCTGCCTGAGATAATGTTAACAATGTGAAACAATTTTAACTGTTTATGTTTAATTTTCATTATTATAAAGGCTACCCAAAATTATGTTCTTTGCTACTATATCTGCAGAAATCTGGTTCTTGCTGGAATATATTTTTGAGAATTCGATCAATGTCTGCCGGCGAACCTTAACGCAACCTGATACTATCTTATAAATCGCCAAGTGTATGGGAAATTGTTACATAATATTTATTTGTAAACATTCCACACATAATAGTTGCATGGTGTAAGATGTGAAAACGAACAGACCGGTCAACTTATCTGTGTTCAAAAACATGTAATGGCGGGCAACAGTTTTATTTTCCTCACTACGTACATACGAGGGCTATTCAATAAAGAATGATCATAATTTTTTTTTGTCAACCACCTTTACTCAGCCTCATAATTTTGATGGTCCTCAGAATAGTCTCCCCTGAATGCGATGCACTTGTCTCAGCGTTTCTGCCAGTCTTCAAAGACATACTGGAAACCATTTTTTGAGACATCCTTCAAAATACCCCCGCAGCCTCCACCACTGCTTCTGATGATGGATAATGCCTCCCACGAAGGCGTTTCTTCAAGTTAGGGAATAGAAAAAAGTCATATGGGCCTAAAGCCGGACTATAGGAAGGGTAAGGGGTGCACTTCACGTTGATTTTTGGAAGATATTCAGCAACAACATTGGCAATATGCGGCCGCACATTATTCGTGTTGCAGCATCCAGCCTACTTCACGGAAATGTGCTCTTTTGCGCCTCATATGGAGTTACAATGTTTTCACGACATCCCTGTAGTATTGTCGAGTTACTGATGTGTGTGCAGGTATAACATGCTGATAAATCATTCCATGAATATCAAAGAATGAGATGACCACAGCTTTCCCAGCAGAAGCAACCACTTTTGCTTTTTGGAGGTTAGTGATGAAGGAGATTTCCACACGGAGCTTTGCTGTTTCCTCTCAGGATCAAAATGATATAACCAAGTTTCATGAGCAGTGATTACGTTTTAAAGAAGCTCCGGATCTTCCTCTAACATCAACTTTAACTGCATGCGAATGCCCTTTTGTTCGGAAAGCAACAGTCTTGGAACCCATCGCGCACAAACACGTCTTTTGTGTAGTGTTTCTGTCTCCAACGTGTGGGTGGCACCCAATGAAATGTTCAGTATTTTAGAAACTGATCTTAAGGTGATTCGTCGATCCTCTCTCACAATGGCAGAAGCAGTGTTGATGTTTTCTTCCGTAAGAGCAGTAACTGGAGCACCGGACCCACCTTCCTTTGAGATTTATTGTCTCCCCTCTTTAAAAATTTTAAACTACCTTCGATCTGTGCTGTAGGGAAGAACATGCCTTCCATAGGCCTCCTGTAACGTTGTATAGGCCTCAACTAAAGATTTGTTGAGACGAAAGCAGAATTTCAAAGCCGCATATTGTTCCTTACGTATTACCTCTATTGCAACGGTATGCGATACTGAACATGTCTAAACTTGCCTAGTTCTCACAGGCGGGAACCAGGAGTACCAACAATGAAACTGCTACAGCGTGTTTGTTTCACATTAAGCTAACAGAATATAATAAGATCGAATTTTGTGCGAAAAATTATGACCGTAAAAGAGTATGATCATTCCTTATCGAACAGCCCTCGTACTTCAGTAAGTAGATAGTAGATATATCCTTGTCTTCTCTCTCTCTCTCTCTCTCTCTCTCTCTCTCTCTCTCTCTCTCTCTCTGAATGTGTGTATGTTGTGAAAAGCATAACTAAATGAAAAACCGGATAAGTACCAAACTTGGTATTTAAATTCAACTTCTTCCAAGGATACACACCAAGTTTTCCAAGAACATCTCCCACCCCAGACCATACATTTGTTGTTAATTTTGATTTTATCAGAAATAGTTCTAGCAATTTTGACCAAACTGCCACGTGTTTAATTTATTTATGTTAAATTACTGCTCTCAGAAATCCTCCTCACTGTGAATAAGAGATTGTCAACATCTTATAACACAAATGTAAATATCGTTAAAACACAATTTATGTCAAATATATTTTTTTGTATGGAGTGAACATTTTCAAGATATTCCTTGAAATATGTTTGAATTTTCCAGTTCTCGTACTTTTTTCAAATAGGAATACTTATTTTATTTTCATGTCCTGGCCATACAAAGAGAATGGAATTTCAAAGCAATCACATAGCGACCGGCTGTGCTCTTTATTCCTCTTGCACACATTAGAAAATTAGCAATAAGGTAATGTTTATTTCGATTAACATGACGTAGTAGAGGAATAAGCGTTTACAACAATCCTTTGTATGGTGAAAGCCATGTGAGTGCAACATATCATCAGATGTTTCTTTTTTACTTGTGTGCACAGCAGCTGTTATCTAATTTGTTAGAATCGTTTGTTGTTTTCTTTTGTGTAACATGGACCGTATATTTATAGCTTTTTAAACTGCTATAAATTATGGAGTTATTAGGAACGACAAAAGGAATTTTTGCATAGATTAAAGTTAGTAGCCACTCCGATTGCGAACGAAACCTAATACAATAAACACACGCTGTTATATGATTATTACTCAGAGTAAACACAATTAACACAAGGCCAAACTAAGCTACAGTGAACTGCAACTGTGAATGCACCGGAGCGCGATAGTGCTGGAAGGGGGTGCCACCCTGAAGGTGGTGCTTTCCAGACTTATACTATCCCAGGGCTATGTTCTTACTGGTAAAAAGAGGGTGACAATTTGAGAGACTGTGGCTTGATGGTGGCAAATTGACTTGGGAAGGGCTTAGAGAGTATGATGATTGTTATTTAGTAGATATGATGGTTATTTAGTGTTAGGATTAACTGAGAAGGAGTCTGGAACTTTTGTAGCGTTCACTGGGGTCAATATCACATTCCGCGAGGCCACGGATGAGGGCGTTGAAATTGTTGGGAAGAGAGACATGAACTTTAAAAGATAGGGATAGCATGTATTCAGAAAGAAATGGGATGGAGAGATCAATTGGGGATGCACCAGCCAGCAGTGACAGCGGTACGGAGGAATCGGGATTGCAGTGTTTATAAGACGGTGAAGGTGGGTTTTGGCAGCGATTGCCCAAACTTGGCAGGCGTAGGTGATGGCGGATCGAAGCCGGGTAACTATTGGCGAGGTCATTTAACCCGCGTCAGTCACATTATTCAAGATAAACCGGGTATTATCTTTTGATCAAGAATAGTCGTATTAGCGAATAGTATTGAAGGCAGCTGTCAGCCGCCATTACACAATATGTGTATCCGTAGAAAATACGACAGCAGCAGGAGTACAAATTATATCAAATGTTTAGCATAAACTGGATAATACAGGAAGGTTCTGAAACTAGGACCATCTATTAGTGAATTCTTCAAGTAAATGTAGCTGGATTTTGATTATGTAATTAAGCGTCAGTAGTGGATTTGTGGGGTTTCAAAAACACCTGCGTTAGCTGTTTTTGAAACCCCATGGTTAAAACTCGACGCGAAATCCGCCTGTCCAAATATCGAAGAGGTTGGGTGTTGGTTGTGTTAGAATCCCCATGTTAAAATATCGAAGGGTTGGTTGTGTAGTAACACGTGTGTCACGTGTTCATGAAATCCGAGCCTTGAAAGTCGAGTAGAAATCTGTGTTTAAATATATATATATATATATATATATATATTGATGTGCTGGCGTTCGTGTGCCCCCCCCTCCCCCCTCCAGGAGCTTGACGACGACGACGACAACGACAACGACGCATCTCTCCCAAGCCTGCAAGGGCAATCGTGTCATTTTGTTGTATGTATGTGAAATGTAATTAACTGATGAATGTAATTACTGAAAAAAAATGTGAATGGATTTCAGTATTCACACACACACACACACACACACACACACACACACACACACACACACACACACGCACACACCGCTCCGTCCCCCCCGGCACTCCTGCAAATCGAATGGAAAAAATGTATTTATTCACGTAACTAAGTATACATTATTAATTAATTTATTTGTTTATTTAAGTATTTATTGAGTTATCCATTACAGTTATTGGGCGCCTGAGGAATCTGACACTCTATGTGGAGCTTGACGACGACGACGACGACGACAACGACGCATCTCTCCCAAGCCTGCAAGGGCAATCGTGTCATTTTGTTGTATGTATGTGAAATGTAATTAACTGATGAATGTAATTACTGAAAAAAAAAATGTGAATGGATTTCAGTATTCACACACACACACACACACACACACACACACACACACACACACACACACACACACACACACACACACACACACACGCACACACCGCTCCGTCCCCCCCGGCACTCCTGCAAATCGAATGGAAAAAATGTATTTATTCACGTAACTAAGTATACATTATTAATTAATTTATTTGTTTATTTAAGTATTTATTGAGTTATCCATTACAGTTATTGGGCTCCTGAGGAATCTGACACTCTATGTGTGCTAAAAAGCGATCCTTTCCCTCTGTTCAAAATATAAATGCATATGCAGTGAAATGTTAAGAGAGGCAAGTAAAGATTTAGCGAGGATGAATGTTTATTGCTACAGCTGTAGCCACCCCAACGGAACAGCGAATCCATATAACTTACTTGGGGTGAAATATTACACACACCTGCGCTAGGAATCAATTAACGCAGCTGGATTCTAAAAATTCACTCAAGCGTAAAGGAGACAAGCCAACGAGATATCTATGCAATGAAATAAATAATGTAATAAGAATAATTGTAATGATATAAATCAGCTTAGTAGAAAGATGCCAAAACGTCGAAAAGCCATGCAAAGTCAGCTATAACAATGCTAGTGCTTCTTAAAACGTCTGTACACCAAATAGGCGTATAACTACGAGAAAAATGTTTCTAAATAAATCTAATAAAATGCAGTAATCGCTCGAGGCGTTAGACTTAACGAATTGAAGTTAAAAAAGGATTCTAAAATAGGATTCGCAAAAATAACCAATTTTACTTAGAGATAATGACAGTAGTCCGCTAGGCTTAACGCGTCGAATATAGCATATATAAGTAACTAAGAATGCAAATACGAATTGGACAGTATCAAACTTTTAATAATACATCAAATGTTGTAAGACTATGCCGTCTCTGTCCCATCGTCGACGTTTTCAAAAGGCAGCGCAGGTAGGAACGTCGAACTGAAAACATGTATTTATTTAGCTACCTATTTATTATTTATCTGTTAATGTATTCAGTTATTGGGAGCCCGATGAATCATACTCCATGGAAATGTGTGGTAAAACCGAGCCATTCCCTCTGTTAAAAATAATGCGTATGCAGTGAAATGTTAGGAAAGGTAGGTAAAGATTTATTGAGAAATAATGTTGTTCGCTGCAGCTAAAACCACCCCAACGGAAGAGAGAATCCGTATAACTTACTTGGGGTGAAAAAATTACGTACACGTGCGGGTAGGAATCAATTAACGCAGCTGGGTTCTAAAAATTCACTCGAGCGTAAAGGAGACAAGTAAGCGAGATATCTATGCAAACGTAATAAATAATGTATTAAGGATAATTGTAATGATATAAATCAGCTGAGTAGAAACATGCCAAAACGTTGAAAAGCTATGCAAAGTCTGCTATAATAATGCCAGTGCCTCTTAAAACGTCTGTACATCGATTTGGTGAATAACTACGAGAGACACGCTTCTGAATAAATCTGATACGAGAGACTAATCCGTTCGAGGCGTTAGGCTTACCGAATTGAAGCAAAATATCACTGGAAGGAATAAAAACATAAATTATCTAACGGTCACACTCAAACGGTCCTTCGGAATAATACAGTTGCATTAAGTAGCAATACAAACTCGAAATACAGCTTGCAATAATTAAAATGCAATAAAAGGTTATACTCATATTATAGATGGCATTATGATATTATTAGTTTGCTGCAATACAAATTTGAAATATTGTTCAATGAGGTAATTACCATGAATGCACTAAGGTGAACAGTGGGTGTGACATATTCCACTTCATCCAAGCTAGCCAATCAGGGTGCAGGTAGCAGTATCGTAATAAAGGTTATAAACGACCAATCGCCACACGAGTGCGTGCGCAACGTAAAAGGGGTGGAAACTTTCTAAAGAGTATATATATACTTACAGTTAATAGCTATAGATCTTATATTATTTAATTTTTAGTTAGTAGATACATAAGATGACAGGTTAAAACTCTACTCTAAGTTTAATAGTTTATAGCGAAAGAAGCAGAAGCATAAACTTAAGGATGTGTGCAAACAGGTTACAGCCAGAATGGAAATTTTGGGAGGGGGTGCTGAGGTAACAAAACAGTGAACCGAGCGAATAAAACAGCACATCAGCAACTGAAACGTAGCAGACAGCATCAACATGAATGAAGGTAAGCATTATGCATATGTCTATGTACAGTAATTTCCACGTAATGAATCGAAGCGTTGAATAATATGCGTGAATTTATAATTCCAGAATCGATTCTTCACGATTTAAATCAGCTTGCGGAAGGAGGTTCCTATCTCCCGACGAAGAAGTTACGAGAGATTCCCCGAGACGTGCCACAAGCCATACACGATGTCAAAATCGTGAAGACGAGATACGGTGATAGAGTCGTACTTAAGCTGCAAGAATGCCAGTTTTTTTTTTGCCCGAGAGATTTAAGAAGATGACAGCAGCTCAAGTGGATGCTGTTAATCAGGGTGGTTGGAGTTTCGTGTATTCCGGTGAAGAAACTCTGGAAAATGGATTCAAGAAGCACAAATTAACTTTTTTAAACAGTCGGGAGTAACCAGTGAAGGTAAGACTTTACAAAAAAAAAAAAAAAAAAAAAAAAAAAAAAAAAAAAAAAACTAAAATCGTGCTGCACTACTGCTATGAAGTGTCAATCTCTTGTTGTCAAATATTTCAGTGTAAGTTAAAGTAATCAGCGTTAATCTGTTAATATTTGTGAATGGAATACCTAACGAATTAGTCATTCTATATAAAAGGCAAATCGATAAGAGTAATAATGCAAGCAAATTTAACGTTTTAAAAGTCATTAATGCATATCTGCAGCCAATCGACGGGAAGTTGAGGAATTCAATTAACTAATTAAACAGCCAGTAGCCATATACAAATGAGTATATTGTGATGATACATTATGTATAACGTTTTTTTTTTCAGGGAAACATGTTACGTGTATAATCTTATTTCTTTTCCAGAAAACATGTTACGTAAGTCAGGATAAAATTTCAATAAAATACAGAGGTGCAATTTAAAAAAAAATTCAATAAAAGACAGAGGTGCAATTTTAAAAAAAAATCCATATTAGGGAATGCAGTACTCTGAATGTTCTAAATCTTTGTTATTCAAAAGATACAGTTATCATTTAATTCCACTGCAAATAACATGCAACTTATTTCTTTTAAAGAAAACATGTTATGTAAATCAAATTCAAAGTTCAGCAATGTTAATAAAGTAATCATTTTAAAGCTTAAAAATATAGCATTGCCACGAGTGTTCAAATGTTTATTATTTTAAAAGTGTAATTATTCGTGTTTTCTGACATGTTTAATCCATAATTTCAGGAGGTGTAACGAGTCGCAAGAGACCGGGCATGCAAGATATTCAAGCAAGTAGTGCAAAGCAGGCGAAACGCAACGACAAAACATTGGAATGCATTACTGTAGAATCAGCGTTCCAGCACAGGATCTTCACAGGTACCATAAAAAATTCTATACACGAGCTAGATCCATCAACGTTCTTGAACTTATGCAAACCCGTTGTTACCAGTGAAATCCAGAAGGCCATAAGAACTTACAAATCAGGAATTAAATTAGCCGGTACTTTAACATGTCAATATATAATAACTTCACCCGATAATGAAACAGTTGAATCGATTAATTTTAACAGTAAGATGGATGCTATATTGCAATCGACAAACAAATCTGAATGGTATGAAATTAAACTGAAACAGCCTATAATCGCTCATCTAGAAAATTTTGAAACAAAAGCCAGTTCGAAAGCGCTTTACAGGATAGATTCGCTAACTTTATACGCATGTCAGTACGATCCGTTAAACGCAGGTTGCTTTAAGCCGCTGCCATCGTGGATAAAATCAAAGAGAGCTGTCGTGAATATTCGGAATACTGACTTTAAATGTTTTGCATATTGTATGCTGGCAGCAAAATATCCAGCTCGCCAGAACAGGCATAGAGCTAGCACGTACAGTAAATATGATATATATCGCGAATTCAATTTTAAAGGAATAAACTTCCCCGTCGCCCTTCATGACATTGAATTATTCGAAAAGCAAAATCATGATATCTCGGTGAACATATACGGGTTAGAGAGAGAATCCATTATCATCTTATATCAGACGAGGGAGCAAAAGATAAACCATGTGAATCTTCTAATGATCAATTCGCATTATTCTCTCATAACCGATATGTCGCGTCTAGTAAGTAAGCAGATATCCAAACATAAAAGTAAAAAATTTGTGTGTGAATCTTGTAATGCATGGTTTTCGACTGAAGTTATTCTGAAGAAACATAAACTGAGATGTATGAAATGTCAAATTATTAGCATGCCTCGCGAAGGAATAAATGATGTTATCGAGTTTCAGGCTTACTCAAAATGCGTTAAAGTCCCTTTTGTGATATACGCTGATATCGAGACTATGTTAATAAAAGTGCCATCGTGTCAGCCCGATGCGATGCATAGTTGGACACGTGATATGCACGTGCACGAGGCGATATCCGTTTCGTTGCACCTGGTCTGCAGTTATGACGAGACACTAACAAAATTCAAAATATTTAGAGGTTCGCATGCAGTTGAAGAGTTTCTTAGAGAATTAACTGTGATTGCCGAGGATGTGCTTAGGATATACGGTGATGTGACAGAGATGCATATGAGTGATGAGGATGAATTAAATTTCAGAAATGCAGTCCAGTGTCACGTATGCAAAAAGGATTTCGATTCTGACTCGATTAGGGTGCGTGACCACGATCATCAGACCGGATTATATATAGGGGCTGCTCATAAATCATGCAACCTCAATAGAAAAACGCCAAACTTTATCCCGATATTTTTTCATTGCCTATCAAAGTATGATTCGCATTTCATGGTAAAAAAGTTATCGTATGACAATGAACCCATTACATGTATTTCGCAAACATCGGAGAATTATCTGTCATTTAGTAAAAGATACACATCTAATGGTAAATCAATATTCCTCAGATTTCTTGATAGCTACCGCTTTCTGGATTCTAAACTGAGCGATCTTTCTGATATGCTAGAACCTCAAGATTTTCGGTACACAAATAAGATGTACGTTGATCCTAAGCAACGTTTGTTAATGCAACGGAAAGGTATTTTCCCATATACATATTTAGATTGCAAGGAAAAATTAAATGATTCCAAATTACCTCCTCAAGAGTGTTTTGATAATATAAGCAATGATGATTACATGCACGCATGCGCGGTATGGAGAGAATTTGGTATACAAAATCTCGGTGAATACTCTGATCTTTATCTCAAGACGGATACGATCTTATTAACAGACATCTATGAAAAATTCCGAAGTTTAAGTATCGATATGTATGGCTTAGATCCTTGTCATTACTATACAGCTCCTGGCCTATCATATGACGCAATGTTACGAACGAGCCGCGTGCAAATATCGCTGATTACCGATCAAAATATGCTGGAATTTTTCGAATCTGCGATTAGAGGCGGTATCTGCACTGTATCAAAACGTTATTCCAAAGCAAATAATAAATACATATCTGCTCACAATGAAGCGGAATCGATTAAATACCTATCATACATGGATTGCAACGGACTTTACTCACACATTATGAGTGGGAACGCTTTACCGTATGCTCAATTGAGATGGTTAAACGATAACGAAATTAATTCTATAGATTTTTTGAGCATCAGACATGATTCAGATACAGGTTATGTTTTAGAAGTAGACCTGGAATATCCGGAGAACCTTCACGAGTTGCATAACGACTTTCCATTATGTCCGCAGAGTGAGATAGTTCCGGGTGATAATTACAAAAAGTTACTTGCAACGTTGAATCATAAGGAAAAATATATATTACATTACAGAAACTTGCAGCAGTGTGTAGAGCTCGGTTTGAAAATGAAGCGTATACGTCGAGCGGTATCCTACAAACAATCCTTTTGGCTTAAGACGTACATTGATTTAAATGCTGCTAAACGTATTGAAGATAAAACAAAATTCGGTCAAAATTTATGGAAGAAAATGAATAATTGCGTATATGGTAAATTTATTGAGAACGTCAGACGTTACAATTCCTTTCACCTAGCGAGCAATTGGAAACAGGCAAGAAAGTTAATATCACGACAGACATTCATACGATACGTAATTTTTGACGAGAACCTTATAGGACTCGAACTGGTAAGGGAAGAAATTAAGATGACGAAACCGATTTATATAGGACAGGCCATTCTAGATCTTTCAAAACACTTGATGTATAATTTTTATTATAATATTTTGAAGAAACAGTTAAAAGATGTTATGTTGAATTATACGGATACCGATGCATTTCTGTTTGAAACCAGTAGTGACATTTATGAATTTATTAAATCTAATATACATCTCTTCGATACATCTAATTACCCGATCGATAATGTGTACGGTATTCCGTTGATGAATAAAAAAGTCGCTGGTCTATTTAAAGATGAATTATCGGGTAAAGTTATGACAGAATACGTAGGTTTACGTTCAAAATTGTATTCATATCGATACGATGGCAAAACGGTCAAGAAATCTAAAGGCGTTACGAGTGATGGCATGCGGTGCATAACGTTTGAGGATTATCTATCCTGTGTAAATGATATGACAGCCGTACGTCATGCTAAACAGACGTGCTTTAGAAGTTATAAGCACGTTGTTCGAACCATCGAGAGTAATAAAGTTGCTCTTAGAGGATTCGACACGAAGCGATTTATACAGAAAAATTCACATGAAACCTTGGCCTGGGATCATCATTCTGTACCATTGGATAAGTAATCGTATAAAAAATATGTGAAAAAATCTTGTAAAAAAGTCGACAATGTATTTTAAAGCTAACAAAAACATGTGAAATAATTTGCTTTTTAATGATTTGACACAAATATTTAATTTTTCAACATGTGTACATGCAGCAGTGCAAGCGTGATTGAAGTAATGCTTTTTGTGATTTGAGATAAATCTTTACACTTTATAAAACTTATGTACATGAGTCATGATGTCATTTTAAGCAAGTCTTGAAATACGTTGTCAAGTTTTGGTGCTCATTCATTGCTTTGAGTTGCTGATGGTATGTATAAATACCTTTGGAGGACTATAATCCCGCTTATGTATGGGGATATAATATGATATATAATATGAGATTATTGCATCTCTCAATTCCTTAAAAGAGGTAACAATTAATTTTAAACTTATGTTTAAGGACTTTAACGTGCATAATACTTAATTTGTTTTATGTATACATGCATATTGGGATAAAGCTATAATTTGGACAGGTGTTTACTATTCTATTGATGCGTCGTTAATTTCTTTTTTTTAAAAAAAGTAACCATTAATTTGAACTTAGATTTAAGGATTTTTCAAGTGTAAGACACTCAATTTGTGTTTATGTATGCACGCGCATTGAAACTTTTTAAAATGTAAGCATCATTAACCATTAACTTTACCGGATATTGATTGGATAATATTATAATTACGGTGCTGGGGACTACATTTTCGCTAGTACGCATCTTTAAAATGTAAGCATCTATTTGAACTTGGATGTAAGGAGTTTTAACATGTGAAAATACCTAATGTGTTTATGTATGCATGTGTACTGAAGCTCATTTTATAAAGAATGTGAGCATTATTCTCTATTAAATTGAAGTTAATTTAGGGAGTTTTAACCTGTTGTGGATGCATTATCTCTACAGGATTTATTTAGAATAAAAGTATGGTTTCTTGGGGTGGGTTACAATTCTGCTTATATATGTATGTTTTAAGAAAATATATACATTATTCACTATGAACTTTGAACTTAGGTGTAAGGAGTTTTAACCTGTTGTCGATGTATTATATATAGAGGATTTAGTTGGGGTAAACATATAATTTTGGGGGGACTGCATTTCTGATTATGTTTGTAGGTATATTGAAATTCTTTTGAAGATTAAACATTAATTTGCACTAATATTAAAAGAATTTAACATGTAAAACACTTTACTTTTATTTATATGCACATGTATTGAAGCTGTTTAAAACACAGTGTAAGCATTATTTTTAGAGGATTTAGTTGTGATGTTCTACTGAAAAATTTCTGTTTATGTAGCCACGTATACTGAAACTATTTAAAAAATATAACCATTATGTTTAGAGGATTTAGCTGGAAAGGAATTATAAAATAAAAACACTAAATTTTTGGGAAAATATCTTGTGTATTTATTTATTTATCAATAAAACATACATTCCTTTTTACACAATATCCTTAACATCGATCCATTCCTTTGTAGGAAAACCCAGCCACTTAACGTACGCACGATTACCACGTCGGCGTATCACTCTCTCAACAAGGTATACATTAGGATGGCGTGCTTTTAGTAGTTCGTGACCATAAAAACCGCCCTGTGTTTCATTTCCTTCTGCATCCTCCAGAAAATAGACAACTGGGTTAGTATTCCTTGCACGAACAATCCGAAAGATCTCCGTACTCCAATTGGCCGTGTAACCTTTCTCAAGTAGTCCCTTGTACCTGGAAATCCTTACACGATCACCGACATGAAAACTCCTTGCATTCCTTTTCTCTCGACGTTCACGCCCGCCATAACGATATACACTAAGGAGCAGATCGTTGTTGCTGACGTCACGGGGCTTCATGCGAATCGTCGTATGGTAGGTATTGTTGTATGAATCGATGATTCTAGGTAGCATTTGTAACCACTGATGCGAACCCTGAATCAGGAATTCTCTATGCATGTTCATTTTAATTGTTCTAATCAACCTTTCCACTGCTGCAGCCTTGATGCTACTGAAAGTACTGTAATGATTGATTCCATTCCTAAGCATTAATTGCCTGAAATGGCGATTGTAAAACTCCTTCCCATTATCACTTTGAACGTTCTTAGGAGGTGAATTCAACTCTGATAGGATACCGTGCATAGCTCTTGTCACGCTAATGCCACTTTTATCTTTCAATGCTCGTGCATAAGCCATTTTAGAATAGAAATTAATAGCAATAAGAATATACTTATAATTTCTATTTTCTTTTGCATAAGGTATCATTTCAATAAGATCTATTTGTAGTAGATCATTAAGACCTTTACTTATTATTTTACGGCGTAAGAAGCGCCTTCTTGCCGGCGAGTGTAATTCGCTTGCTATGACACGTTTAATCATGCTATGATTTTCGAGTTTTTTAATACTGTGATTATTTCCTGAATCTCTGCTGAATGGTTAAAGTTACCCGCATCCCTCGATGCAATGAGTAATCTCAATCTGTCTATTAGAACGTTGGGATCGGTCCAATAGATGTAATCCAGTTTTCTGCCGGGTACGTGCTCCTTCCAGTAGAGAGCCGAGCCCGTGCGACTGGAAACAAGATCTCGAATAATATTGCGATACTTGTAACCGCGGCTTGCTCTTATACGCCCGCTCCTAGCGTATCCCTGCCTGTAAACCTGAGTATTCTGCAATATCTGCGAATAGGCGTCCAGATCCTCTTCGGTATATGATGAATTGAGCGGCGATCGCTTGAAGAGCAATTCGTACAATCCAGGACTTGCATCGTAGCTCTCTTGCCCTATCTGAATACCGTCATCGGTGAAATCGATAGTTTTATTCCCTAGTTTATATTCTCCATCTTCATACCGCACGCCGTAGGTGGCATCCATGTCGCTGGAGCTAGCAGTTCGAACCTTCTTCAGGTACTCTGCAAGTAGATCATCCTCCTCCTCATCCCCATCCTCTTCTGCATCGTTAACGACTGGTTTTGACTTGTCACGATCCCTGTTGGCTATAACCTTCAAGGGCTCGGTTACAGGCTGGAGAACCTCGGACATGACGCGGTGAGTTTCGAACTTGAGACCTTTCAGGGAGCGTAACTTTTCTCGTATTGCCCTACTGTGACGAGCGATTGATTGTTTGAGTCTTATACCTTCGGCATCCATATTGTACTGAATGTATAATTAACCTACTGCAGATATTTTATATGAAATTATAATTTCTATACTTAACATGTGACCATCCTTAGCACGTTCCACTGGTGCTGTGAAAGTGAGTAAATCACCAGTTCGAATAGGGACAGGATACCTTTCAACTAATTTATCGTTTATTGCAAACATTGTGTCATGCGCCGTATGAGGGTGTATTGATGAAAGCATAGAACAAGAAATTACATTCCCATTTCCTGGAGACTTGTAGAATTCGAGACCCGAGGATAACGTATACCTTAACGAGGGACCTCTAAAGGGTCGTGTATGCAGTGAAATGATGAGCTGACCTTTCAGTTGTTGTAACATGCCGTTTACGATATGTCTCGTCTGTATTTTCATGTTGTCAATATCGTTCACTGCACTGGTTAGATTCTTATCCAGTTCCGTCTGTCGCTCGGTTATATCTTTCACGGCCTTTTCCACTGCTGTAGATATAGTTTCGGCAACGGTTGTTATCGTTCTAGTTAAACCGGTTTGCAGTTCATTCTGTTTCTGTATATAGAACCGATTAACATATTTCATGGTTGCAGCATCGTTATCCTGTGCAGGATCGGCTATATCCTTTAATCGTTTCATTCGAAATGATAGATTAGCATCAGACTCTAGAATTGGCATTCTGGCATCTATATACTTTTTATTGATAACATCGTGATCGTCAATGGGATCCAATAGAACTTTCATCCTTATAGCATCCAGAATGACATTGTTATCCGAATCACGTTTAAATGCATATTTTGTTAAGTATTCCATTAGATGTTCATATTGGAGGTCGAGGGATTTTTGTATGTGATTCCTAAGCATAGCTTCAAACTGGCCCATGCGTTGATATGAAGCCTGTTCGCTGAAGATCTGCATTCGACTCTCGACATCACTCGTACACGCGTCCACATAGCTCTTAGTTGATGCGTCATCACTTTCCTCAGGATCGTGAACGTTGCGCAATCGCTTTCCCTTGAATTGATAGTTTCCCGATCCATCTCTACTTATGGTATACCGGTTAATCACGCCCCGGGAGGGTATGACTCTCCGAGATCCGAACCTATCGATACTCATGACTACAATGAAGGATGCGCGTTATTTATTCACTCTGATAAAGATGTCGAAACCGTGACGGTAGCGTCCTTCGTTCAAAGGGAACTCGGGTACTATGACAACGAAAGGTCGCGAGTTCGATCCGTCATTACTCTCCCAAACTTGTTTACACATGTCCTTAAATTCCGCATACGTCATATCTGTGTTTACGTAATCATCATATATATGCTTTAAGTTGAGGTTATCCTGTCTGAAGAGCACGATCATATTTGCATTATCTCTAATTAAATGTTTAGGCACCTTCGCATATGACTGTGCTAAGTATACGGCATCGACATTGCGATGTCTACCCATGCTGTAATATGACGCTATTTTTCCATGCTTCTCATTTATGACATCATCGAATACGAATATGGAGTTTCCTCGGGCTTCGGATGGTTGAACCACCTTCTCGCCATCCTCGAACGTGAAAACTCCAATATCGGGTATGGTTTTTAGCACCTTGAGCAAATACTGGTATTTCGGTTGGTGCAACGATTTTGAATATATGTAGAGATTCTCGAACCTAAGACCATTTTCATGGATGAGCAAGTTCAGTAGAACGTTCGTCTTTCCAGCATTCGAACTACCCAAGAGGAGTGCTCTGACGTTGCACGGGAAGAGCGCGCCGTGTCGTCCTTTGCGTATGTCGTTGTCGAAATCGAGCACCTGTATAGGCAACTTGCACTTTTGCTTCACTACTTCCATATCGCAACTAAACATATAAATCATAACGTTTGCTTTTTTATTTCATAGTAAGCCATGAACTCTGCAGGCGTAAAGAAGGGATCCGGAATCCTTAATTCGCTAATTAATTCTCTTCCGTTTGAGGCTCATTTACCAGGGTACCGATTCTGTGGACCTGGAACGAAACTACATAGGCGTCTGCAGAGAGGGGATTCTCCCAGAAACGCTTTGGACTCAGCCTGCCTCGCTCACGATCTCGCTTACGCCACTCATCAGGACGCAGATTCGCGACGTTTGGCCGATAAGGAACTCGTTGAAAAGGCTTGGAGTCGAGTAAAGTCTGCTGACGCATCTTTCGGCGAGCGACTTGCAGCCCGACTTGTAACAGCCATCATGAAGGGGAAAGTTGCCATGGGCGCTGGAATGCGTAAGCGACGCAAGAGGATCATACCGAGCCCTCGAGGCGGTTTTTTACCTCTGATCCCGCTTTTGGCGGCTTTGGGCGCTGCAGGTAGCCTAGCCGGTGGCGCTGCTCAGATCGCCACGGCTGTGAATAAGAAACGTTCCGCGGAAAGACAGCTTGCAGAGTTGAGTCGTCACAATCAGAGCATGGAGGGTTTAGCTAGGGGTAAAGGCCTTCGACGTAAGAAGCGCAAGGGCAAAGGATTGCATCTTCGTGCAAAAAACTCGGGGCGAGGCCTGTAGTTATCCCGGAAAAAGCCCTAAGTGCTGCAGAGATCGATGCCTATGCACGACGACTGCGCATTCCTCATTTTAGAGGTGTGTACATGATAGACAACTCACCTTCACGTCCTCGACATGTAGAAAGGATTATCGTAAATTTGGATATCTCGCGTAACCCGGGAACACACTGGGTTGCGATACGCAAGGATGGAGATGTTGCATTCTACTTTGATAGCTTCGGTAATCTAAGACCACCGAAACAGATTGAGTCCTACCTCGAGGGTGTTAAACTCATGTACAACACCAAGAGGTTTCAGAATTTTGGATCTGTGATTTGCGGTCATCTGTGCCTGCAGTTTCTCTTATAAAACGGATTTACCGACTTGAATGTTTGATCAAAATGAGTTACACAATCACCGTGAGCGGTTCGAATGCCAGCTTCTCTAGCTTTCTCAACCCGCCTCTTCATCTGGATCCGAATGGACTTTACGAAATAGCTCTATTGAATTTCGAAACCTTTTATTCCATTCCTAATGTGGATGAGAGCAACAACTTATTCCATTTCGCTCGTAATGACAAGAACGAGAGTATCGAGATTCCTCCTGGAACTTACGAATTAGATGATATCGCGCATTTTCTCAAGGGAGCCCTCGACGTCGAAGACGGGTTTATCTTACGTGCTAATAATAATACCATGAAGTCTGAGATAAAATGCCCATATACTATCGACTTTACTCAAGACAGATCAATTGGCTCTCTTCTCGGATTCAAAGCACAGCGTTTGATTCAACCGAACGTGATGACTGAGTCTGATGATTTGGTGAACATCTTCAAAGTTAGCATCATACGCATCGAGTGCAGCCTAGCCACGGGATCCTTCATTGACGGTAAACACGGTCATTCTCTGTACGAGTTTTTCCCGTCGGTTCCTCCCGGTTACCACATTTCGCAAGAACCATCTAGCCCTATATATCTACCAATCATCGATACGAATCTCATTGATCATCTCGACATTAGAGTGGTAGATCAGAACGGTGACGTGCTCGACTTCAGGAACGAAACCATAACCGTACGATTACACATACGTCGCAATGGGAATAAATTTTAAGCATCGTTCCTATATTAAGAAGCCTCTTCCGAGATTGGGCTATACCCGCTCATTGACAGGGCGTCCGATCACGTCGTCTAATCGAAGGTTCCTCGAGGCTTTGGGATTCAAAGTGCTATAATGGATGTCCTCGATGTAACAGGAGTACCGACCTTTGATGATAAGATTAGTAAAGAGGAGGAGCACGTCTTCCTGCCATACAATACATCGGCTCTTGACGCGAACGATGAAATTAGAATACCGTGTCAAGCAGAAGATTTGTACACTCTTCCTAGTAGAAGTTATCTCTACATAGAGGGCTCTCTTACCAAAACAAGTGGCGGACCCTCCTCCTCAAAGCTGACCAACAATGCCATGGCATTTCTGTTTGACGAAATTCGCCTAGATATGAACGGCATTACTATAGACAGAACCAGGAATCCGGGCATTTCTTCAACGATGCGCAACTATGCATCTCTGAATGCACTGGAATCCGATCGAATGCAGAATGCCAGATGGACCTATCCGGGAGTTGACGTCGACATCGTGAATTCAAAGAATGGTGTCTTCAATGCTGTAGTTCCTCTTTCGATGCTGCTGGGCTTTGCAGACGATCACAAGGAAGTCATTCTCAATAGCAAATTTGAACTGGTTCTCATTAGATCTAAAGATTCTAATAATTGTATATCGGGCAACGAACCAGCTATTATTCAACTAACTAGACTCGAATGGAGGATGCCCGTTCTTCGACTTTCAGATGGAGAGCGAGTCGAAAAGCTTAAACTCGTCAAATCCGATAAGCCACTGCACGTAGCCTTTCGAACCTTGGACCTTCACACTCAACCTGCGGTACCGCAAACTAAGGCCTTCACCTGGAACATTGCAACTACAACGAAACTTGAGAAACCTCGCTTCGTCATAGTCGGTGCACAAACCGACAGACTGAATAAGCTTAGTAAGGATTGCTCACTCTTTGATCATTGCAACATCACCAATCTGAAGCTTTATCTCAACAGCGAGTGTTATCCTTATCACGATATGAACTTGGATTTTGAAAACTCTAAATTTGCATCTCTGTATGATCAGTATTCGAAATTTCAATCATCCTATTATGGAAAAGAAAATTAACCACTTTTGAAGAGAAGTGACTTTCTGAATTATGCACCGCTCTTTGTCATCGACTGCTCGCATCAGCCTGAGGAGACCGTGACCGGGGCCGTGAATGTGAGACTGGAAGTTCAAGCCTCATCTAACTTTCCTGCACAAACATCATTATATTGCCTGATTATTCATGATAAATTGTTCACCTATAAACCACTAACGCATGTTGTTCAATCTATCATATAAGGATGTAATTTTGTGGAAATAAAAAAGAAAACGAAACTCAAATTTGACGTTTTCTTTTTACTCACTTTTCTTTATCTACTTCTTTGGACGGGCCGGCTTGTTTCTCGTCACGGATTGGAGGTGTTATGTCTTCACCTTCCAAGCTTCTGTAATTACACAATGAGAGAAATCTTTTTTACCCGTACACAAAACACTATAGCTCACTAATTTCCAGTGCTTTTTCTTTCCACTTACCTGAGATATACCTTGCACTGCATCCCACACTTGCCGTATGAAGTCACTTTGTCATGATGTGCAGGATTCTTGCAGACGGTTTGATGAGTCTTTCCATCACACATTTCCTCGTGATGATCCATCCAGTGTTGCTGCATGCTCTCGTAATCTTGCACATGTTCCCAGAAGTTGATATCGCTCTCCACTCTACTTGTTTCGCTGCTCATCTTGCTGAGTGTTAGATGACAACTGACAGATGGAAGTGATCGATCGCGCACCCTCCCTGCAGTACATTGGTGCACTGCTACGGATTCATCTGCTCACGGAATCGGTTTGCATTCCTTATTGCGTCGTGTAGGAGGGGAGGATCCATAGAGTGTTTGATTCCTACGGCTCCCGATAATAAAATCAATACTTACTGATTTAAATAACTACACTCGACGCGTTCCTTTTTGCAAATGTCGACAAAGGTGAAGGCGATTGACAATTCAGTCTTACAGCATTCACATATAAATAACATGCATCACCCCTATTGCAGGAGTGCCGGGGGGACGGAGCGGTGTGTGTGTGTGTGTGTGTGTGTGTGTGTGTGTGTGTGTGTGTGTGTGTGTGTGTGTGTGTGTGTGAATACTGAAATCCATTCACATTTTTTTTCAGTAATTACATTCATCAGTTAATTACATTTCACATACATACAACAAAATGACACGATTGCCCTTGCAGGCTTGGGAGAGATGCGTCGTTGTCGTCGTCGTCGTCGTCAAGCTCCTGGAGGGGGGGCACACGAACGCCAGCACATCAATATATATATTTTTTTTAAACACAGATTTCTACTCGACTTTCAAGGCTCGGATTACATGAACACGTGACACACGTGTTACTACACAACCAACCCTTCGATATTTTAACATGGGGATTCTAACACAACCAACACCCAACCTCTTCGATATTTGTACAGGCGGATTTGGCGTCGATTTTTAACCATGGGGTTTCAAAAACAGCTAATGTAGGTGTTTTTGAATCCCCAGAAGTCCACTACTAGCGTCAATGTAATTGGGGGTAAAAAGAAGGAAACAACAATCTACCAAGAAGTAACATTAAAATAAAAATGGACTAATGAGTATCTCATTAGACACGTAACTTTAAAATGGATTTTAATGTAATATGCTGTACAGATAATTGAACTAGCAATGATAAATAATGATCTATAGTACATTTTAATGTTATTGTTATTAAAAGTATAAGATTGTTGACTGATCCATTGTAATCTGTATTCTAGTAACTTATAAAGTGGAACAGGTTGTCGTAGAACGAACGTTTTGATGCACGTGGCTTTGTCGAAAGATTACATGGGGACGATAAGTGTCAGCCACTACTCTAGGACACTATTTTAGCTGGCGAATTATTTTTGAACTTTGGTCACATGCGTTAGTAAGTTGGGTCGGAAGGTCATCCATGTAGCCGTTGAGACGGAGACATGTCTGTCCCAGCCACCCGCTACATGTCAGTGTTCGACGTGTTCCTATTTATTGCTTACTCCGACACTTTCGAACGTTATCAGCAGAGGAGGTTGCTGGGTAATATTACTAAATGACAACACATTTGGCTGCTTTACTGATGTGTAACACTTATCCACCTACTTGGCCTCCACGCGCCTATGATAGGTAGAAGAAATATTGTATTTCCTCCCAAAAGTGGGTATCGAAATATTACTGGAAATACAACATATGGCAAACCTCGGTAGCGTGGTGGTAGCATGTCTGCCTCACGTTCAAGAGTTCCCGAGTTCGAATCTCGGTCAGGGTGAGTTACTTGGATAAGTTTTTTCCGGGGTTTTCCCTTATCCTGATAGAGAATGCCGGGTAACTCTAAGCTCCATGGACCCCGGACTCATTTGAGCATCATTTTACCAATTTCATCCATCGTCCGATATGACTTAACGTTGGAGGACTTAAATTAAGAAAAAATTACAACATATCCTGAACCTCCAGGTTTGTTCATTTCAGAACAATACTGGCAGAGAGAGGAGAGGAGGAAGAACATAATAGAGGTTAAAAGAAACAACGACATTTGATACTGCAACGGCTAATTTCAACAAATTTCAGCCAATGAAGCTAAACTTGTTATCACAGAATTTTACAGTATAATAATAACGTAATATTAAATTAACAAGGTTCTATGCACCCAATGTTTCAGAAGAATACATTTATAACTAGAGGTCGGATTTATATGCACTATAAAGTATTAATGTATATGCATACATCCATGCACTAAAAGTCTGGTACATATGCTCTAAAACTTTATAACACGTCTTTAAAATAAATCACATTATTTCATTATTTAAAATGTATTATTGATGAATTAATTAAGTTTGTAAATTCATTCTTAAATTCAGGATGGACAAAGTTAACATTTATTAATATATGTCGGTTTTTATTGCAATAAACAAACATTTTTCACCGTTTTCTGGAAAAAAAAAATTTTCTTCTGCCTCTTAAAATGTTTCATATGAAGTGAAAGATCTCCCTGCTTCCCAAAAGGCCACTGGAAGTTATTTATAAGAGGCTTTGTCACTTGCAGAATACGCATTAAGTTATTTTTAACATTCTCCTGGTAACATCTTATTCACATCCCGAAGAAACATTTAACCTGGATTCCTTGCTTCAATTTTCTCAATTTTATTACGAAGACACTGTCCTAGTTCTCCTGATATGTCTCCAGCGACAGCTGGTTTGTGTCGTAGAGCAGAAGTTAAAGGCATTACTTTTTCATCCAAACATGTGATAGAACCTGGTATTTTACTAAAATTGGTCTTAACAGGCACTAATTTACTGGGGAGACTCTTCTCATTGCAATAACTGTGAGACACTTCTCATTGCAAGTACTTCCTGCAACAAGGATACCTGCTGTTTCATTTTTCTCCATCACGATGAGCGTCTCTTTCATTGTAATATAAAACTGCTTCAATTTTCGAACTCCATTTGACGAGGATTGGCTCTATAGACGAGTATCTTGCATCATATCAGCAAATAATTTCATTCTTGATGCCGCCTTCACCAACACCCTTTCATAGAGGAAATTGAGGCAGTTTCTTCTGGAAAATTCGCTCAAATTTCTTCTGCCAGCCGTAGAAAACATGTGTTAAACAAATGATATGAACTGCATTACAATAAAATATCTGAAAATCTTTAACACCCTTAAGCATCTGTACCACACCAAGAGCTTCTCGTTTTCTTTAGCACGCCACAATGCATCACGAACAGCCGTAGCAATCGTCGAATAGTTTGTTTCAGAACCCTCGAGATAGTGAGAAAGGGTGTTCCTGGTTTACATTCAGTCATTCTGTTCATGGCGTTAGCAGTAAATCTCTCACACGAGGCCATAAGATTGAATCACTGACATCGTCTTTTATTTCTTGCATTACCTGAGTGAAGTTATTATATTGAAAATTAGTAAAGATCAGGAATGTAATTAGGTCTCATTGTTGATGAAAAACAAATGTAAAAAGGTTTTTTGATCATAAGCTAAATAAATCAAATTCCGTGACAATTCAAGCCATACATTATTTGGTTCCGTTTGAAAATATTTTTGTATGAAACATTTAAAAGTTTTAAATAACTGATAATTCTTATAAAGCTCAAAATATTGGGAAGGGGTTGGGATATTGATAAACAAGCTAATTTCATTAAATTATCTCTTCATACATAAACTTTGCCAAGGCAGTTTCTCCTTATAGTTAAATCATCAGGAATCTTTCGTCCGAATACTTTTCCAAGAAATTTCAAAGTTCTAGATTCTTTAGCTTATTCAAAGGCTGAAAGTAAAACTTTGCAGTTATCTTTCAAACACTACCACTGCCATAGTTTCCATTTATAACTGCAGTAAATCCTGTTGGTAAGGTTGTTTGGATCTTGGAAACTAGCATTTCTATGAGCAGCTGTTTGAGGCGTTGTGTAATCTATAACTTTTTGTTGCAAGACACTTATAACAATGCTATAAAATAATATGGGTTTATTTTAGTTAAATGAAACCAACAATCACCAACTGGAAAATGGCATTGATTTTTAAAAATATTCTGAAAATACAAAAATAGGACGTAATGTTTTAACACACTTGTACGTATTTCCGTCCTTTGTTAAGAGTAGAATTTCCATCAATTCACTATCGAAGCTTTACTGTTCTTCTCCTTCGGCATTGTAACATTCTCTTTCCTACCGCTCGCACTTCAGAAATTACGATTAGCAGCATATTAGTGCAAATGTCAGAGTTAAGTAAAAATATTGCTATTTAATTCTTGGATATGTTACGGTTGCGGCAGATGACTTCGTTTGCAATAATAATATAAACCATGTCAAGGTTTACGATGCAACGGCCGTACCGAACTTGAAAGATTTACCGTGTAATTGTTGAACCTATGTATTTAGTTTAAGTTGTTGCGCGGCATATTTTTATATTAGGGAGCGCTCATTTTTGATAGCTTCGTTCTTATTTTCCGCGACCTTTTATGGATTTATGTAGAAACTTGATACACAACAATCCTATACAAACAGAGCTATCATATAGCGATCAACTCTTAAAAGATATGACTAACACTTAAGCCTACTGTATTTGCCTCTTCCACTGTAGTAAATAAATATGTATTAAAACCATTTTTAAAAATGTCTATGCCGATTGACATAGGGCAGATAAAGGAATAAGCGTTTCTAAGAGTAGTTTGCACAAGAGTCAGTCGAGAAATTCATGTACGCGTGAGTGGGCTCAGGGTTTTGATAATTTCAGAGTTGATTATGTTTACAAATTGGTTTAAGTATTTTGTTATTATGAACTGCTATGGGAAATAGCATAAGCTTTCCAAAATTTATTACATACAACTCAATTTTAATTATTATAACTAGAGCTGGAAATTTTGCATATTTGCATGTTTTATTCCTTTATAATTAAACATTTACAAGTAAGTAATAAATTCATTCCACATTGTTAGGAGTTTATTGTGGAAGTTTTATAGTGCGCATAAATGTATACTTTAAGGAGTTAATGCATATTTTTTTGCTTTTTAAAATATTGGAATGAAATAAATGTACGAAGAATTGCTGTAAAGGTAAAATATATGTGTAAATATGCACAAACTAGTATGTTTGAATATCACACTTTCTTCAAGGTGTTAACCTATAATACAAGTTTACTGCCTATTGGTTACCTGTAATGCCGCTGCTTTCTTTTAAACTTAAGAATCCCGTGTTATATTAGCTATATATTTTATATATACAGACGTGTGAAAATTATTAGAATCAATGGTGAAATTTTTAACATTACCGTTTATTTTCTATTTAACAGAAATAATATTACAAGAAATTTTTTCAACTCTTAGTATTTTTTATGCATTCCTTTAGCGTTTATTACCATTTTGATGCGTTTAGGCATGCTCTCTACAAGGGTGGAGCACTTTTCCTTTATTTCTTCATCTCTGTGCCAAATGCTTATCAGGCCATCAATAAGCTGAACTTTTGTTGTTATTTTCAATTTTTTCAGTCCCTGTTTAACAATACCCCACAGATTCTCTATTGGGTTTTAATCAGCGCTATTCCCCGGCCGTGGCAGTACTTTTACATTGTTTTCTGTGAGGAACTGGGTTACAGATTTTGCTCTATGGCAGGGGGCACTGTCATGCATGAACACAAAATCACCATTTGGAAACCATTCTTTACTTTGCGGAAATAGTCTTGTTTCTAATACACTTTTATACTGTTTCTGCTCCATAGATCCTACAACTAGTATAATCTTCCAGGTCCATGAACAGACATACAGCTCCAGACCATTTTTGATTTTGGGTGCTTTACTCTTTAATCAACACACTGAGAGGAAAATGCTTCTTTATCTGTCCTTCTCACATATTGGCTGCTCTCTTCCCATACTTCAAACATGGATTCATCCGAGAAAATTACTGAAACAATAAAAACCTTTATTAATATTAAACAGTTTTAAAATTTCTCAAAGATAGTATAACAAAACCAGCAATGAGAGAAACAAAGTTTAGGCTGTTTATTTCATTTCCATAAAATTTACATGTACATATTTTAATTTTATGCTATATACAATTTTCATACTATTTACCTTTCTCCAAAATTCCACTGGATGTTTCTGCATCTCTTTGGCCCATTCTATTTTTTTGCCATTGCAAATTTTTAGCCTTTTTACGAGGCCTGCGTGCTGGAAACCTGCTTCACATAATTTTCTGCGAACTACTGAGGCTGATATTTCTGTACCGCACTGCTTTAGTTGATTACTGAGGTCAATGTTGGTTGCTCTTCTATTTTGTTTTGCCATCTGCACAATTTTCTTTGCATCCTTCGTGATAGCTTTCTTTTCCTCCCGCATTTTCCATCCCTTTGTGAGGTAAACGTCTCACCGAATGTTAAAGCTTGATTATTGTGACTAACAGATTTTTGTGAAATACACATTTCTTAGCTATTTCACGTTGTGAATAAAGAGTTTCCTTCAAAAGACTCTCAGTTACAGCTACTTTCCTTGGGGATAAGTCAGCAGTTTTATCCATAACCTCACTTTCGAATCAATGTGAATGCTAAGGATAAGATACACGCTGTTACCTGGCTCGCGATCTAATAATAAATACTGAGGATATATTAGCCATAAAACACAATAAAGGCAAATATTAACAATCTTCACTTACTACATTCACCAAATGAAAGCAATATCACAAAACAGCTGGATAAACAGACATTAAGAAAATGGCTGCTCTTAATTTAGAGGCTACCACCATATTACTATAAATAAAAGAAAAATCCCTCAGCTATTATTAAGAGAGAAATTTCATTCAATATGCTTCATATTATAGCAAGGAAAAGAATTACGACAAATTGAAATAGGTTACGGCGGTAAATAACTATTATTTTGAATGTTAAACTGAAGCAAAGTAAAAAACCGTACTTTCTGCAGCTATGAGCCTTTTCAAAAATTAACACTAACGTATATAATCCGCGAAAAGGATATTCGACTTTGTTCTAGTTTAATCCCCTCAACCATTTTTTTTTCACTGTTGAATTTCGTCAGTGCGGATAAGCTACAAGAAGTTAATTATACAAATAGTAACAACGAAAAGCGTATCCAAAATAAACATAAAAAATGATGACAAAAATGGACAAAGATAAAAAGTAGACAGTTTTTGGATGGATGTATCCGTCCTTAGCAATGAAAGGCCTAAACCATAAGATAACTAAATGCCAATATGTAAAATAGCAGTCCCATTCACAATATTAGGAAGAGATCAAGGTCGAAAGATCAACGATGTGATCGAGGTCCAATGACATTTTCTGACAACTTCTTTGCCAAGAAACGTTAACATTTGCATTAATTAACACTCACATAACTCACAGAGGACATTCACACTAGATGCTGACGACACTGCTGTTTATGCTGATCACAGAGGAAGTACCGCATCGTAATTCTTTATGGCAGAACTTGGTATGATCCTCTAAAACAAAAACAACGTATGTTATCTAATGTATAAGCGTTACATGTGTGATACATTTGTCTATCTCGACCTAAATTTGTGATATCTTGTGCGTAAGAGATTTTAATAAAGGAGCTTGTAAATATTTGTCAATAGGATTATTATAGGATATTTATAATGCAAACGTAACCTACGCTATTCTTGCCCAGCTCGGTAGCGTAGATGATAGCCGTCTGCCTCACATTCAACAGGTCCGAGTTCGCATCTTGGTCAGGATGAGTTACCTGTATAAGGTTTGCTTCGTGGTTTCCCTTATTCTTAAAAATGAATGTCGAATAACTCATGGGCTCATTTGAGCATCATTTCACCCATTTCATATATCATCCGACATGACGTAACGTTGGAGGACGTAAATTGAATAATTATTATTATTATTAATAATAATAATAATAATAATAATAATAATAATAATAATAATAATAATAATAATAATAATAATAATAATAATAATAATAATAATAATAATAATAATAATAATAATAATAATAATAATAATAATAATAATAATAATAATAATAATAATAATAATAATAATAATAATAATAATAATAATAATAATAATAATAATAATAATAATAATAATAATAATAATAATAATAATAATAATAATAATAATAATAATAATAATAATAATAATAATAATAATAATAATAATAATAATAATAATAATAATAATAATAATAATAATAATAATAATAATAATAATAATAATAATAATAATAATAATAATAATAATAATAATAATAATAATAATAATAATAATAATAATAATAATAATAATAATAATAATAATAATAATAATAATAATAATAATAATAATAATAATAATAATAATAATAATAATAATAATAATAATAATAATAATAATAATAATAATAATAATAATAATAATAATAATAATAATAATAATAATAATAATAATAATAATAATAATAATAATAATAATAATAATAATAATAATAATAATAATAATAATAATAATAATAATAATAATAATAATAATAATAATAATAATAATAATAATAACCATTCTTATGTTTAAACCGCACAAACACTAAAAATCTAACTTTGAGCCACTCAATAATAGGGAGGGCTAACTCCTGGAAAACAACACTTTTCCAAAGGGTTAAATGACTACTGAAAATAACAGAAGGGCTAAATACTAATTCAGGCGTACCGTAAAAGTAAAGTTTCAATTGCTAATTCACCACTACAAGTAAATAGTAACTCCGCCCAAAAGGAACTAAAATCAAATCTACTTTCCACCCTTTGCGGTCGATTTACAGGATGAAAACAGGCCAATTGCGTGTTCAATGGAACACATTTTGGGAGTGCTGCCAGTTTGTTGTTGCATGCTGTTCACGTGATATCTGATTGACACAGGTCAGTGATCTGGAGTGAGCACGTGACCCTTTTCAAATTTAAATGGATTTATAATAGGAAGTACTTAGGCACATTTTAATTTAAACTTAACTGGGCAAAGGAATGTGATGAGTATACGGGTTAATTTAAAATGTTTTCAAAGTATATCTTAGGGATATTGAGACTCTTGTTATATTAGGGCATTACTAATACGCATGTCTTTGTCATAGAAGGTGCCTCCTGTGATAAAATACCTATTTACTAAAACCATCTTGATAAGGGTGCTTGCCACAAGAGACGCCTAAAGAAACCTAACTTAGTGACTTATGGTTCAGTGCAGATGCAAAATAAATCTTCGGATATCTGTTGATTTGGGAAAAATTTGCGCATCCACCCTGAGTCTATAAAGAAGGGATCTGATATTTGTTTTCCAAAACTACTGAGTGGTCCAAGCAGATGAATTTTGTGTTCTGCTTGCCCAGGTCTGAAGGCGGGTTTTATTTTCTAAATGGAGCAAAACTGAGTGATATGAGGAGCAACTAGAGCAAAGAAAAGTCATAGATTCGAGATGATTAAGTAGTAAATCATATTCTTTGATTGTACGACTAAACTTTCCATTGGAATGACCCATTAATAGATGTAAAGCATGAAGAAGTTGTGATATAGCGTTTAGGTTAGTATTACTGCAAAGTTCTACTCTTAATCTGTTTACACTTTGCCCCTTAACTAGCTTTTTGTGTTTCATGGAGAAGAAATGTAGGCAAAGAAAACCTGCACCAATAATTTGAAATGTTTACAAAATACAGCCGGTAAAACTGTAGTCCCTGGAACTACAAGCTCGCTTCTTTCAGAAAAAGGAATGAATTTAAGGAAACACAAGCAAGGAAGGGAGGAGGGAAGCTATGTCTTAGAAAGATTTCTCACCCACGTCGTGTCATAGGGATGACTTTACAAGACGTATTTTCACGCACTTCTTAATACCAAACATTGGCGTTCAACTTTTTTCTTCTCGGAGGCTAAATTTTAGTAGGCCCGAAAACCTTTTTTTATAAAAACGTAACTGAAACAATAAGCCATGAATTATTCAGTAAAAGTTATTGACCCACCTTACTTTCTCTACTGCATCGGTGTTTAAGGCAGTGGAAGTACATCATTCGAACCAAAAGTTCAATATGGGAATTTCAGAGTAATAACGAATTTATACTACTCTAAATTAAAAATGAAGTGTAACGATCTTTGAATATATCTGCTGCCGGTTTATGAACAGCGTAGCTTAAAAACCAAATATAGGATAAGCGAAGACCATATATATTAATATATATTAGTAACAATATATATGGAATGAAGAGGAAAATGAACGTTCTACATTTTGTTTTAATAACTGAGAAGTTCAGTTAGAGGTTAGGAATAGGACTTCAAGTAGCTGAGCACAGTACCGCAAGTATGCCGTAATGGACTCCTTTTACTTGCAACATAACCTCTGAGATGAAGGGCGATCAGATCCGAACGACGATGTGCACAAGCAAGGACGAACCTCCAACAACTCCTAGCTACGCTAGCTACGCCAGCTACGCCTAAGCCACTGGCAACAAGGGGCAATCAAAACAGCTCTCAGGAGGGGACTCAACAGTCCTCCAAAGGCCAGAGCGTAAATTCCACCGTCACGCCGCAACACACCAGCCACTGTCTCTGGTCCTTCAGCTCTGAAGCATAAGGTGAAGCAGATAAAAAGAAGTGATGGGCAGGAAATTCACGACAAAAGACGAAACACACCAGGATTCGACTAAGGCACTACGAAATCTCCGGAATACCCATGGGTAGATGAATTGGTCTGATAGAAATCGAACCTGCGACCACCACAGCTTAATACGTTATCCTAGAGCCACCTTACTCTGTCTGGAGTTCAGTTTATTTCTACGAGGGCTGTTCAGTAAAGAAAGATCACAAATGTTTTAGACAACGTACCTTTACTCATCCTCATAATTTTGATGCTCTTTCTCAAAATAGTCTTCCCTGAATGCGATGCACCTGTCCCAACGTTTCTGTCAGTCTTCAAAGACATGCTTGAAATCGCCTCCGCAGCTTTTACAACTGTTTCTGATGATGGACAATGCCTACCACGAAGGCGTTTCTTCAAGTTAGGGAATAGAAAAAAGACACATGGGGCTAAATCCGGACTATAGGGAGGGTGAGGGATGCACTTCGCGTTGATTTTTGCAAGATATTTAGCAACAACGTTGGCAATATGCGGCCGCGCATTATCGTGGTGCAGCATCCAGCCTGCTTCATAGAAATGTGGTCTTCTGCGCCTGATATGGACATGCAATGTTTTCAGGACATCCCTGTCCAGTTACTGATGTGTGTGCAGGTACAACATGCTGATAAACAATTCCATGAATATCAAAGAATGAGATGACCATAACTTTCCCAGCAGAAGCAACAACTTTTGCTTTTCGGAGTGTTGGTGATGAAGAAGATTTCTACAATGAGCTTTGCGGTTTGCTCTCAGGATCAAAATGATGTAGCCAAGTTTTATCAGCAGTGGTTACGTTTGAAAGAAACTCCGGATCTTCCTCTAACATCAACTTTAACTGCGAGTTACCTCCATTGCAGTGATAGGCGATACTGAACATGTCTGAATTTACCTGGTACTCACAAGCGGGAACCAGACGTACCAACAATGAAACTACTACGGCGTGTTTGTTTCACATTAAGTTAACAGAATATAATAAGATTGAATTTTAGTACGAAAAATTTTGACCGTAAAAAAATATGATACTTCTTTATTGAACAGCCCTCGTACTAATTATTTTCTTCTTCTAGAAAAGCTTTAACGTCCTCTAATTGGGAAGATCATATCATGCGGTGAATTAAAGCTCATATCACGAGGATTTTACGAAGCTGCAGTTCCATAGGGTTTATAATTCTATACATACTATGCAATTAATGTGTTAAAAAGTAACTTAGGAAAGAGAAATGCATATCGTAATATGTATTGACTTTAAAAGGGATGTGAATACATAAAAGAGCTTTAATCTCCACCCCGCTTCGTGAAGGAAAATACCAACCCATCCTTATGTAAGAATTATTATTTGAATCCAGTTCATACGCTCATACATCAAACTTTATTTCCATTAATCTCCCAATCACAACTCTTGTGTTTCATTACGGCTCTATCTATTAATAATCGTAGTGTTTCTGCTCAAATGTTCAGGATAAACTCTTTGGTTATGATAGAAAGTGCCTTTTACTGGACCAACCACATACTAAACAACAAAATTAACTGTGTAACAAAGCCATTATTTGAAACTCATTTTTATACAGAAAGGGCATGTAATGCTCAAACATAGCATATGTTTGAAATGCTTATTGGAAGCTTGGATAAATAACTTCAAAAGTTGCATTAACATCCTCTTGCAAGCAAAGAAAGAAAGGAACAGTTGCAAAATCGGAAATAAGGAGAAGAATGGGAAATTGTAAAGAGAATCCCATCAGATAATGTCCTTCTGTTTCAAACATTCGGATGAAATCTTCGAAAACGGAAAATGTTAGGAAAAATTTACACATTTCTTTGAACTTCTGGCAGTATGTTTGTGCATATCTCTTAAGCTTATTATAGTGGAATGGGGGAAAGCCACTGCAGGGAGAAATAGAAGAAAACATGTAGACTATACTATAACTGTCTCTTTCTTTTATTTAGCTCGCCATGCGCTTGCAGGTCACGTGACTCCCAGCAATGTTATTGCGCAATATGCACTCACTCTATTGGTGTTTGTTCCCAACTCTAGTTATTTAAAATTATTCAAAACTTCGTTAGAATGAAGGGGACTTCACAAAATATTCACATTAATTTCAATGTATCTAGTTTATTAATCATGCAAATACCTTTGCACTTTAATCATAATATTGGGGCCATTTTTGAGAAAACGAAATATAATAAAACAAAATACCACATTAAGGATGGTTTTGACTCTGATTTTTCTTAAATCTTATCCTGGCGTGCTTATATCGTGTGTGAGTCAAAACAAAATCTGGTATTTTTCAGATTTTGTTTTTGAGTTATGCAGACAAAGATGAAAATTCCGACCTCTCACTCGCACGCTCACTCACTCACTGACTCACTGACTGACTCACTCACTCATTCACTCACTCACTCACTCACTCACCCACCCATGCACTCACTCACACGCTCTCTCTTTTATTCTTGATCTCAGTCTTTCTCTCTCTGTCTGTTTATGTGTTTCCATTTCCTATTCCCACTTCCTGAAGTTATAATAAAATTAATTTTCGTGCAATAAAATCGATGCTAATGTGCTTTCTTAATAGCAGCTGAGAGCCATAAAAGATAATTGGCGACACTTTCGATACATTTATCATAAGGTCAGATATCAAGTGCTCTTTACTATCTCTTCTAAACGATTTATTTAATCCAATGACCCATTTTGTTTGTTAATGTTTCTTGATGCCAGTTGCGACGGTCGCCCCTGTGTTTCGACGAATTTTGCGCGGTTCCTTAGAATCTACTTGAAAATAGCTGCAGTAAGTTCTTGAAATGACTTTCCGAATTTAATGAAGTTCAGCGCCAACTTATATTAACTGACTATCCTACCACAATAAAGTACAAATAAAGAAAAGCGCTGCTTCGTGTCATATTCCACAGGATATGTGGAACTATGTAAAAATGAATTCAAATTTTGTTATGTTACTATTACAAACAGAAGATAGTAGTACCATGTCAGCAATGACAACTTCATCAAATCTTAATTTTAACCCTAGAATAATTTGCAATTATTCAATCCTACGATTTTGCAGTTTTAAGAACTTTACATTCTAGAAAAGTTAATGTTATTAATTAGAAACTATTTAGTTGTCTGATCGAGAAGAATGGCTCAAACGGTTTCGTCTGTGGCCCGCATTTGGGAGGTCTGGGTTTGATTCCCGTGGCCGACTTACCTTACTCATGGTTTTTTTCGGCGGTTTTTCCGGATCGCCAGATGAATGCTGTATTTGCTGAGCCATTTCAAGATCAAGATGGATGAGATGGCGGCTGTGCTGGCCTGTCAGGGAATTTCCAATTGGTCTGTAGTAGGGACCCTGCTCTCTGCACTGTCGTGACTCCTTGGGTTCGCCATTCTCTATCTCCTCTCACCTCATCCTTCCTCCCGCGGATGCCCCACTTGGGAGCAGCACCGCCTCTCCTCTGTAAAAGTCTAATCTATCGTATTTGGTTACCTGTTGTAGAAGCTTTTAGAATGACAGCATAGCAATATTGGGGTTCATTATAGTACGGTAGTTTTTTTCCACAGTAATAAACATCTTCACCTGAATAACTGTTCATATTGTGTTTATCCCTTCATGCTTTTCACAAATAGTTTCATTACACATATCGTTGAGGGATATAGAAGGCTAAACAGCTCTTCCAAGTTTAAAATTTGTATCACTGTCTTTGAAATTCTTTATAATCTGCAGGACATTGTAAGAAGCTACATGATGCCGACTTAGCATTTCGAAAAATGATTAAGCGTTGGCAAATTTAAACCAATGGCAAATAATACCTAAGAAATGCCATACAAATGAATCTGACTGTATTATAATATTGATCGTTTGTGAGTTCATAATTTACCCATTCACAGAAAAGTAAAGATATTAACCTGGAGATACCGGGGTTAATTTTGTGATGGGGTGGAGGAATCTTTTTTTAAAATAGAATCTTTCTTTACTGTCAGCAGAGTTTGGAAGTATGCATTCTATGTTATGTTAAGCAATATTAAAAAGCAGCCTTATAAACAGGAGTCAAAGAGATGTTTGTCAAGTATGACCATAGAAGATGAAGAAAGCTCTACATACAAAATAATACATAAACGTAAGATAAAAAGAAAAGAAACATCAATTAAAAATCCTTATATAGGTCTTTCAAAAGTTCAACATTAAATAATTGCAACTATTGTAATATTTGAGTTAGGGGGAAAAATAGAAATAAAAACATACAGTGATGAGCAAACAAACAGGATTTACGAAATATTGGGTGTATTTTACAAAACTTATAAATGATAGAGTGTATATATGTAGGTTGAACACGAGAACAACGGACACACAGGGTGGACATATTTCCAATATTTTATAAACTCCATTTTTGGCCGATACTATGATGCTTTTTCCCTTACATTAAGCATAATATTTACAGCGGTTTAAGGGAATTCAGCACTGAAATTGGCTAACAATATGAGAAAAATAATTTTTTGAGCAAATAAAATACTTTGAACCTTATAGTATCATAATCCAACTAAATTTATGAGTTTCAGGCATTTAAATACCTCCAGATGACAATTTACATGCCCGTGTGCACGTGCATGCCGGCCCTTGGATTCGCAGAATTTCGTCATTTGAGTTCGATTGAATGTACTAAATTAATACATTTGAAATTAGCGGGCAAAGTTTCTGGTGGAATTTAGTTTGTTGATATGTTGGTTGTGTCTTACAGTATGTGGCACCATGGAAACAAAACACTGGCTACAAACATTGAAAGCAAATAGTAATGCTTATATTTGGCTTTTGTGTGAGTTTCTAACTGTCGGGATTTTCTTGTTTTTCTCGTTAAACTACATACTGTTTATATATAAGTAATGAGTTTTAATGTGCCATTTAACATTTATTAAGGTATTTTGAAACCACTGACCTTTTGTTGACTGTGTACTTAGAATCATGAATAGGCTAAACGATACATGGGAAGAAACACTGAACATAACAACACAACAATGGGAATACACTCGAGGCCTGTGTACCAAAGGCTGGCATCAAATGAAATCCTAAGAAGATGTAAATTGGGTAAGACACAAAATGCAAATGAATGTTTACATACCATGATATGGCGTAATTGCCCAAAATAAATATTTGTATCAAAGAAGAGACTTCAGGTTGCTGTGACATCAACCATCAGTGAATTCAATTTTGGTTATTCTGCCTCACTCAAGCTGCAGTCAGACATAATGGACACTGAGATTTCACCAGCATCCCTAAAAATTAGCCAAGAGAATGACCAATTACGCTAAATTCATTCAGCATTTTCTGCGAAGGTAACTACCAAAACATCCAGAAAGAAACTAAAATTGAAGAAAGCTGCTGCAGAAGAGACAAGGAAGAGGCAGGAGGGTGCAACTTACCTATCTGAAGGGTTTTAGTCCGCTTCAAGGCATGCAGCTGAGAAGGAAAATGTTTTGGATTTTAAAATTTTATTTACTCAGTTATAGTTTTTTCAACATTTTTTGTCATTCAAAATGTTCCACACGATGCAGTTTTGATTCAGTCCCTCTAAAATTTGCAACACATGTTCTTATAAAGAAAAAAAAAAGGTCTAATCATTTTTGGCCTTTTTTGTTTGCTCCATACCTATTTTTTTTTCTTCTGGAACTAAAGGCTGTCTAAGAAATTCATATGATAGATCTTTTCTTCATAACCATCTGAAAAATAGAAAAATACTTTTAGAAATAGAAAAATTAAAATTTTGAAAATTTTCATCACGTCGAGCGTTTTGAATATTTGCCAAATTTTGAATTTCACAAATTAATTACTCAAAAACTATTGAAGATATAAAAATGAAATTTTGAATTCTCTGTCCAGTATGTATCAGAAGTAAGTGGTAAAATTTCATCAAGATTGGTTGAAAATTGCTGGATTTGCGGTTTTGGGTGCTGCATCCCCTTAATGTTTGAACTTATTTTTGAGAGACATATATACAAGCGATACACATATTTTAAATTGTATATATATATATATATATATATATATATATATATATTATAATACAAATCTAAGACATTCTAATGCGCGCACATAAGCATACGCACGCGCGCACACATGTGCTTTCTTATCTTTTGTAATCAGTGGACCTGAAAGCATGCATTTCCGATCCAATTTCGATGTCAAATGTTTTCTTAGAATACCACTTTATTCTCCATCTACCATTGCTTAGTGGTAAAGAAGGTAAAAATAATGCAGAAATACTAACTTGAAAATGACGTAATGCTTTTGTGTGCATGGATTTAAAAGTAACGTGATTAAGGTACCTTCAAGCTGACAGGGACCTGAATTTGCCCAACAAGATTTGTTTAATCTTAAAAGTTATTGTTTTGTAACATCGAAAATTCCAAAATTTCACTCAACATTTTACTGAATTTCACATTCCACAGAGGTCGAAGGAAAAATAACCTGAGTCTGGGCTAAAACTGTGGCAGAAATGGAAAATGAATGTAGTGATCGCTTTAGTGCTTTCGTTGCAATTGCAGGAACTGGATGCTTTTAAAAATCGTGAGCTGGAAAACAAAGTTATCTGAAGTTGCTGAATAAATAAGTTCAAAATATATATGATAATTAGAAAACTAGTTTATCAAAAGCAGTTGAAAGGCTTAATGGCAACATACATCAGCTATTCGTACTATACTATTTGTAACACTTCTAATACATAATGAATAGGTAATAATGCTTTACAACGTAAGTGACACAGAGACATGTTTGCTGAAATACTGAATATCTATGTATATAGATGAAATGTAATATCTATGAAGAGAGCTATAAATGGGAAAAATGAAGCATGAGTAGCTAACCACATCTTACTAGGCATTTATGATGTTGATTTTGCAAAATGATTTACTGTTTACCTATCCACTACTTACATTATTCTGTTTATAAGAAGTCCTATCAGAGCAAAAAGAGATTTAGTACCTCAACCACAGAAAGGATCACGATTTTGGTTAGGGACATGTTGGGTTTAGACTCAGTAAATTAATAGCAACAACTTTTGATAATTCACTTAATTTTTTTACTGCAGAAAAATGTCACCGCTACCACACTCAAGAAAGAGTCTTGCACATATACAGATCACACCGAGCAGTATAGCTCTGGCGATTTCGTCTGTGGCCCACATTCGGGAGGCCCGTATTCGATTCTCGTGGCCGACCTACCTGACCCATGGTTTTTTTCAGGGCTTTCCCGGGTCGCTAGGCAAATGCTGGGTAGGTTATTTACATGCCCCGAATTTCCTGTCCTTCCATTTCATCTCCATTGTCATTTCACATTTTCTCTCATCTGGTGTTCTCTTTCAGGGTAGAAGTGTCGGCGGGTGTCTCGGCGGTGCATGGCAGGATGATGTGCTCTGAAGAAAACTGCTTCCTCCTCCGGTAGGTCGGTTGTCGGTTTCTGCTCCTCTGCTGGGAACATTCCGGGACCGCCAGCCAGGGTCCTTTAGGGCTCGGTTGCTGGGCTCATTGCCGTCCCGCAGTAGGGGAGCGTGTCCGTTGTCCTGGCCTGTCGGGGGAAGTCTCTATTTAAGTAAACTGTAGGGACACTGCCCTCTGTACTGTCATGGCTCTTTGGGTCGGCCGCCCTCTGTCTCCTCTCGCCTCATCCTTCCTCCTGGGGGTGCCCCACTTGGGCGCATAGGCACAATGGGCCCAGCATATTGGCCTAGGTACCGAATCCCTCGTTGTGAAATCCTAATATTATACAGATCACGATACACACTTCCCTATTCTTCGGTTTGTAGCAACTAAGCGAGAGAAAGAAGGCGAAAGATTTCTTCCAAAACTTCTTTAATACTTAAAGGCGTATCGACCTGGACATAGGGTGGGTCGCTGCAAATAATCTGAAACAAAAATGCATACATGAAGTTAGGGCCCATAAAGCAGCTGAAATGTTCTACAGGTAACATTGCGCTTCGTCGCAATAGATTAATCATACCTGGAGAAATTGTAACTTGAAGTTGGACTTTATGAAATAGTTAAACTCTTTCGTTTGCTTTTACTTTTTATTGTGAATTGGATATCTGTTTTATTTCCTAAGTAACCAGTAACGCGAAAATACCATTAAAAGAGGTTATGTCGACTCGAAATACATCAAAAATCTTGAAATGAATTAACCTCAATGGGAATTATTTGTGTGGGTCTCAAGTGTCAACTAACGTTACAGTTTCTCGGATTTTAATTGATTACGTTGCGGTGCAATATACGTCATTTTCCGTTTTATCAGTCGTATTAAAATAACATGACTTTCCATTTAGAGTGGAAAGCGTAAAAGTTCATTGTATCAACTTATTAAATAGCTTCTTCATAGGTACCAACTTGGGGAGAGTAAGGCAGTTTCTGGTCCACTATCTTATAAATCCAGGGCGGTTGTTTCCTACTCAACAGTTTTACTAAAGGGATATGATGCAGCAAAATTTCAAGATATATATCTAATTAGAAAAGAGAAGAAATAATTGTTTAAATTGTACCAAACGAGTTCCAAAGAATTACTTTTATTCAAATACAGAGTTTAATGTTTAATGAACTTAATAACGCAACGTAGTTTGCCATGTTTTCAGTTAACATCGGATCAAAATCGAAAGCACATCTGCTACTATGATCTAAAGGTTAAAAGTATGAAATAATAATAATAATAATAATAATAATAATAATAATAATAATAATAATAATAATAATAATAATAATAATAATAATAATAATAATAATAATAATAATAATAATAATAATAATAATAATAATATGATTAATAATAAGATTAATAATAATAAGAAGGATCATTATCATAATAATCATCATAATAACCATAATAATATTATTAATAATAATAAATAATAATACTGATGATGATGGTGATGATGATGATAATAATAATAATAATAATAATAATAATAATAATAATAATAATAATAATAATAATAATAATAATAATAATAATAATAATAATAATAATAATAATAATAATAATAATAATAATAATAATAATAATAATAATAATAATAATAATAATAATAATAATAATAATAATAATAATAATAATAATAATAATAATAATAATAATAATAATAATAATAATAATAATAATAATAATAATAATAATAATAATAATAATAATAATAATAATAATAATAATAATAATAATAATAATAATAATAATAATAATAATAATAATAATAATAATAATAATAATAATAATAATAATAATAATAATAATAATAATAATAATAATAATAATAATAATAATAATAATAATAATAATAATAATAATAATAATAATAATAATAATAATAATAATAATAATAATAATAATAATAATAATAATAATAATAATAATAATAATAATAATAATAATAATAATAATAATAATAATAATAATAATAATAATAATAATAATAATAATAATAATAATAATAATAATAATAATAATAATAATAATAATAATAATAATAATAACAGATGATAATTACAATTACGATTATTGTGATGAAGGAACATACAAATACTAAATTGTCGTATTTGTGGGTTTGTTCTCTATTATAGAAAAATATCGAGAACTGAAAGTAGATAAATATGAGTATAGATGTAAGTCTTAAAGTAAGGTGAGTAGATAAATAGACAGTGCCTGTGCACTGCTGAATTGGATACTTTTAATGCATTGGAAACGGTTTCTAGCTTTTTTGGCAGATTTTTCAAGTAGCCTCATCGATTTATATTAGTTCGTGTTGTTTTACTTATCGTTTTGGTAGCTTTTGCTCACAGTTTTGTTACGTGTCAATTAAACACTATCATCTATTGTTTACTTTCAGCGTGTAAACTTAAACTTTTATGTGTGGTTCTGGAAAGAACTGTCTTGCATAGCAGAACTTGTGTACAAGAAGTTCTGACTATATGATTTCTGTCTTGCATACACGTTAGTTGTAGAGGCATATGCTGTTCTACGTATTTGATTCATGATGTCTAACATAAGAGCTTTTTATGCCTGTTATAAATGTCTTACCTTTACCGATATTGCTGGCATCCTCTTAGGCAAGCCGATGACGACACATCCATTAGACCTTTAAAGATCAGAGTGTCACAGGTTCACTAGCTCACGGAAATCACTTCCCCTAGTGAAAAATCTGGAGGTTAAAATAAAACTAGCTGACCAAGGCAACTGGATGAAGCTTTTGTCAACACAATCCAGATAACGTGGTGAGGATAGGAATGATTCTCAAGGAAATAAACGACATTTTCCTACAAAATGGACTTCAAGGAAATGACTTACATTATTTCAACAGGAAGTTGCAGGTCTGGACTTCAATAAATAATGATCCGAATACCTCAATTTATAAAGTTATGTTTATCAGAAACTTGCAAAACTGTAATCGTCACAGTATTTGATGTTATTTTGAGATACTTTAAGAATATATTTTAACATTTTTAGCGTAAATTGCATGCTATTAGCGTTATTTTCTGGCTTTTCAGGGTTTTTAGTGTTCATTACTGGAATTTGTTCACTACCAGAAGTATTTTGGATGTTTTAAGCATATTTGACAATGTTTTCCGTAACGTCGTTCTTTTATAGGTGTTATGGCTAATTTCATGAATTCATCTTGTTTCACAGACATTTATTTGCAATTTATACGTCTTTTCTGCTAGTTTTAAGGTATTTTGGACGTTATCAAGGTACATTAGACCATTTATATGATGTTTTGAGTTGTGATGAAGGTAGGTATTATAGTGAGATCCATATCAATATCCAGTTCAATAGGTCATAACTTTTGAACCAATAATAGGACACACGTGCAACTATGAGAGAATATAATACACAATTGGGAAATTACATTACACTATTTACATCTCAGAGAAAATGTTGGAAGTGTCCTCCACCAGCATCTATGGATCGTTGGTCCTATTTTCTTTGATACGATTGTAGACACTGACGTTTGTATGGGTATTTTCAATATATTTGTGGTGCAGTTGGATGATATCGAACTTGAGAGGAGACTATTCCCAGCAAGATGGAGCAACGTGCCGTACATCTAAAGACACCATGGAACTTGTAACCAGTTTCTTTGATATAATCGAATAATCTCAAAACGTCTGTTCCCCCCCCCCCCCGATTTCCTGACCTAACTTCATCGGATGTTTTCTTGTGGGGGTATATAAAAATAGAGTGTACATGAATAGGTCACTGACAATTGATGTTCTCAAAGAATCCATTCGAACCGAAATAAGTAACTTTGGCGAGGATACTCTCCGTAAAACTCCAGACAATATGGGGAGACGAGGGCAAAAATGTATAGATGCTGGTGGAGAACACTTCCAACATTTTCTCTAAGATGTAAATAGTGTGATGCAATCTCCCAATTGTGTATTATATTCTCTCAAAGTTGCACGTGTGTCCTATTATTGGTTCAAAAGCTATGGCTTATTGAAATGGTTCAGGTTTATATAGATCACTCTGAAGATATTTTGGATGCGATGACAGACATTTTAATTACTTAAGTTATTTAGAGTGTTGGAACAGATATTTAAAAACTGTTTGCGCAAATCTTTTTCTGGTTTTCTAAGGTATATAATGTCTGGAAGAGGATTTAGGGATTTTTTCAATAACTTATCTCGTTTCATTGTTTTGATCTGTATTCATTTATTGCTTATCAAGTTTTACAATAATTTGTCTGGTATTCACTGTATTTTCATCGGTGTAATATGATTTGACTACCTTTTTGTATTTTAACTATTTTTTTCTCTTAATGTACAGCAACCCTTTTATAAATATTTGATGGTAGCATCTAGAGCATCGTTTGCAGTATTTTCCATAAAATGCACAGCTAACCAAACCTAATCTGATATTATGCTTGTTTAGAGATGTTTGTGATTTTTGTTAGATCTTGTTCTTGTTTAGTTTCTTTTTGCTTTCCCTCCTCTTTTATCATGTGTCTGACACTAACAGTACTTGATGCTTTAGTCGTTGTTGCTGAAGTACGTTTAGAGTTCATCAGTTACATTTTTTCTGGTAGTGAGGAATATGTTGTGATGCGTTTTCCCAAGTTTTTATGTTTGCTTTTGTATATTATTAATCTCTGAGCGCTTAATTTAGGAGGTGGACTCTTTCTCTTTTTACCAGGGCTTGAGACTAGCGTTAGAATTGTTATCCACAATATTAGAGTTAATTCCCCCTCCTCCTCCTTCTTCTTTGCGTTTTTTCTTAAATACGTGCCTGTCAAGCAGATAAACTTGATAGTGAGTAAGATTCTATTGCTTTATATAGAAAACCTCACGTAGGAAACCATTTTATCAAAATCTAAGTTGCATTTTCTAATACACTGTTCACAACACATTAAGTCCTTAGGCTTATAAATTCAATTTTCAAAAGTTTTGTAATTCAGAAAAGATCTATAATAAATATATTTACAAATTTGATGTCTTTTGTTACTGTTATTTGTTACGTAAACCAGTCATCAAGAGAAATGTAAGCTAAATCCCCTCATTGCATTCAGATATAAGGAAGAGCGAGGCATCTCGATACCTTTATTGCTGGTTTCCAAAGTATTGTGTCACATACGTAGTAAAGAGTCAGAACGGGCAATGGAATAATATGAGACAGACAGGCAGACAGACAGATAGAGAGACAGAGAGAGAGAAGGAGGGAGAGATAGTGTAAAGGGCAAGCAAATCAAATATTTAATACTACCAGAATTTTGGGTTCTCCTAGCAGATAATGACAAAAATCACTGATATCAGACTTTAGCCTTAAAGTACTTTATTATAAAAAGAGCTAATCCGCTTACAAAGTTTTGCAGAAAAGCTCCAGACATTTGACGGCAGTTGAAAGAGGTAGTAACAGGGGTGAAGGATGATGACAACGACGTTTGACCCCCAAAACAAAGTCAACAAGGCCCACTATCTAGTTCACCGGCTAGAACTGGTAAACATTTGTTGATATGCGATCTTGGTTTACATTATATTCCCTAGCTACTGACTCCAAGGTTCAATTACTATCTACCAGAACCAATATTGACTCCGCATTCATAGAAATTACCGGTGAAAGGACGAATTTCTTTCAAATATAAGTTCAAGAGTTTTATCTGTAGGAGTATAACAAAATGAAAACGCGTCATTTTCAAAGCTTTCTGATACGACAATAATTCAGTACCAACAAAGAAAGACGTTTCCATGATTTTTCAGAGAGATATGATAAAATCGTTATCTGACAATGAGAATTGTCAATAATCGTATGCCGAGTGTGTTTATCATTTAGAAAACTTCACAGTTGTATAGGGAGAGAGAAATTATTCCAAAAAGTTAGAAACCACTAGTGCACTTGCGGAACGAAAAATACGAATAAAATATAAATAAGCTGTAGAATTTTTATAAAACATTATTACACAGCATTTTATACCACGCACAGTCATCCAATGTCCAATAAGGGAACGCAGGGCAATTTGCTGAAAAATTACACTTAAGGATTTTATACCTTAAAGAAAAGTAATCAAAGACTTCAAAAGTACTGAAACTTAATTTTAAATTTTGATATTGTGTATGTTTATATTCAATATGGAGCTGAAATTTTAATTCACTTCAAAATTTGAGTTTTTGGAACTCCTTTCTCAGCAATTTTCGGCCTTCAAAATATATCACAAAATGAGAGATTCCATAGCATTGGTTGAAAGTTACCGTGACCATTCCTTAACGTCAAACGATTAAAAACGTTCAATGATTTCTTTTAGTTGTGAAGTATTTTGAGTTTGTAATCTTTAAAGCAAAATGCACCATAAGAATAAGAAATTTGCCATTGGAAATGTGAGGACTAAAGGAGCAGGAGCAGGAGCAGGAGAAAGTTAACTAGGCTTGGACATGAGTCTTTAGGTTAACTTCTCCTATTATATTTACGTTGTTTATAAACAACCAGAGAGGAGAGAGGTACCAGTCTCGTGCGCTACTGAGCGTGTCAGGGGGAGGTAGTAGTCAAACCCTCTGTGTACCTACTTATTTCAAAGTGTAACAAAATAACCAAGTTATGAAAAATTGTATCTGCTAAGAATAGTTGAACTAGAGGTACATTTAAAACAAAGATTATTGTTTTCATTGTTTTCCATAAAAAGTCCGACACAAGATTTCAGTGAAAATACAAGTTTCGAAGTCCTCTTATATCAAAAGCATTATTAAAAAAATGTCCACCTGCGTATGTGAACAGCATACCGAGCGGGATGGTTCAGGCGGTTTCGTCTGTGGCCCTCATTCGGGAGGCCCTGTTTCGGTTCCCGTGTCCGTCCTAACTGATCCATGGAGTTTCCCCAGGGCGCCAGGTGAACGCTGGGTCGGATCATTACATCCCCCGTATTTCCTATCCCTCCAGTTCATCTCCATTATCATTTCACTTCATCTCTCATCCGGTGGTCTCTTTCAGGGTAGAAGTGTTGGTGGGTGTCTCGGTGCATTGGGTCGGCCACCCTCTGTTTCCTCTCGCCTCATCCTTCCTCCCGGGGATGCTCCACTTGGGGTTTAGGTACAGCAAACTACAGATTTCGGTGCCGGATCCCCTCCGTAGTAATCCTAATCCTAAATGTGAAGAGCATAGCTTAAGAACAAAACATTGAGTAAAACATTATGTTTTTAGGATATCCAATAACTTCATCTGTATGAACGGTTGTTCTTCAATTTTCCAGGAACTTCCTCAAAAGTGCTGTTTAATCTGAATTGATAAACCGTTAAAGATAGATCAACAGGGTACACAAAATTTAGATTTGTTAAAACATAAAATTTATATCAAATGTAATTCATTATGTAGAGGGCCATTTCTGAGACATTTCTTGTTATTTGCTTAAATTTTATAAAACCCGTACTTTTCTCATGTAAGAATATGTTAATTGTTCTTTATGTTTCATAATCTTGCAAAGAGGATGGAATATCAAAATATTCATATATCCACCTCCTCTTAAAGTATTTTACTATCGCGTAAACCCTACTGCACTCCATATTGCGCTTGTATCTGCTATAAAATCCGTTATAAGGTGATTTCTGAAAATGTTTATCTGGATTAAAATGAAGTTGCAGAGGGTTTGTAAGAATAATGGTTACGAGGGTAGAGAAAATCACGTTAGTGCAACATCTTAGATTTGTTAAAACAATTTATCGCGTGGAATAACACAAGTTGAAGCTCAATCAAATGGAAGCGATATTATAATCGTTAATTGTTAGCTTAAAATGAACTTTTCAAGCAAATTTAGTCATAAGGTTCTTGTTGTATTCCTTAAAGAAGCTTTCTTTGCGTTGTTTTAACTACACTTCGGAAGCAATTGTGAATAGGATAAAACACTGTCGATGTATAGTTATGCGACAATATTATTAGACAAAATTTCACTGATAGTCAACCATGACTAGTTCAAACTGATATGGGATGTGAATTGGATTGGTCAATTTTGAGCGAGTGGTCCATAAAATAAATAGTCCGTGGAAACCACACTAGATGGTAAGTGAGAACCTGCTAATATCAAATTTTGCACAAAGTTTTAAGATAAGTTTGATGCCCTGGTAAAAAGCAATATATGACAGAAATTAAACTGATTTTGTTTGTTAACAATGCATACAGTTCCCAGGATCATATCAGCGCCGCCATATGCCAAAATGTCTCCTATGAGCTCCTCTCCTTCATTCCAGTAAATCTATTGACATGGGGCTGTCGCTTTTAAGCAATCAGAGATTGTGTTCCACATTAAAATCATAAATGTTATATTAAATGTTATAAACTAACCATAAATTTAGCAAGACATTAACATATTGTAGTCCTTCGAGATGCTGCTATAGTATTGAACATAAACCTGAATCAACTACTTATATGGTTCGAAAGCCAATACGCTTTTTCTAGGTTCGTGAAAGAAACTTTTCAAGACATATAGTTTTTAATTGTCTCATCTATTTGAAGCATTCATTATCTGCATTACAAAAGGTATTAATTTTTAGCCCTTGCCTAAGAGGTAGAGCAACTGTACATACCGCTCAAAAATTCGATGTTAAGGTTTCACCGAAAGTATATGTTTTGAGAACACTTGAACAAAAAGAATCATTTTAAGAGGGGAAAAATAAAAATAAAAAAAATTAGCAAATTTATGTGCATATATGTGTGTATGTGACTCTGAGATAAAAAAAAAGAGATGAAACTTCATAATTCATCCAGGACCTTTCTGGAATGTTACCTGAATATATTGAAGGAAAAGCTTCCGCTCTGAAGTATCCTTTACATGGAAATATTCTCATTATTTTTAGTTTTTAATCAAAAGTATGTTTAAGCTTTTTCATAATGACTTAAAATTATATTCGGAAAGTGTATTTAGAAAGTAATCCGATTAAACACTTGTGCTGAAATTATTTATCGTATGACATTTATAAAAAAAATTTGTTCCATTTATACACCGCCTTTAAGTGCAGTGGTCATGTCGGCCGCCGTTCTCCTTTGGAAGATATCGAAGTGTTAACTCGTAAGCATTGGGTTACATATTAGATCACTCACACATTCACACTCTCATTCATACTTCTAGACTTTGGGGAAGATGGGGAATCATTTTGGTTAGAGGAAAATCCTCGCCCCCAGCCGGGAATGGAATCCGGGACCCATTGCACGGTGGGCAGGTGCTCTACCCACTGAGCTACGGGGCCAGCATTATAAGTTTTTATGTATATTTTTAACAAAAAGAATTGAAATTAAATACATTTTTGTTATTGTAAAATTTATAGATATATTGAATTATTTTTATTATAGCGAGTTAGTATTCTTCATTCTGAATGATATTTTTATAATTAGAAAACGATAATAGATGGAAAAAGTTACTAATCAAATTATTAAGCTCGTTAAAGCAATTTGTATGAAATAAAACTTTTTGTGGCGTTAACCATTTTCAAACTATTCCTTGATATCGATTTAAACTTTCAAATACTTTACTTTCTTAACTTCAAATCTCTAATACTATTATTTATTTTTAATTTATTTCCTTTTTTTCGTAAAATAAGAGGAAACAGAATTTCACAATGAACAGCCTTGCGGAATTTCCATTATCGGCTTAGTTTCCTGATTTATTCTGGTTTCTATAACAAACAATGTAGTTCAGTTATGAACATATAAGTATTATATAAGTAGAAAAATAAGAGTTGTTTTTGTAAGAATAGTTTGTGTAGTGTGAATGAAAGCTGAACATCATTTGTGGAAAAACCATGCTAGTGTGTGTTGTCGATAAGTATCTCTAAAATTAAATGTTTGATACATGCAAGACTTGGTATACAAGTTCAGATGCGTCATGAATATCAAGAAAAGATCCCTACGCTAAATTATCCTTTAGCAGAAACGTTTTGGTAGTTTTTAAATACCCCTAAATTAGCCTACGATCCTGATTGAAATAACATTTTAAGACCATAAACACCGTACCATATTTATACCAGACAATGTTATATTAAATTACCATATTTAAGATATATGATAAATAACATTTATCTTAGGTTTTATGTGAATAATTTGTGAATTCCTCTTCATTCGGAGGATATTCCGTGTAACAGTTAATCACGAGAAATAGTGTAGAGATATTTCTTAAATATAAACTCAAGTGATAGCTTCATGTTATAAAGTGATATGCAAAATGCTACACATTCCATTTTTGTTGTTTCATTTGTATGATGTTTCTTTAATTTCTTTTGTCGTATGAGTGACTCAGACTTCAAAACCAATTGATGATGATTTTTGTTTTATATATATAGCTTTCCTCTAAATTCTTTGGTCATATTGGCTTCTTTGACACTAGAAACAACTGATGATTTCACACTTCCAGGCAGTATGGGGAATAAGGAATGATTCTAGTTAATGTAACATTAAGCTCCGCAGCCGGGATCAAAACCAGGGCCTCAGGATTGAGAAGCAAGAGAGCTGACCTCTCGACTAGAAACACATCTACTGATATTTCATAATTCGGCTGTAGTTTCCGTTTTTCTAGCTTTCTTTTATTAACTTTTCTTCTAAAACGTACTCACGCGTGAATCGACCTCACCTGGTTTGAGAAGCCAGAACCGCTGACCACTTGACTACAGATTTAGTTAATAGGAAGGTGTTCTTTGAATTTGGTTATTGGGCAGCAGATGGGTAATACGTAATCGTATTTCTGCATCTTTTATGAGAGTTGGGTCCTGTGGTTGGGTCTATCTATGCTGCTATCTGTTGGTGGTTCAGTAGACTTGTTGTATCGAACTTAACGTTCTCGATGGCTCTCTGTGTGCGTTAGCAATCAGAATCTTCAGGAAGCGATAAGAGATTTCGTCTACAAAAGTTAACTAAGATGCTACACGATATATATCGTTTAATCGCAGCCGAGATTGGATAGGTAGAGGCCTTGTGATACTCCGTTGGTTAATCAGGTTGCAGTAATGTGTGAGGCACACATTCCGGATATCTTGTGTTCAATTCCCGTTCACCACACATTCTTACCTTGGAGTTTTCGCGGTTTTCCCTAGCCATTAGGCGAATACTGTAGTGGGTTTTCATCTGTTATGATTCCTTTCTCTTATTTCCCTTTCATTCCATTTTCTTCTCGTGTTTCACGTGTACTAACAAGTTTCTGGTTTGTGACGGTGTCGGAGAGCTCCAGTATGTTGCAATGCTCGGGGTATCCCCCTTTTTTGAGTAGCCTTCTTTGTATCTATCGGTAAAGTATTTTTACTGTCATGGGCGTGTGAAACAGCTGATAAAATCCTCTGCGTAACAGCTATCCTTTACTGACTGCGTTCGGCATGCTTGAGCCTTGAAGATCTGTCAAGTGACGGAAGAGTGAGGTCATATCGTTAATCTCCGGAGATTTTGGATGGAAGGAACTGAATGATCCACAACGTAGCCAAGATCAGGGAGACCTTGACACCCTCGCGGAACTGACCCCTACATCACAGTTCTATGTTGTGGGACAAGGCTGTTCCCACAAAACTCTCAGCAGACATTGAAGGAACCTGTTATCCAACTGAAACGTCCTCCTAAATCAGATTTAAATCATGCAGCCCAGAGTGGGCAAAGAGATGTAGTCTGTGTTTCGAGATATGGCATGACCTGTAAGGACGCTTTCTGTACAGTCCAGTAATACTCAGCACTCTTGAAGGGCATTACTAAACTTCCTGGACTTTGTTCTCGGGGGAAATTACTAAAATAATCAGCGGAAAAAATAGTGTGGCGTATCTTCAACAATTTTTATTGTAGGATGATTTCATAATTATCTAAGGTAATATCGCCATATGCGTTCACTTTAATTGTTATTTTGTTTTAAACAGAAAAGGGAGGTGTGATTCTAGTTTGACCGTCTTAGCGCCAAGTGCACGCCACGTGCTAGCCGACCCAGGATATGCTTCCGGCATTGTACATAGGTGTGTTACAAGATAATATAAAGCGTAGAGAACATAGATGCCTAACAATATATTGATTGTACCTATTATAATACATTGTATCACTTTGCTTAGTGATAGTTAACTCTAATATGGCTCCTGAGGATATTCCGTTTTAAATTTCAAAATGCAATTTCAGTTTGATTCATTTGAAATATTAATACGAAAATTAAGGATATAATAACCATACCACATTAATATTTGAATGAGTTCCACAACATTAAATTTTGGTGATATGTTTATTGTTATTGAATACTGCTCCACAGGGTGTAGTTTTGGAAAATATTATTCACTTGTTCTAACTGAGCTCTTTAATAATACATTAATAAACTGCAGCCATGAATTTTCAACTATTAAAATTGTTTAGAATAAAATTATTATTATTATTATTATTATTATTATTATTATTATTATTATTATTATTATTATTATTATTATTATTATTATTATTATTATTATTATTATTATTATTATTATTATTATTATTATTATTATTATTATTATTATTATTATTATTATTATTATTATTATTATTATTATTATTATTATTATTATTATTATTATTATTATTATTATTATTATTATTATTATTATTATTATTATTATTATTATTATTATTATTATTATTATTATTATTATTATTATTATTATTATTATTATTATTATTATTATTATTATTATTATTATTATTATTATTATTATTATTATTATTATTATTATTATTATTATTATTATTATTATTATTATTATTATTATTATTATTATTATTATTATTATTATTATTATTATTATTATTATTATTTAACAGACACAACTAAACATGTTAGCCAAAGTCCATATTATAATTTCTTACAGTCTTATAAGAAAGTGTATACAATTTTATTGATTTATACTGAGAATTACTTCATACAGAAAAATCTGAAAATAAAAATGTTAACAAATGAAACTTTAGATATGGCAGTTTATAAATTATAACGATAAAATAACACTTTTTCTGACTTTGTTATTTATAAAGTGTACAGTGCCTTAAAATACTGCCATGTTTTCTACTCTTCTGTCCATAATGTAGTAACTGTTATTCCTAAGGTCTCTAATATGCTTTTTCACTTTTGTATACCTAAACAGAGAATTTCAAGAAATTCAAAGACGAGTATTAACTATAGAATGCTGGACTTACAAACATTTAACTCACTATATAACATGGTTTGAATATAATATTTTAATAACACCAAAATATAATTTTGTAAATTTTTGTAATTTTGTGCCTCTTTTCATTTATTGCAAGGGATATTTTGAATACAATGAAGAATGTTGGTATGTTTGCGATATCTGTTCAGCCAATCTATAGGGATGTTGCTTTCTGTTTTTCAACTTAGTCTTTGGGGTGAATATCAATTAAATTTGTATTTTATATCTGTGAGCTCTTTTGGAATTCGTATGACATTTATTTTTGTGGACAGATATGATATAATTGATATAATTTAAGTAGCTCCGTGAGAGAGAGAGAGAGAGAGAGAGAGAGAGAGAGAGAGAGAGAGAGAGAGAGAGAGAGAGAGAGAGAGAGAGAGAGAGAGAGAGAGAGAGAGAGAGAGAGAGAGAAGAGAGAGAGAGTGAGAGAGGAGAGAGAGGAGAGAGAGAGTAGGGGACTAGCACACATTTAAGAATCATAACTTTGTGTTGAATAAAATAGAGCAAAGCTTTGGAGAAATTTAATATTGAAATAAACAAAGTAATATTTAATGGAAGTTAATTGTTGTTCACACTGGCCGTGTGTAGGCTAAAGTATGGAAAAATAGAGTCAGACTGAAGAATTCAATGCCATAGCCGGGATTTGAACCGCGGATCTTCTGGCTGCCATCCAGCCGCTCTAACCCTTGAGCTACTATGGCCAACGTGCCGACATGACATTAAATTTTCTAACTGACTCGTGTTTCTCCCGGTAAACCACTCATAAACACATGAGACAACTACCTTAATGGCGACATGCAACGTGTAAGTTCTTTAAGGCCCGGGCTTTATAGTTAACCTCTATTAGTCAATTAAAGGAAATTAATTGTTCTTTCACACTGGCCGTGTGTAGGCTAAAGTATGGAAAGCCTATAAAGTACTTAAAGTACTTACATGTTGTAAGTCGCCATTAAGGTAGTTGTCTCATGTGTTTATGAGAACTCCTAAGTAGTTTACCGGCAGAAACACGAGTCAGTTGGAGAATTTAATGTCATGTCGACACATTGTAGCTCAAGGGTTAGAGCGGCTGGGCGGCAACCAGGAGATCCGTAGTTCCAATGCCGGCTATGCTATTGAATTTTTCAGTCTGACTCTATCTTTCCAAAGTAAGATTTAGTTATACTCGTATCTTGCACATTAAATGAACTATTCTCAATAAAGCTTTCTATCTCTGTTGATTTTACTAGAACTCAGCATGTTCATATATTAATTGTAACACCTTTGGGGGGAGGCACATAGTTTAAGAGATGCGATGCGAAACACTTGCCAGTGGTATCATCCTACTAATACGGCCAGCATTATGTATCCTTCAGCGGAAATTAAGATTTCTTGGCTGGAATCGCGGCTCCTTAATTTTCTCAATATTTTCAGTGGGCACATATTTTCAATCCTCATTCCTATGAATAGGATCGAACCTGGGCCGGTAAGCAGAGCTCCATTTTCCAAGCCGGCGCAGGCTGGGATTCTGCTAATATGAGCTAGTATTGTCAATAAAGTGGTTTTGGTTTTCTTCTATTCTAATAACAAAATGATTTCATATTAACTCTCTCTAGAACACAATTTCTTTGTTTCTTTCTCTCCTATTAGCTGTGATTGAATCAGACAGTTACATTTAAAAACATGAATATCAAACAAACATTTTTCTTTTAAAAGATTTGTTTTGCCACTATTAAAGCTTTATACCATGAAGATCATAAAATAGCCAATTCGGCTAGACGTTAAACACGATGATAATCTGTTGACGCCGATAGGATAGTTCATTAATAAAGCATGACCATAATTTGTTGACAACATACATTTATTCACCCTCATAACTTTGAGGGTCCTTTCTAAAATAGTTTTCTTTGAATGCGATGCACCTGTCCCAGAATTTCTACGAGTTTGGAAAAGCACACTAGAAACTATGTAGTTTTTGAAAAGTCCTTCAAAATCGTCTCTGCAGCCGTCACTGGTGCTTCTGATGATGGATATCTCCCACGAAAGGGAATAGAAAAAAGCCACGTGGAGCTAAGTCCAGACTATAGGGAGGGTGATGGACCCACTTCATTTTGAGTTTTGCAAGATATTCAGCAACAACGCACCACAAATTTCCTGGTGCAGCATCCGACCTGTTTCGGGCGAACGTGGTCTGTTGGAGCTAATACTGACTTGCAATATTTTTAGGATATCTCTGCAGTGTTGTACAGAGTGATGTGTCTGTGTAACTACAACGTTCGATAAACCATTCCATGAGTATGAAAAATGACATGACCATTGCTTTCTCAGAAGAAGCAAACACTTTTGCTTTTAGGGGGTTGGTAATGAAGGGAATATACACATTGAGGTTTACTGTTTATTCTCATTAGCAGTCATTGATTACCTTCCAAAAAATCTTCGAATTTTTCACTAACATCAACTTCAACTGCAGCGAATATCTTTTGTTCGGGAATCAACAGTCTTGGATCATGTCTCATGTGTAAATTTTCTATCGCAATGTTTAGATAGAATCCAATCAAATGTTCAGTATTTGTGAATTTATTCTTAAAACTATTTATAGACCCTCCCTCAAAATGATAGTAGTGGTTTTAAGCTTTTCCCCACAAGAAATACTATCTGGAGCGGCCCGGGTTCGATCCCAGGCGACCGCAAAGTGAGATTTGTGGTGGACAACATAGCGCTGGGGCGGGTTTCCTCCGAGATCTCTGGTTTCCCCCGCCATCTCATTCCACCGGTGCTCCATCTTCATCTCATGTATCATCAGTGTCATTGCCTGCGATGCCGTATGTACTAAAAGCGGGCGTTAAACATTACACATTTCCCAAAGTATAAGGAATATATGCTGTCTACGTAATTCATATATTCTTATAATTTAAAAAAATGTGCTTTTGCCACAAAAGAGTTATGCGGTAACTGCAGTTCAGTTGTATTCAAGTATTGCTTTTCTCACCTGGTTCACATATCGATGTCCCCTAGCAGTAAGGTTTGTAAGTAGTGTTCTGAAGGGTGTTGAGATATCACACCCATAACATTTGGTAAACTCATTTCTCACCTGGAACTTGAGAAAATGCACATTTGTAATCGAAACCTTTTACGTTACCGCTGACATCCAGTTGGATGTCGAACATTTTAAAAATCTTATTTGCTCCGATCATATGCTTTCCTCTATCAAGAATGGTTTTTACACAATGTTCTTACAACTTAACGTTAATTGAGGTGATCATTTCCAGAAATAGTTTAATTGGACTTCCATTATAAGCAAAGGGGAATACAAGAGAATGAAGCGATAGTCAAACATCTAAGAAGCCGGTCATTGTATCTTGACTTTGAAATGCAATACTTATGGTAAGAAGTCACGAGTAACAAAAGAATAGTTACCAACTACTTAAAAATATAAAGTATTGAAAAATTAAAGGCACCGCCACCTAGTATTTCAAGGTATAAGTAATATTTCTCCCCCTCTTCCTTGATTTTTGAGATAGAAAGTTTTATTCGGAAACGTCGATAGCGTATGTGGTTAAGTAAGTAGTTCTGAAGTATTTGGGATACATTTCTTGTTTGAATTTTTCAAAACTTAACATTTTTCTCAAATTAAGTCGTTAGTCGTTTATTTATGTCTTGGAAATTCAAAGAGAAAGCAGTTTCAAAGCTATCACTAAGGGATTGGCACGTTAAAGGTTTGACTATTGCTTTAACCTACTTGCATTACTTTATTTACGTTGTAACTTTAAGAAAATGTGCAAAAAAAAAAAAAAAAAAAAAAAACAATTTCTGCAAACATTTATTTCCATTACATGAAGAAGGTGGAAGAATAAGACTTGTACATGAGTAAAGAAAGTGATATGATACCACACATTAGCTCTTTTGTTTTGTTAAAGGATTACAAAATGTGGCCCAAAAATATTGTTGAAATGAATCAGCACCTTGTCTGCTTAGCGACACATTTTTTGTTGTTGTAATTTACGTGCTCCAACGTCAAGTCATATCGGGCAATGAATTACATTGGTGAAATGATGCCCAAATGAACCCGGGGTCCATAGAGCTTACGGCCGCGCCATGGCTCAGCGATTAGACTGCTTAGCTCTCACCAAGGCGGCCCAGGTTTGATCCCAGACGACTGCAAAGTGAGATTTGTGGTGGACAACATGGCGATGGGGAGGGTTTTCTCCGGGATCTCCGGTTTCCCCGGCCATCTCATTCCACCGGTGCTCCATCTTAATCTCCTGCCTGCGGTGCCGTATGTAGTAAAAGAGGGCGTTAAACACTACACATTTCATTTAATTTCCATAGAGGTTAGAGTTACCCGACATTCATCTATAAGGATAAGGAAAAACTCTGGAAAAAACCTTATCCGGTAATTCACCCTGACCGAGATTCGAACTTGGGACCTCTTAAACGTGAGGCAGACACGCTACCCTCTACGCTACCGAGGCGGGCTATTAGGGACACAATCACACAATGTTATGGGCTTAGCATTTGTCGATGAACAATTACGAACTTTACTTTTGAGATACAAAAACAGGCTTTTGAATCCAGGAAGAGCAATGAATAGAAACATTATTGATTTAAAAAGGTTATAATGCCACAATTGAAACATTTTTGTTACAACATTCTCCAAATATTTCTCAAGAATTTGGGCACAGTCTGTTCACTCCTCTGTAATGAGCGATCTCTTTATTCCTAGGGGGTAAAGCACACATATTCACGCAAACATTTACACGTTACATACTCTCTCAGCACGATTACACATGAACAATCACAGTATTGAAGTACTTGTTAATTGTTTAAAAACACATTTGTACTGATGCAGCAAACCATTGAACGCCTGCCCTCTTCCTTTATGGTTCCTCTGAGAACCAAAAGATAGTGGCTGCTGCAGCAAGGAACAGTTCGCGCAGCTTCTTCTGGTCCATACTGCACTTCTGTTTCTCCTGTGTTTTATGACAAAGCTTGTTTGATAAAAGTTCGCTTTATTAGAAGCGTCTTAATCCCTAAGCCACACTTCTACAGGGATCTTGAGAAACGCTGCGTTGAGAATATCTTTAAGATATTTCGCAATTGTTGATGCTGCTACCGGCTTCATTTCTTTGATGATTTCGTCTGCGTTCTGGTTGAGAAATTGATTCATCGCTTCACCTGAAAAAATAGCATTTCATTCATTAGTATTCTCATGGCAACATTTCTTCTAATACTAACAGCTTAATGCTCTTAGTTCAGAAAAAAAACCATCGCATTTTTTTCGGACGAGCTACCTAAATCTCTTCAATATTTTAAGAAGGTGACTTGAAGCATTATTTCATAGAACTGAAATATAGACTAAACCTCAGGGATGAAATGTATGCCAAGAACTGCAACAACTTCAGAAAGTGTGTTTCTATCCAAATTTACATTTTGTCCAATGCGAAAATGGCTTTTCGTTTTCAATTTTTAAATCTATTTCAATAATACTAGAGGCTGGAACGAAAGACGATTATAAATGTGAGAAAAATCTCGCATGTGTACCATGCAAAATATGAGTGTCCGTCATCTCTCGACCACAAAAAACTTAGCTTCCTCTACCCCTCTTCATGATCTCATGACCGAATCTTCAGCTTTACTAGTTCCTTGATGACTTACTTATTCTTACTAAATATTTCTTACACTTCTACAAAGTTACCTGCAAGAATAAAATGCAACTATAGTGAATTTTATTCTCATTTAGTCAGCCAGTTGCCCTAAATGATGTTTAAAACGCCAATGTATATGCAGGAAGCGGTATATAGAAGTCACTAGAATTTAAAGGTATCAATATCATGATTTTATTTTCATCCATCTTACTGATAAAAGATTGTCCTTATATTTACAAATTACATATCATTTGAGTACTAGAAATGCACTTTATGGTAGTACTGCAATCTTTGTATGTGATGAATATATGAACTCTTGAAAATTAATTTTTCTTTCACACTAGCTGTGTGTAGGGCAAGGTTTGGAATGATAGTGAGACTGAAAAATTCAATGCCATAGCCCGCATTTTAACCACGGATTTTCCTGTCTCCGTCCGGTCGCTCTAATCACCAAGCTACCATGGCAACGTGCCAACTTGACACTAAATTTTCCAAATGACTTACACTTTTCCCGGCAAACCACTAGCAGTTCTCATAAACACATGAGACATCTACCTTACTGGCGATTTACAACGTGTAAGTACTTTAAGGCCAGGGCTTTATAGTTCGGACCACGATTAAGTCAGTTAATGTAAATTAATATTACTTTCACACTAGCCGTGTGAAAGGTAGAGTCAGTCTGCCTCAGTCCTCCCACCCTTACACACGTCTTTTTTTTTAATTTACGTCCTCCAACGTTAAGTCATATTGGACGATGAATGGAAATGGGTGAAATGATGCTCAAATGAGTCCGGGGTCAATAGAGCTTAGAGTTACCCGACATTCGTCTTACAGGATAAGGGAAAACCTCGTAAAAACCTTATCCAGGTAACTCACCCTGATCGAGATTCGAACTCGGGACCTCTTGAACGTGAGGCGGACATGCTACCATCTACGCTACCGAGGCGGTCAACACTCGTTTTGGAATAATTTATGAACTGCTGTGTTCACGGAACTAAACAGTTTTCTTACCAGGTTGCTTAACGAAGCCTCGAGTCTTCCGTACGTGGAGGACGAAATTGGGCGTCGGGCATCAAAATTCTACGCTGAATTACCATCCCATAAAAGCGCCTAGTTAGATCTTTGGAAGATTATGATCCTACTAGACGCCGATTTAGGCTGTTCCGGGCTTCCCGCATGGCTTGCGAGCACACGAGATAAGAGCTAATCCTTAAAGCAGCTAAAGCTGAACTTCTTAGCTGTTTGGCATCAAATTTTCAGCATGAATTAAAATTTATGGAACAAAACACCAGGGTGCATACGATTTTGCTTCCTTTCCTTACTCCCCGAGGAACATAACTGTTACCTCGCAACAAAATTCAACCTAATAGCCAAATATCATCCGACTAATTCCTTAAAAAGAAAACCCTACCTGCGGTAAAACCCTTAAAGGGTGGGCAGAGAGTAAAACTCTTCAGGCTTTATACAGCCTGCAAGCACTACGGACGGACGGACGGACGGACGGACGGACGGACGGACGGACGGGTCTAAACATTTGTCTACGTAAACCTTTTTTTAAATGTTAAATTCAGTACAATGTACAAAGATAGGGTTAAAACACCTGTCTAAAACTATGCTTTGGCTAATTGTTCCACATAACAAATTTACTTTAAGTTTAGATTGATGGAAATTAATTGTTATTTCACACTGGCCGTGTGTAGGCTAAAATATGGAAAGATAGAGTCAGACTGAAAAATTCAATGCGATAGCCGGGATTTGAACCACGGATTTTCTGATTGCCGTCCAGCCGCTGTAATTAATTGACCTAATAGTTGTTAACTATAAAAGCCCGAGCCTTAAGGTACTTACATGTTGTAAGTCACCATTAAGGTAGTTGTCTCGTGTTTATGAGAACTCCTAAGTGGTTTACCGGAAAAAACACGAGTCAGTTGGAGAATTTAATGTCATGTCGGCACGTTGGCCATAGTAGCTCAAGGGTTAGAGCGGCTGGACGGCAACCAGAAGATCCGTGGTTCAAATCCCGGCTATGGCATTTTCAGTCTGACTCTATCTTTCCATAAATTTAGTTATATTTAATTGAACGGTATACAATTAAATGTAATTAAACGGAGAGGCTATTTAAATAGTGATTTTTAGATTTATTCTAAAAAGGTTCGTAATTGATTTCACTAGTGAAGTTGCAAAACATAACATCTGAAGTTTTAATACTTAGCTTATTTGTTTACTTTTTCAGGTACTCAGCAAAGTATGCAGTTGTGCGGAAACTGAAACAAATTACAAATCAAGAGGATTTCCAACGAAGAAAAATTGCCGTTAGAAGGAAATCTAATAACGTGTACATTATTTCATAATTGCGCTGTGGCAATGTGTATAAAAGGCTCCCGAATATTTAAACATGCTGGAGTAAAGAAAATTCCATGTTGAAAATGAATTGAAAAATAATTGAAGGAATGCGGCAAATTTTAGTGGATTAACCCCAAATCACATTATTTTTTTTTAAATTCCTAATATCAAATAATGAATTTCTACCTTATTTTCAGGTAATTCTTGACAGTGCCCTCTTGTTAATATAATATAAACACTTTAAAATAGAGAAGTGCTGGGTGTCTCACGAATTATTCATCCCGGCATTTCTCTCCTAGACAGTAAAAGGACGTCAAATTATATAATATATAAAATAACAGCTGAAGGATTCTATTATGCGTGGTGAACATGTTATTGAACACTCGACCAATTTAAGTAATGGCTATGTCTATTAATGGTCTAACACGGACACACACTGGGTATTATTATTTGAAACAATCTATAAAATGTGTACTTGCTATAGGAATGGCAATGGGACTGGAGTCAATATTTGACTCAATTCAAGTAAATCTTAAGTCAATAAATACGATATGGTACACTGTACATAAACAAAATAAATAATGAATTGAAAATGCTATTCCATCGTATGCTTATGAGCTAGGCGTATGAGGAGTTTTAATCTTTTGCCTGCTCTGTCCGATATTAAACATTTAGTATCCATTCCCAAATAAATAATATTTTAAGCCATGTAAAATAAATCGCAGATGTTTTGACAGAAAGTTCACATAGCCATTAATGTAATGAATTTTGAGTTTTAGGAATTGACACTGAAGTACAAAGAAATGTATTTACAGACCTATAACGTTTCCAGTGTTCAAATAGTCTCGTATCTTGAAGCGTGATTTGTTCAGGTTGAAGTCAATGTAGAGCCTCTCGATCTTCATATATTTGCGGCCATCTTGTAAAATAACTTCCCTGCCCACAATCTTGGATATGCTGGATATATCATCTGTGCAGAACAAACATAGTCTCAAAGATCATCCAATGAAAATTTACATCCATATATGCTACGGAAAAATAAATCTAATTGACTATGCTCACTAAAGGGCTTAAGTATTCTTTGTGGCTATGGATGCTTTCACACAACTATCCTGGTTAGAAATTTGATTATTTCTATTTTGTTGCACTGATAGTCTTAAAAGAACCTTACCACCTAATAAGCCATTAACTGTTATTATTAGAAAACGGATTTTTGGGTAAATAAATACTTTTTATGTAATTAAGTTATTAGTATATATATATATTCCATGTATTTAACCATATTTTATGCATACTTTACGCATTTTGTGTGTAGCAAACAACATTTGTTTATGAGAAGAGAAGTCTTCTCTTATCCCGTAACCTTAGATTAGATTACGTGTTGTCAGCACCACAGTACAATATAAACATACACACAAAACTCGCAGTAAAGAGATTTCGATGTCAGAGTATTGCACAATGTACTTGAACTCAACACGACTAATCCTTGTTTCACATAAGCTTGCCCCGTATCTCTAAACGGTCACGTGACCTTATCACCTCTCATTGGCTGCTATTGTAGTATAGGCTTTTGTGCGGTAAAAATTAGTCCGTTATTTAACATGGTGATATATCTTTATATGTTGGAAGAGAATTTCAAATTTATATTTTCGTAACTGTTTTAATTAAATATATTACGCAACAGAGTTGATTTACCTGAAATGCATGTTAATTCTTAAACGAAGTAAGGAGGAGGTTCTTTTGCTCAGAAGTCCGTCTTTCACATGGCACAATAGCACGTGCTTCAGCGGTAGTGATGACATATTTGTTTATATGACTTTTATCACTGATATTGTTTTCAACTGGATTAGTCATATATCGCCATTCGAAGGTTGCTGTGGCTAGTGCAAGAGCTAAATTTTTTTATTGATCGTTTATTGCGCGTGTACTTATTATATGTATAATGACAGAGTCTACCGTCAGTTTTTCGCTGAAGCATCGCAAGGGAAAACCTTTATAAAGCGGCGAAAAAAGAATTGTGGTGCACGTGTTTAATCCACTCACAGAGAAGAATCCGTCTTTGTCAGTTAGAGAAGCCGAACAGCTGTGCTCTGAACTTACATGTATGAGTGTTAGATGCCTAGGAACATCGTGACGTGAAATTGAGACAACAGGAAAACTTACCACTCCAGAGGCGATATTGCTGTGTGGCGAAGACGTTATTGAAGTACAATCAGACTGTACCGGGATACAATTCGCAAAATATACTACATTGACGAGACTTGAATCAATGAAGGACAGACGACAAGTATGGCGTGACACGACTTTTAAGACTGAAAGACAAGCACTTTTGCAAAGTATGTGTGCTGGTTTTAAAACATCCCAGTGGAAAAGGCCAAAGGCCTTTCATTATGAACTTGTTTCAATTTCATTGCTCATTCATTCAGTTTCAACTTGCTCAGTTTCATTATAAACTTCATTATTTTTGCATGCCTTCATATTCTTATTTGTATGATTTTATATATCTTCCTGACAATTATGACATTTACTGCAGGTTTAAATGTGACGGGAACGCACCACCTATGGCCTATGGCGCGAAAGCATTAGCCAAATAGGGTTAGGGAGAACGTAGTTGCACGCGGAGTGATACATGTGAGCGGGGCAAGGTTATATGAAACAGAGATTAGTATAGGTTGCGCGTTATTTCTTGACGAATGGCCTTCAGCGGAAATTCAGTGAGCTGGCCTACCCTTAATAAACTGGTCAGCTACGATAACAAACAGCTCTTCTTTCTACTGTACTTGTTCTAGTTATTCCTGTTCCTTCATTTGCTTAACATACGTGTTGAGTGATTCGTGTACATACCAATGCCGAAGGTAAGGGTAGTGTAAGTTTTCGGTTGCAGCAGTACGTTAAAGAATTTTCAGATACATATAAAGCAGATGGAAAAATTCTATACTGTCGCCCTTATGGAATCTGTAACAGCGCCCGTCTCTGTATGGTAGATGGTTGCATGTCTGCCTTATGTTCAAGAGTTCCCGAGTTCGAATCTCGGTCAGGGTGAGTTACCTGGATAAGGTTTTTCCGGGGTTTCCCTTATCCTGAAAGACGAATGGATCAACGTTTCTAAGTAACACAGCATTTATCCGGCAACAAAAATGTCTTGGCGGCTTTACGTTCCTCTATGCAGCAGGTGCTTTTAAGTGAAGAGTTTTCTAATGGTCAAAGTGGACAAGGCATGTGTTATGCACTGTAACTCGAAACAACTTCCGACAATTGATATGTAACATCAATAATCCATCACCGGTTAGTTATCAAAATAGTTACCTTTTATTACAAGTTTTTCTATTATGTAAAATATAAGAAAATATTTTTGTTTTAGTAAATAGTTTGAATTTTTAACAAATATTTTCTTGGCTTTTAATACATAAAAGATAAATAAATTTAACTTTTTAGCACCTAAAAATCCGTTCCATAGTCATTATACAGAGAGAGAGAGAGAGAAGAGAGAGAGACAGACAGACAGACAGACAGACAGACAGACAGACAGACAGAGAGAGAGAGAGTTACACAGGTTCAACACGTTATAACCGTTATTTCCATTACCACCACATTTGCATCCATAAACTTTATGGTGTTACCACCTGAATGCATTTAGATCCATTCACAATAACTAAAATCAGTTTTGGAACTTGAATATGATTCTCTTTCCATAATAATTCCTACTTTCGTCTACTTCCAACCATTATAGCATGCGTATCTGAGTAATAAAGAAAAGCTAAATCTATTCGCAGTCGTAATGAAGTCTTTGGCACGGTACAGCTTTGCTTTGCTTCACTTAATTAGGGCTTTAGACTGGGTAACCTTTCTCACCGAGCTGAAGCGAGGCATAATGGCGTATTTCTCAGATCTTTAACACAATCCATACTTACAGAAAGCGGCGTAGTAATCTCCACGACTGCGCACTGGGAAGAGCAAGACGTTGCCTGACACTTCATACTTCCCAGTGGTTTCAATCTTCGGTATGTTCAGTCCCATATCAATTCTATAGTTTGATACATCAGATCTGGAAAATTGACAAAGTAGTTTGTAGTCGTGATAAATTGATGTGTTACAAAGCTACAAAGCTAAAGCAGGATAAGAATAGCTCTTTTTCCCTTGACAACACCTCAGCTTTAAACAGTCATACCAAACCAGGCATTTTCTAACTACTTGAATAAGCTTTATCTTGAAAGCAAGACACATATTATGCAGGGGCGGTTCTTACTTGATGCATTTGAATCGCCGAGTCACCTACTTGTTTTTGAATAACTTACATGGTTATGTTTCATGTTCTAGCATTTAATTTTCCTTTATACATTTTCTCCAAGTTATATTTTGTAATAGAACCGTTCTGTTGGCGCTCGCGTGTCGATAATGCAGCTAGCTTACTTCCCGACTAGTGATTCTTAATAAAAGGTCAAGGTGACCGTAACACTTGCGATGAGTGAGGAGAGGTTGGAGGGGCAGAATGCATTGCTGGTTACCATGGATACGGATTCGATTCATAGAAGCCGTATATTCCGGACCAACTCGTGTTGCCAACAGAATACAGGACCTTCTCCCTACTTTTTTGTTTATTTGAAAAAAGATTTGTTGGTAGAAGTGGTAACTCGCTTGAAGCGAACTCCGCGTGTCACATGCTGCTATTTATTATCAGTTTGCATCCTATGTAAAAACGTAATTATGTCATCAGTGAAAAATACACCAGGAAATTTAAGGCTCGTTGGTATGAAGAACATAATTGTGTTGGATTCATGGAGCTGCGAAAAAAAAAAAAAAAAAAAAACGCTAACAAAATTGCAGACGCTCTTCGGAAAAGCTCACGTCTATATGTTGTAAAATACAATGAGAACGTTAAGCTCAACGGGATTTTCTTGCAGTATCTCATTAGGGAAGTAGACAAGAAATGACATTTCGTGGAGATAATAAAAGCGAGGACTTTTAAAATAAAGGTAATTTTAAGGAACTTTTGGATTCATATACAATAGGAAGCCCCATCGAAATTCAAAACCTCTATTCCAGTATAAAATCCGATTTTGCGAATTTAGGTTAGCCAATTTTCCGAGTCATCTAATTAATTCACCCAGAGCAGCGCCTGATATTGTGCTGCTCATGTGCTTGCTTTTCCTTCTGTCAATTTCAAATGCTTACAATGGATGTAGGTGAGGTTTAAAGATGTACATATTCCGTCAGAAGGAGGATGTAAAATGGAGGTTTTCAAGACGAACCCTTTAATACGATTACAGAAATTTTCCACTGTAGAATGTTGGAACTCATATTTATAATATTAAAAACAAACGCGTATGGTTTGAACTATACTAGAATTTGGCACAGAGTTTTCTTTTGGAGTGTGCGTTTTGGATAAGACTGGGAAATTTTTTCTACCTAAATGCTGAAACGTAATGTTTTAGTACACAGGTATAATCATGTTAAAATAAGAGCTTTTTATAATAGAGGAGTATTTTCAGAAATACTTTCATTGAAAGTTGTTTGTCACACATTACGTCTGCCATAATTGCGGCATGTGTCATGTATGACCTCGAATACTAGACGCCTTTCATTTTCCTAACTTACTATGACATCCTGTGGTGAAATATGAGGGATTAACATACTTACGTAACACTATTGTGCTTCACCTGAGCTAGCTTTAACCACAAGAATCCTTGATTAGCTTTTCCTTTTTCTTAGGAACCACTTCGTTCAATGAAAGAATTTCGTTAAAACAAAGAGATATACATACTGATTTTCTGATAATGGCTGTTTTATGGTAGTAATTCTGTAATCAGATTGCCCTTACAGCACTCTGACACCCTCTTTTTGTGTCCTATGACTCCTTGGTAGATAGTGTTGAAGGCCGGATGGAAGCGATGGTGCACTTAAGTCGATAAAGTCTGTTGTCGATATTATACAGTGCCTCATTTAACAAATATCATAATTATAATTTTGTTGCTACCATTCCCGCCAGGATTATCCAAATAAATTTCCGTTACAGTATGCACAACTTGAGTAGAAGAGAACAATTTCAAACCACTGTTGTATTTCCATTCCAAAGTTCACACACTAACACAAAGGTATATTTTCCACAACTTAGAAAGCCAGAAAGAATAAAATAATAAGAATGTCTTACCCATATTTCCCCTGAATCCTTCGCAATAATTGATTAGGTTCTGACTAAGCTCATTTACTATAACTCCTTTTCTCACGTTCTCCTTAAGAATGGCCAGAAATAAGATTCTGGTCTATAAAGCCGTGATCTACTGGGCTTCCTTATCTCTCTCCCAGATGAGAAAGCCTAATAGACCACGGCCGTTTAGCCCGGAATCTTTTATTGAACAAAACGCCGGCCGTGAAAGCCTTCGTTTATACATTTTATCTTTCATAATTATACATCATAATTATATAGCTTGCCTGTGCAGAATCTTAATGTCTTCTGTGTAATATTTGTATTATAAATGTAGATTGAATTGCCGTTTGTGGCTGATAATGAAATATTAAAATCCAGATACTGACTTGATCCAAGCAATACTGTAGTTATTGGATCCAGCGATGGTCATATTGGAGAACATTGCTCGTACTCGTACAGCTCCGTTGCCGTTCTCCATCGCCAGACGTGGTATATGCAGTGGCTCCATGGGAGGCACAGACAGCTCGGGTATTCCTGCAATGTTTCCAGAAAACCATTACTGACCAATTTATCTATTCTTATATGTTTTCTAAATATATGGTTACTAACTATCCAATTACTTTATATCAAATTAGGACCAGTGAACTTGCCATCTGCAACATTTTGTATAAAAGTCCTTTTGGAAAAGGCTTTTGTATATGCAGAATAACAATACTTTGTTAATAACGAAATCAATTGCCGGGACCATTCAGCATCCCCAGGGAGACGAGATATCGTCCCACAGGAGTTCTTCCGCATACGACGAAGATTCTGTATGGCGCTGAAGCCATTAATTACACTTAAAAGCGGTCTGTGCCGGACTAGAATCCGGCCTTAAGATCAGTAGTTTTACACTATTTCATTTCTTACACCGAATTGTGACATTTGCGCACAGTGACATTCTCGCAAGGAAGGAAATTTATGACATTTCCGGATAGTTAGGTCGTTTACCAGTGTTATTGGGAAACTGATCGTATTGCTAATGAGTTGCAGATTCCGAAGCCAGGATTTGACGTGGATATGCTATTCTCTCAACAGCACCACCTCACTATCACACAAAAATCGTATCCCGAACTTCTAGATAGCCTGCAATGCTTATGTCTGTAGTTCGAAGAAACCTGTATTGTTTAACCATGGAAGTGTTATCGTATTTAGATAAAAACTCGTTAAAACAACGCTTCATTCTAGCTTCAACATGTTTACTTATTCATCTATTTACATTTTGCCAAATTTTCACTATGTAGTCACTACGTTTTATTTAATCTCCATGACCTCTAGTCAAACTAAATTAAGTTGTAGCAGCTTACCATCGTTTACAAGCATAAGCATTTATTATATTTATTAAGTTGTAGCAGCTTACCATCGTTTACAAGCATAAGCATTTATTATATTTATTAAGTCACTAGTCACTCAGCATACATGCGCTATACAGACATGTGATAAGAACTACGAGCCCAAAATCAAATACAGGCAAACTCATAGTACACGTGCATAAATTAACAAAATTGAAAATCAAATAACATCACTGTGGCATAAGAAAATAAAGTATAAGCCCATAGGAATAATCAAATTCATTAAATTTGAAAATATTTCCACGCAAACATATTATCATATTGAAAGTAAGTCATTGGAATAAATGCATATCATTTGAGTGGTATCTGTGAAATTATAATTGATGTGAAATGTGTAGTGTTTAACGCCCGCTTTTACTACGTACGGCACCGCAGGCGGTAACACTGATGATACATGAGATGAAGATGGAGCACCGGTGGAATGAGATGGCGGGGGAAACCGGAGGTCCCGGAGAAAACCCGCCCAGCGCCGTGTTGTCCAGCACAAATCTCACTTTGCGGTCGCCTGGGATCGAAAGCGTGCCGCCTTGGTGAGAGCCAAGCGGTCTAACCACTGAGCCACGGTGCGGCCACAATTATAATTGATGTAGAAGGTAATATAACATAATAATTTATTTAATTATAATATAATTATAATTTAATTTAATTCTAAAAATAATGTGAAATTTTCAATTTGATACATAACCTTTAAAAGTTACAAGTTGTTTTGAAATATTTCAAACCTTGGTTTTCATTACCAGAGGTCATTAGTACTTCACAGAAACCGTGCGGAAATGTTACAACAGTTCATACACACCTGAAGCATTTGATAAATGGTAATTAACGAAACAAATTAAACAAATGAACGATTATCGCTTTTTAAACTCTGTTCTTATGTTTTTCTGTGTAGTACACTGTGATCAATTGTTGATGTTGTGACTTTGTGGGTTCGTGAAATAACAAGTCGAGGTTACAAACAGAAAAACTACACTTTATTTTCTAGCAATATACCGTTCAACATCACAATTTGCTAGATCACCTCAAAACTGTTTTATTTTTCAAACACTACACTCAACTGTCTCTCGCTTCCGGTAACGATCGGCCCCGAAGTTTTCCGAATCTCCACCGGCCATCATTTATTCATCGGCTTCGCGAGTCTACCGACACTGCTCCTCCTCAAGGCTGGTCGTCCCGAACAGCGCCTTCGTAGCGGGCCAGGCGATCCAGGTGTACCACCAACATCTTTCCTCGGGGCACCTTCTGGATGCGGTAGACCACGTCGTTAATCCTCTTCACCACACGGTACGGTCCTTGCCATGGCTGCTGAAGCTTCGGGCACTGTCCCTTGGTCCGGGTCGGGCGGTACAACCAGACCAGGTCACCTTGCTGGAACCCTTGGCTGTTGGCTTGCCTGTCGTATCGGGTTTTCATGCGGTCGCTCGCCTTCTGGATGTTCTGGCGAGCCATCTCGTGCATGTCGTGGAGGTGGTCCACCAGGTTCTCCACACACTCGGTCGCTGGCTGTTTCACTTCCCTCAAGAGTAGCCCCAAGAGTGGCCAGCTGCTCCCTCCTCAGGCCTGCGCTATCCCAGCCATCCGCAGGCATTGCCGTGACTACTCGAACTGCTGCGGCACGCTCCTTCTCCTCCACTCTTGTGCATTGGCCGCACTCTTCTGGACAGGGTCTTCGGGACATAACGTCCGCGTTACCGTGACTCTTCCCTCTGCGATGTTCCGAGGTGAAGTCGTACTCCTGCTGCCTCTGAACCCAGCGTGCCCTCTGGCCTTCCGGTCGCGCCGTCACCATTACCTCGCTCCTCGCGGGGACCACCACGTCTTCGTTCAAGATGACCCTGCAAATTCCAAGGCGCTCTTCTGGTTGACGGAGTATAACCTCTTCTCCGTTGAGCCTCAGGATCTTCCGGCCGACGTCGACCGGCGCCTCGTGGCTCCTGAGGGTATCCAGTCCCAGAATTACCTCCTCAGCCACCTTCGCGACGAACACCCACAGACGCACGGCACTCCGTCCCAAGGTCAGCTCCAGCAGGGCCTCCTTCTCCACAGGCATGGTGTCGCCCGATGCCGTCACAAGCTCGTATGGTCAGCTCGGCTTCCTCGTCGGCAAACCCTTCGCCACGTCAGGTCTGATGACGGTCACGGCCGCCCCGGTGTCCACCAGCACGCGGCACGGCTTTCCTCTTACCCAGCCGTCCGCGATGAGGTTGTCATCCATCCGCCGGCTGACGGCGCGGATTGTCACTCGAGGGGATGGTGGTAATGGCGCCGACGTACCCCTCTCCACGCCGGGCCTTACTCGTTCTTCCCACTGCCCTTCCTGGTGTGGGCAGTCTCTCTGCAGGTGCCCGGGCTGTCCACACCCCCAACACAGGCCACTAGGTGTTCGTCGGCGTCCCTCAGCTGGTCTTCTGTCTACGGCGTAGTGGACACTTCTCGTTCTCGACGTCGGGATAGATGCTACTTTGGTCGCCTCCATCCTTAATGCCGCTGTCAGTGCCTCGTGGATGGTTTTATAATCGCCGATCATTAGGCGCTGACGAATCTCCGTGTCCCGTACCCCGTCGACAAAGTTGTAGGCGGCTTTCCGGGATACGAACTCCAGTGGCAGGTCAACCAAGGCCTTGCTAGCTAGCTGCTCAATCGCTATGGCTAACTCCTGCAGCGTCTCCCCTGGCTGCTGTGACCTTGCCTTTAGTTGGCTGCGGTACGCTGCGGCTAAGTGGTGGTTCCCGAAACGATTCTCCAGGGCCTCCCAGATGTCCTTGGGCGCCGCCGTTGTCTGCACCTCGTTTAGGACTTCTGCGGTCCGTCCCTGGAGGCTGGCTATTAGCTGTGTGGCCTCCTCCTCCGGTGACCATCTGTTGTGCTTGGCCACTGTGTCGAACTGGCGGCGGAAGACCTCAAATGTTGATGCGCCGTCATATTTCGGCGGTTTGACGCGCGCAGATGTGTCGCGTCCCGGCGCGTCGGCCTTCAAATCCTTCAGTTTCCTGCCGACGACGTCCTCTACTATGGCGTTCAGGGACTTGACGCTGGTGTCGGCCTTCCCTTGCACAGCTCCGTCACGTTATCCCTCACGCCGGCCAACTGTTCTTCAAACTTCACGGCAAGGGCCTCGTTTGCCGCTTTCATCTCCGTGGCCAGGCTGTCGTTCGCTGCCCTCATTTCTGTGGTCAGTTCGGCCATCTTTGCGGTCATTGTCGTGGCCAAGTTGTTATTTGCCGCTTCCGTCTTCGCTGTTATTTCCGCGGCCAGGTTGTTATTTGCCGCTTCCGTCTTCGCTGTTATTTCCACGGCCAGGTTGTTATTTGCCGCTTCCGTTTTTGCAGCGAGGTTTTCATTTGCCGTCTTCATTTCTTCCATTTTCTCTAAAATCTTTACCAATGCAGCTTCCACTGTCGTATGTTCCACTTCTGACACCAGTTGTGACTTTGTGGGTTCGTGAAATAACAAGTCGAGGCTACAAACAGAAAAACTACACTTTATTTTCCTAGCAATACACCGTTCACCATCACAAATTGCTAGATCACCTCAAGACTGTTTTATTTTTCAAACACTACACTCAACTGTCTGTCGCTTCCGGTAACTATCGGCCCCGAAGTTTTCCGAATCTCCACCGGCCATCATTTATTCATCGGCTTCGCGAGTCTACCGCCAGGGTGACAATATATGTACCCTGCACAGAATTGTACCTGGGTTTGTGATAATTCTCTGTGGAGTGCGGCAAGTATTTATACTCTGTGGAAGAACAAAAACTATTTTATGTATTCTTTGGCATTATCAACTGAACGTCAAGGCAAGCATGCTCTTTAATAACTTCAATGGTTCGTATTTATGTACAAGAACTCCGTAAATTCAACAATTACATATGTATTGCAGTGTATATTAACTAAGCGAAACTATACCTTCACAGATATTGTCAAATTTACAACGAAGTGCATTGTAGAAGTACTTCAAAGTATGAACATGTACAAAAGTATGTTAATACTTCCCGGAAAATGTTTTCTATAACTAAACTTACCTCTGGCGAGATATGGACGGAGGTGATTGAACGCTTTCTTCATACAGCTGTTTATTGCTGGATCTCTCCTGCTGCATGGAATAATATATTCAGCTAAAAACAAAACAAAAATGGTTTCAGTGTGAAGAGAAATTCAATGATATGAAGGCAATTGCCAAAACATGAAGCTTGATAAAAGTGATAATTATTTAGTAAGAATGATGGGTTCCAAGATATAACTATGGAGATAGTTTCCATGTATTAAAATTAATGCGTAATGTAAGAACATAAGTTACAATTCTGCCAGTTACAGAAGTCATTAGACAGGCAAGTTAATGTTGAGACAAAGTTATTACTTAGAAGTAAGAGAAGCTGAGACAGTTCGATGTTACGCAAACCAGTCACCGAGCAACCCATTAGCTCAAGTTTCAGGTAATTTGAACTCAGTTTGTTCAGAAATCAAAGAGTCGCATGAAAACGCATGTATACTAGCTCTGAAAATTGGAAATCAAAAGACATTTTAAAATTTAACAAGTAAAATGGTAAAAGTTGCTTTTCAAATGCAAATAAGAGGCTTAAAATTGGCAACATGTAACATAGAAAATTCGGCCTGACAAAGTAGGTGGGACTTACTTGATAAAAGGGCGTGATTTTTAAAAATTGGAGTTGGTCTTTTAGTGCACATAATTTTACAGAAATGTTCTTCTGTGATCGGTTATATGGATCCATCGAATACATTAATACTCATAATAACATTAAATATGCATACTTCGCCATTTGTGTTAAATGTTAAGGGGTTCTAGATTTGGCAGTACATTTCTTTAATATTTTTATTTTAATAAGTTTTATATTAAGTATGTATTTTATTTTAAATTATTTAGTATATTTTATTGAATGAGAAATTATCAGATTAAATTCTTCTTCTATTGTAATAACTTTATTATTTGATTGAATATCATTATTATTTATAAGTTTTGTTATATTAATTTCATCTTTATTTTGTCTCGGGGTAAGGTGGCACTAAGTTCGGCAATTAGTGGCGGCTAGTTTTTAGGCAAATTCTTAGAAGTGTTTCGGTCGGTTACGTTAGCGAGGGGTGAAAGTACCCGAAGTTGTCAGATTAGCTAAGGTAGGCTAGCTTGAAATTCTTGGAATGTGTGAGAGGATTTCTTAGAAATGTATAGAGTGATTTTACCATGGAAAGAAGAAAAATTCAGAAAAGTAGATATGAAAAGGCAGCATTGTATTAGAAGCTAGTAGTGGGGACCTTAGAGTCATTAGCAAAGTGGGAGGTTATCAGGAGAATATTAAAGCTAAGTAACACATTCGGGCATCTTCTTGAACACTTTTGGTCGGATCGCTGATGGTACAAGACCTACAGTTCGGCCGCTCTATCTCCGGCTCTGACATTTCTCGAGAGGGGGAAGCAGGCTGTTGCCAGTTCTTTAGAGGGAATTTCAAGCAGAGGAACAATGCGTATTTTAAATATTTCACGTATTTACATATTTCACGAGCCAGCAACCATATCATTATAATAGCGACAATAATAGGGCTTAGGAACACTAAAGATCGGAATTCACGCACGTAAAATATAGCAAAGAAAGTTCACCAGCACAAGCAGCTAAAACCACGTGGCTCAAACAAATTTAAACTGGCCACACGGTGTTGGGTTCGGAAGCCACGCCTAGCAGTGACAATGCTGATTGGCGCCAGCAGACAGTTTTAACCTCCTGACCACAACGCCGGATGTAGAGACACCCAGTACTACCACCAGATGCAGTTAGTGTGTGTGAAAGGTGTGAACGAAATATTCGAATAGAGTGGTGTCGTAATAAATATCTTGCACGATAATGAAATTGTAAGTTGTATTTCAGCGTTTTAAAGCTAATATAGTCCTATATTTTCATTCTAAAGATAATTTTGTGGATAAGTTTTCCATTGCTCATTACTGTATGTTGGTACTATTAACCTTCCCCCTCCACCTCTTGCAATCGCAAAACTTCAGAGCCGGAGATACAACGGCCGGACTGTAGCTGGATTAGGCGTCGTTTTTGCCTCAAGGCTAGAACCACGTGTTATCGTGTGGTATGAGATTCAAATACGTTAACTCCGGATATTTATATTTTAGTTTTCATTGCACTACAACCCGGTTAAAGTGAATACTGCTTATTTAACGTTTCAAAGTCGAAACTGCTGTCATCCTTTCTTTGAACATACAATCACGCATACCCTGAGATAGGTTCCTCTGGAACTGCACCAAACCAGAAATTACCGCTGCAAATTGGAACAGCATCGTGAAGAGCATTGATCGGTTTCAGTCACCACCAAGTTTTCGTCGTGCTATGATGCATTCATGGAACTGAAAATCAAACCTCTAAATTCGTGGTTAGTTGAATGAATTAATGGGGAATGCCCCATGTATAAAGCGAAGGAGTTGGAGAAGAGCAACGAGCTGATAGCATTAGCACATAGGCGTCGCTGCTCATCATTTTTAAAAAGAAAATGCCAATCATCCCAGGTGAATGCACGAGGTACCAAACGGTTATTTTCTCATTGTGCAATGGTTTCTAATGCAATCGCAGACGAATATTTCGAAACTAATATCTGAAATGTTTGCTACAAGTCCAGGCAGATAATAATGTAATGCCAGCATTGATAATTTGTCATTAAATTTCTTTTCATTCACGTGATTTAACATATCTTCACAAAATGTTATTGGTGAGAGTAATCACAAGGTTAAAGTTGATGCATTTCCTGAAGCTTGTAGGGATGAATATGAAGGTCTAAATGGAGCGCTATAGTTATTAGAGTCCTTTCCGAAAGTTCATTAGAAGAAAGTGCTTCATCACTGAGTGCATTGCACTTCTGTTCACGGCAACTTCTTTCCGCTATCTGTAAACTTCTTCAGTACCGAAGCAGTTTTCTCGAAGTTCTTAATCCTTAGTTTTGTGGAGGCCGGCGCCGTGGCCGAGTGGCTAGAACGCTCTTCTCTCATCTAGGTGGTCCGGGCTCGATCCCTGTGGAGTGCAAGTGGAATTTGTAATTGATGAAGTGGTATCTGGGAGGGTTTTACTCTGAGTCCTCTGGTTTTCTCCGCAATTTATTCTACCAACTGTCCTTAATCAGGTTTACTTTCATCCTATGTACAAACACTTAACATCATCCACTTCCTCACCCTTATACCAGCTTTGACCTGATGCTCCATCCTAAATGTTTTCTCTGATCCAAAGTTCCTCTGCTTTTCAACAGGTGTCTGATTCCAAGCACCCAATTTAGTGTCCAGAGAGGTGTAAGTTCTCCATATCAGGAGAGTTAAAAGGAAATGTAGAACAAAATATGGAATCAACAGATGTGACGGAATCATGGTGTCTTAAAATGACAACGGAATGGAGCTAGGAGCCTAATAACTATCGTTTTATAAACAGTTTTCGCTGCAAAAGTGTTTTTTTTTGTTTTAACATGTCCATGATCCATGTTTACTAAATGGCATTATCATAGTAAGAAGCCCGCCTTGATAGCGTGACTGCCTCACGTTCAAGAGGTCCCGAGTTCGAATCTCGGTTAGGGTGAGTTACCTAGATAAGCTTTTTCCGGGGTTTTCCCTTATCCTGACAGTCGAATGTCAGGTAGCTCTAAGCTCGATGGACCCCGGACTCATTTGAGCATCATTTCACCCATTTCATCGTCCGATATGACTTAACGTTGGGGGACGTAAATTACACAAAAAAATAGTAAGAAATGTAAAAACAGCCGTTCGTCTCTCGGACCCTGTCCAAATGTACTTAGAGTCCTAGGTGACGATATTAAAACTCGGTAATGTAGCACATGTATCATTCATGTTGTATATCAGTGTTGTTTTAGTGAAGATTTGGTAGATTCATCCGCTCTGGCAGTGAGTATATTGAAAGAGTTTCCATCGTCGATTCTTCAGAACATTTGATTTCTTGGAAATTGCACGAGCCATCTGAATCTTTAAAGGCAATATCTTCAAAATTAGAAATTCTGGTAGAATACCTCTTGTGACGCCTTGAACCTTGAAAACGTAGTGAGCCAGAGCCTGTTGTGGCATGTTCTTCAAAGTAAATCCTAGGTTTCAAAGATAGCTTATGTAATAAATGGTGCTGTGATAAACATTGCAATTACTTAATAAAAGACTTATTGAGTCATATATTAAAACTTATAACTTCACTCACGTCAACTAGTGAAAACAGCAACGTTTTCCCGTCCCTCTCTGTCCTACCAACAGATCGGTGACTCATAACAATTTTAATTGAAATTACTATTTAAAACTCTAAAGGTATGTTAGCCACATCATCTTTTTATAAAAGAAATAACTTTTCGCACCATTCAGTACTGTAGCATCTCCAGTTCATCTTCGAAAACATATAGTCCAGTTGGAACCAAACACGGGCTGATTGAGGGTGCAACGGCCTCCGTCTTTGCATAACATTTTCAGCATTACTACTGCTCGTTTTAAGGGTCGCTAACGGTCATAATAATCAGTAAGAATTTGAAAACTGTAACATTTTCTGACAAGTTTAAAGAGATCAATCATTTAAGGAGTTTTGGAAAGTCAAGTGTCATGTAATCTATTTCTGGATATCAGGACGTAGAATTCTTTGTTTGGAGAAGGAAAGAAATAATGTAATGCAGATGAAAGTGGCACGACCAGGAGTGTTCGGAAATTCCATTGCGGAAGAAAGTGCTGTTTCCGTAGCATGAACCAGTTGACCTTGACCGCCTTTCAGTGACTGCTCGTAAACTAATTAGTCAAGCGTAGTATTACATAATGTGAGAAGGGGTTTTCATCTAATGACCCGGGCTCAAAAACAAATTTTAAATAGTATAAAATGCATCTATACACACATTGGACTTCAGTATCATAAATACTTACTGAATAGTCATGCGTTCAGTTCCCGAATTCTGGGTCTGAACATAAAAATATCAAGAAAATCATCGCAAATCCCATATGCCTAGTGCAGTGCTCAGTGACAAGTACATGAACAACATTGTGATGTAACGATGAACTATTATGTATGATAGACTAAAAGTCCAAATAGTACAAGGATTCTTATCGCCACGCTCATTGGGGACTTTAAAAGAGTTTCTTAATCCTCCAGAGTGTCCAATCGGACACTTTCCTTATATTCTCAGTGTAAGTATGGAAATGGTAACATTCGAATCTACAGTCCATTTTTATCGTCATTAGCCATCGTAACTATGGCTTTTACAGCAGTGAAACGGATCTAGCTCCTATCATGTGTTTCAATCCTTGATGAGAATATATTCTGATGCCTCTGATTGGCTGAAGTTAGATACGAATCGATTCCTAATAGATAGAAGCGAAATACCAATGAACTCTTTTTTTTTTGTTGAACTTTTATTTCAATTGCTCAGTAAAATTGCTGCTATACAAATTGTGGAAATGAAATGAAATGTGTAGTGTTTAACGCCCGCTTTTACTACATAGGGTACCGCAGGCGGACAAATTGTGGAGCTATATACATAATATACACAATAAAATTAAAGTATACAGGGAAAGAGGATACTCATATTAGAGTCCTCAAACAAACTGGGCTGATTAGTGTGAGTATAAATTAAATAACTTCTTCATTACAGAATAAATAAACATTATAGAAATAAAATGTCCTGTGGCAGGCGTGCCTTCAGTCTTGGTGCAGCATCAAGGCGACGTCCCAGTTGGAAGAATAAAGCACCTGATACATAAGGAAGGTGAGCAAGGATTCTGCTTGTCGTGGTAGAGTTGTACTCGTTAATGTTGACTGTCCAATTCTCTATGCAGCTGTGCATTCCAGATGTGCCACGGGGCGTACACAGACAATCGTAATATTCTGTTTTGAAACACCTGGAGTTAGTGAATATGAGTAGGTGAAGCACATCCCCATACAGGACTGGCCTATAGAAGAAGCGGTCGTAGAATACTCTTGTATAGTAGCAGCGTACATTCGACTCGTAAAAGAGGATTTGCGGTTGAGGATGGGATACAGTTTGTGAAGACGAGCATAGGCTTGATTTAGTTTGCTTTTGATATGTGTACTCCATGTCAGCCGACGATCAAGATGGACGCCAAGAAGCTTGGGACGCACAGTCAGAAGGTAGCCAGGGGACTTCAGTGTTATACAGTCGTATATTAGCCGGAGCAGCAGGCCTGTGCAAGGTGAAAAGCTTAAGAAGACATTTGCTTGGATTAAGTGCGATACGCCAGCGCGATAACCAGTGCAGGAAAATGTCCAGGGAAGATTGTAGGGTTGCAACGGCAGTTTCAATCGAGAAGTGCGAGGTAAAGATGATTGTATAGTCAGAAAACAGTGCGTTACTTGTTGCAGGAAGTTCAGGCATGTCAGCAGTATATAGACTGTAAAGAAGAGGCGCAAAGACGTTACCCTGGGGAACGCGGGTAAAATAGTACGGGGTGAGGAATGCGTTGAACCAAGATGCACAGAAAATTGGCGTTCCAATGAACTCTAGCCAATGAAGGATGTGGTAGAAACAAAACCCGTTTCCATACATAACAATCGATTCATTCTATCTTAGCCGATCAGAATATCAGAATATCTTTTCCACATGCAATAGATCATGTGACAAAAGCTACTTCCGCTTTAAGTTTGTGAACACTTTAGAGTTGTCACTGCAATTAAAAATACACTATGTGCAATTGATAAGTAACTGTCATTCATTTGAAACCAAAAGCATTGTTGATAGTGAAGATAACTTGACAATTGAAACTGTCAGAAAATGCTGTAGGAAAATTAGAAGAAGGTTAAAATGCTGAGTCTGAGTAAGACTGTACTATACTGGCAATCTACTTTGAAAAGAGCCTTAGTAACTAAAGCCCAGTGCAGCTAGGATCCTACCCTTTAAAGGTCTGTTATTTTTGTGGCGTGATTACTTAGTAATTGTGTTATTCTGAGTAAGTTAATTATTGAAACTTCAAGTGAGGCTTTCCCGGAAGGAAAGATGAGGCGAGAGGAGACGTGGTCGGCTAACCCAAGGAGTCTCGACATTGCAGAGGGCAGGGTCCATATAATTGCCAAGTTGGAAACTCGCCGGCAGGCCAGTACAGCTGACATCCCAACCACCATGGTCCTGATATGGCCCACCAGGCCGACCCGGAGACCATTCTGCTGGAGGAAGAGGTGTTAACCAGGAGCATATCATCCTGCCATGCAGCGCAGACACTTCTATTGTGAAAGAGACCACCAGACGAGAGATGATGTAAATGATAATGGAGATGAAATGGACGGACAGGTTATTCGGGGGATGTAATTAATCTACCCCATATTCGCCTGGCGACACGGGAAAACTTCCGAAAAACCCATGAGTCAGGTAGGCCGGCTACGGGAATCGAACCCCGATCTCCGAATACGGGACACAGATGACACCACCTGAATTATCCCGCTCGGTCACTACGAGCTATTGTAATGAATAAAAATCACTGGTTTTATAGGTACAATAGAAAAAATCTGGTCTGAATTGAAGCTTTGCATGGATGAAAGTGAATCTTAACTGTTTGGGGAAGTACGTACAACGTACATGCGTTGGTTACACAACAGTGAAGTCACCAGTTTCCGAAGGTCTAAATGTTTCTATTGAGGTCATACTTTTACAGAAAAATAAAGTCTGGAAGACCGGAATTACGTTCGAACATCATTGCAGAGGTCGTTGATGTCAGTGTTTGGACGTATACTTACAAAAACATACTTACGAGGACCAGTTCACAGGATGAAGTACGAATATGACACATCCAAATCTAACGTACATCGTATTTTTAAGCAGCATCTTGTAAAGACAGGCGAGCCTGCTGGATAGGTTTCCCATAAGCTACTAAAAATTCTGAATATAAATCAAATTTTTACTGCAAATGGAGAATAATTCATAAGAGACATTGTTGGTGTGACTTCGAACCCGAGTTGATCAAAATCAATCCGAATGGAACACAAGTCTTTTCACAAGTGTCAAAGAATACTCCCGATGACAGAGGGTTATATTCAGTTGTTATTGCTGCTGGCAATGTTGTAATACCTATCACCACACATTACTACTGTTAATTTCTGTGTATGACATTGTACATAAAATCACCGAAATTACCTCAACGCTTCCAGTCGGTTTCTTACTTCTCCACGATAGAGCAACAGCAAAATAAACGACTCATCGAAGCATGTATTGAGAAATGGTAATTGGGAAGTGCTCTCTTATCCGGGTAAGGGTCCAATGGTTATGATCTTTCTGAAAAATCTACTAGGTGCTAGCATGTTACGCACCAGAGGTACGCTAAAAATTAAAATTACTCTACGGTGCCACGAGAAAGGAAAACGGTCATAGCTTCCAAAGGAGAAACATTAAAAATTAAAACGTTTGTGAATTCAGTAATATGTTCTTTATATTATTTATTAACTTTTACTTCCGATGGGTTTACAGGTTATAAGGTGTTCAGGATCCCGGGAAGAAATGAACTTTTTCTATCTCGTAGTAGGTTACGAAAGTATTGCATTTCATCAAAAAAATCGAAGTGGATGTTTTAGCGGAAATCTATATTTTAAAGCACACTGGCTCCCAATTGTTTTAAAAGGTTAGTGTTTATGAACAGAATAACTCAAAAGGAAACATCGGATAATTTTCAAATTTGGTATTTAAGATACGACACGGTTATTTACAAGGAAAATGTTTCATTAGTTTTAATTATCTCTGAAGTGGTTCAAAAGATTCCGTGCCACATATGATATATTTGTATGAAAAATAATACGTATATTTTATACTTTATGGGAGAAGCTTGTGAAGTCCTCTTCATTCCGAAGAAATGTTGTATGAATGTGCATAACTGGTAACTCATGAGATACTAAGATTTACTACATAAAATTTGTATCTATCTATAAAATACCCAATATAATTCAAATAAGGCCTTTAGTGCTAACATTTCGCTGAACAATCCATTGTTGTTTGGTATGAGTTTGTCAAAAAGCTGTTCTTTTTACTGTTTCTACTAATTACTGCAGTAAAATAGAGGATGTATTGTATTCTAGCCCAAAATTGATAAACCAAGATTCATGTTAATTCAGACTTTTATATCCCTGTATCCAAACACGATCATGTTTAAAATGATCCCTGAGTTAGTACACGTGCGTGTGCGCCGCATAACTATAAAACAAAATTTTGGTTAAATATGGAACTTGGTATATAGTTTGACCATTTTCGAAGGAAACGGCACTATGATTTATAAATCATTTCCCTCACAACTACTCTTTAAACTGAACACGTTGGTTTTTATTTTCTCGAAACTGGCTCTAAATAAAGCATTACAGGTATATGATATTTTAATGGCAAATAAAATGATTTTTTTTAATTTACTTCCTCCAACGTTAAGTCATATCGGACGATGAATGGAATGGGTGAAATGATGCTCAAATGAGCCCATGGTCCATAGAACTTAGAGTTACCCGACATTCGTCTTTTCAGGATGAGGGAAAACCCCGGGAAAACCTTATCCAGGTAACTCACTCTGATCGAGATTCGAACTCGGGACCTCTTGAACGTGAGCAGACTCGCTACTACCACGCTACCGAGGCGGACAAATTTTCTGAATAAAGTGTCAAGTCCTGTTAGTAACTTTGGTGATTGCTAAATGCAAGTCTTAATTTAAAAAGGTACACCTCATTTAAATACAAAATTGATGTCAAATTGAAAATGTGATTGTGGCATAATTTCCGAGGTATTCATTGTTACTGGTTTGGGTTATCAAATACTTACAGTTTTGTTTCAATTTTAAATCAATATTGCTTTTTATAGTAGCCATAGCAGAGTGACCGACCAGGATTTTAAAATTCCCACTTTCACTTTGGTATGTATTCTTCTTATACCCGCAACGAAATGTAAATACCCTATTAACAACAAGTAATAGGAAGAATATGCCTTTGTAAAAGCTATTCGTAGAAGAGTGAAAGGACAATGTCAGTGAATGTAACGTATTAGATTAAGTGAAATGTTATCGTATTCAGTGGTTCCTCGCGAAGTCAGGGAGGAAGTATGAAATTTCAAGAGCGACCGGCTGTTAAATATTTGACTATTGCTTCTTTCAGTTAATAAGAAATTATTATGTGTTTCAAACGAGAAAAGTTTTCGCCTGTAACGAATCAGATGCATTAGAGCCTTCAGTGTTACCACCTCGTTATCTCCGCTCTCTATACATTTCCCTCTCCCTCGCACACTTGCGACTGTTCTTGGCGCTAGACGTAAGGGAACGGAAACTGAATTTTCCAAAGTTTTGTAATATTGGAGTCGTTTAAATCACAATTGCAACATGAATATTCGTATATTATACAAATGTTTTAAATATTTAAAGTTAACTATAGTTTATGAATTACTTATTTTTCTAATTCAATGAAAATATCAGCGGTGCATCCATATAGCTGTGAATGTTACGTTAAGAGATAATTCTTCATTGTCTTCAAAGTCTGAGTACTGCAAATTTATGATGATAGGTTCCAAAATGTCGTTACGTGCTATTTCTTTCCAAAAGTCGTCTTCTTGTAGTTTATCTGATGTCTCACGCAGTTTTCCCAGTCTTATTGTGTTCTTTGTCAATTTATTCGTGAATAAGTCGTTCAACGTCACTCAGTTTACAAATATTGTTTCTGTTTGCAAAATAATTTGAACCCACATTAACTCTATTGGATTGTTCTGGCAGTAGTAAGGAGGATCGCGTCTTTTTTTTTATTTTTTATTTGTTCCATTTATACCCCGCCTTTAACTACAATGGTCATATCGGCGGCTGTTCTCCTTTGGAACACGTTGAGGGTGTTAACTCGTAAACGTTGGTTTTTTTTTTTTTTTTTTGATCATTAGATCACGCACACATTCACACTCTCATTCATACTTCCAGACTCTGGGGAAGATGAGGAATTATCTTGGTTGGAGAAAAATCCCCACCCCCACCGCCGGTGATCGCGTCTTATTGATCCAGCTGATACACCTTTTCATGGAAGATTCACTGGATAATGCTGCTTTGAACTCTAGAGCAAATAGAGATTACGAACCACTCATAAACAAAGATGTAATGTGACCAGACACGTTCAGCTAGACCAGCAGGAAGTGTATTGTTTCCTCTCATCAAATTTAACAAACACCTTGGCTTATTCAAAGTACATATTTCTTTTATCATGTCATGTCAAATGTTTACGCTTCAGTTTTGAGTAACTACAAATATACGTTCTCACATATATGCCAACCAATAATGATATTCACTATAATGCTTACGTTGCAATGCATTGCTATAATACAATGGTATCTATTTATTTGTATTAGGAAAACTATTTGAGCTAAAAGAATATGGGGTTTTCAAGTTATGTTAAATACATTACTCTCTCCTTCCTCATGAATCAGCTTTTGCAAAATCTGAATTTTTGTCTTAGCGCGAATAGTATTTATTAGAGATTGATTAGTTTGGCACTCGTCATACCCCACATAGGGGGAATGCAATGCGACAACACCGCAGGACTCCGATTGGCTGCTCATCTAGTGATGCTCAAAGACAAACACCTTCCCATTTGAAACACATAATAGCACATGAACTATTTCTGCAAACAATTTGTAGATTAACGGGAATTAGGCAGAGGCTTAGGCTTTTTGAAAACCTTTAGTATGTTATAGATACAAATAAACGAGAGGGGTTGAGGAAGTCATATTATTGTAATGTATCAAACCATTTTAAGAACAACCTACACAGTAAGTGCCAAATTCAAATTGGCATATCTGTTAACAATACAAGATAACACTTATTGGATTTCACAAAAGACCTGATTAGGTCTTTATAATTATCCGTGTGGGCTGCGGGTTTAGAATTCCCCCACGGCATCCCCTGCTTGTCGTAAGGGGCGACTTAAAGAGAAAAACGGCTGGTCGTTGGGTCTCAGTGAAGGCTGAGAAATGCTCTAGTTGGTAGGTTAACCTGTCTACGCAACCAGCAAATCCTACCCCGAAAGGGAATGGGCATTATTCAAACAGTTCCTGCCCGCCTCGGTAGCATAGATGGTAGCATGTCTGCCTCACGTTGAAGAGGTCCCGAGTTCGAATCTCGGTCAGGGTGAGTTACCTGGATAAGGTTTCGGGGTTTTCTCTTATACAATGTCTGGTAACTGAGAGCTCTATGTACCCTGCACTCATTTGAGCATTATTTCATCCGGTCATTCACCGTCCGATGTGACTTAACGTTGGAGGACGTAAATTAAAAAAAATCCTAGATTAAGATTGCATGTAACACGTAATTGTGATACGCTGAACGTTTTACTGTTATTAAGAACTAACTACCGAAAGATAAGTTTTTCATGGAAGCAAAGACAAACATTTAAATACCTGCGTGCAGGACAACGCTTAGCTCCCTGCTTCCTGTTACAACTCTTTGTCTTAGAATTAAACCGACACACACGTAAGTCGAGTATTACATCAGTGCTTCGACAATATGATATGATTGCTCTACTTACAGCAGCTGTGCACAGACTTGTAACCTGGGAAGCAGTAGTGGGTCTCCCTTCAAATATTATTCTTCATATTTAAGTATTCGAAATAATTATAGGCGTTTCAATGTAGGTATAAATTTCTAAATATTGCATTTCAGAGTATCATAATATACTTCAGCCTTTTAAACAATAGACGGTATTAAAATATGTTTTTCTGGTATAGGTGGTGTTGGTAATATTGTCAAAACAGCTGTAGTCTTAATGTTACCAGGTTTTGTTTTGTTTCAATATATTTTATTCAAATTTATTTCAGCTTCTTTCACTTTGTTGTAGAAAACCCTACCTTCTACTTATTCTCTTCAAAATGAAAAGCTCTACGTTTGTTTAATGATTTATCGGCAAAGTATGTGAATTGATTTGAATGCAGTATTGGACATTTTATTTACAGAGAGCGCTAGGATAAAATAGGCCCAAAAACATATGATCTTATTTATATACCTTTTTAATACAATACTATCTTAATCTGTTAAATAAGCTATTTAATAAAATGGCATTTGTTTCTCCTGAAAATGTAATTTATTGCTCGAAATCTTTCGACTTGATATTGTGTTCCTTTGAGGTTTTATTTTGTACTTCTGGATACTTAAGATGACCTTAATTGTATCGGAGAAAGTAATATTGCAGGTTATAGTACAGGTTTAAGTTACAGGATGTAGGGGGATGCCTCACACACTTAGACTTACATAGATCCATGGCTACCTCTCTCAGGGAAGGACAAAGTGAACTGGAGGTTATAGGCCACAGGTACAGACAACAGAGACGTGCGAAAGTCCCGAGCAACCCCAGATACACTGCCTAGATAGGGCGATGAACAATCCGTCGTCCAAGCAGAACCTCTAGTATTCGGAGAGACTACTTTTTCCTTGGAGTAAACATCCGCGCCATCTGTCGGGCATGTCTTGTCACAACACCTAGAAAATTGGAAGGAAAGTGAATGAAGGGAAACGATGGAAAGAAAATGGCTGTGAACCCAGCTTTCGCCTATCAATCAGGGAAGACTACGAAAAACCCATGGTCTAGAAGAGCGATTTTTGGGAATCGAACTTAAGACTAACGAATTACTGCGGGGCGCTCTGGCTCCATAAGTAATATTGTAAAGTTTTGAATTTTGTATCTTCCCTGTCCCCCTTCAAAATGAAGAGCACAAGCCTCAGAAGGACCTGCTTATGCACGACACAATTTCTAAGTGTGAACTTCCACTTTTTAGCATCAGCTAACATAAACTACTCTACACAATAATGGACATTTTTCCTGAGCCAGGAGAATGGTTCCGACAGAACTTTTAACAAGAATAGCCATCTCCCAATTCACATAAAAAGAAGTGCATGATGAGAGTAGGAAAACAAAAAACAAAAAAGAAACACAATTACCACACTTGTAAATTAATGTACGTCATAGTAGCATGTTTTCCATTAATCAGTTTGTGAATAGCAGAAAATATAGTTTCCTGTTATTGGATAGTGCTTGACCTCGCGCCTCTCTCAGTTGGGGTCAAGGCTATAAGGTCGTCTGTCCAGATTCCAGACGTTAGACGCATCTTGGACTGGAAACAGCCGACAAAACAATGTTGTAAGCACCTACAGGGGCTTCTATACGTAATATTCAAATTCGAGTCACTTTAATGACGTTTATTAAGTTTTTCGGGAGAATAAAATTTGCCAATGAGGGCTACACAATTCTATAAATTTGGACAGTTAAATATGCAGCCCAGCTCAATTTGTTATAAAATAATAGAACATTTAATTTTGCAGAACAAAAGTTGCAAGAAATATAACAGAAACACATATATTTGGAAAATAAATTCATAATTTGTGCATTTACACGTTAAGTAAAGAAAACACAGCAGGTTTTCGATTAAACGCCAAAAACCGAATATGTCAAATATGTTCTTTTTGTCGACCTGACACGCCATTTTATTGACCTGAAAGGAACAAGCAGTATAAAAGAATACAAAAACTAAATATTCTTCTCTGTAGAGTAGATATTTCTCTGTGGAATAACGTAAATTGCATTGCTAAAACATTCATTTTGCAGACAAAATTGTCACTTAAATAAAACGCCAGAAATTATGGACCAAACCTATTATTATTAGCATTTATGTAAAAATGATTCCTCTATCCACGCTACCTACTCACGATGTAGATATCTTTTCTCTGCAAGAACTGCTGAGTTACAGACTTACAATAAGGAAACAGCAGTAAACAGTTAAATATGGTAAGAAGTACTTGCAATAGAAAGGAAGTAACAGAAATAACCTCGAACTTTCAACTATATACTTTAGTTGGCACATTTACACTTGGGAAAAGTGTAAACTTGCAACATAGAATATTTACGAGAATGCTAACTTGATGAAACTGTTCATCACAAAGTGTATTTTTCCTGTAGGAAACGTTTATGTGATCTTTATAGTTTCCTAATATACAAAATTCAATTATATAAATATCTCAAAGGCTATCTGCAGAAAAGTAAAAGTATTTTGTTTCATCTAGAAATATTTTAAGCTTACGCTACCTTTATTGTGAAATTTGTGTACCTTTAATGACCTTAAAATAAAAAAGGCCTTAAAATACTTTGAATGTGAGTTATTGGACGGAGAGTTTCACCACCATGTTCTCCCAGATTTTGATAAACTTTGTTAATAAGCCGCAGTATTTTTTGTATAATTTTGGCATGGTACAGTTGAGTTTTACAATGTGGCAGAAATGATAAACTATTTCGATGCAAATGTTTCCGGAACTAACATGTACAGAAGATCTAGTTTCATATGAGCACCGGTACATATGAATTTATAATGTGTAGGGGAGATCGTAAAGGTGCTCACATTCAATTGTGTTTGTGTGGTAGTTTCCATACGACATGTCCGGGGTATAGTGTTGGAACACCCTATAGACAGGTACGCCGAGTCACCGTCTATCCCTGCGGCCGTATTGCGGAAGAAGTAACTTTTTCCCATTACGTAAGCGAACAAAGATGATGGTAACCGCCGTGTCGGCCGAGAAGAAAGTTCACATTGGTACATCCTTCATTTGTAGTGGAACCACGGATATCTGAATGTATGCTAATCGTGGTTAATTTTCAGATGTAACCCAGGACTATGTGTTATACAGCTGTTACTCCAAGGAATATGAACTTGGAAGCGGGGCTACAACCTTAAAAAAGCGAAGAAAAAGGGACAAAAGTGCCGTGAAACACATATAATATTTTGAGGATACAGCACAGATTGGTAGTGAATTTCGCAATAACTGACTAAAGTACAGAAAACAATCTAGAGCTCATTCTAATTACACTTTGATAAATAATTTTTATTTCTGAATTAACTAATTTAAGGAACTTTTGAAAATATATTTTGTGACATTTTTAAGATTTCCCAGTTGAAAGTGTCATGCAACCTTTAAGACTAGCTGGTGAATGAAACAAATGCATTACATTCTCTGTGACCAGCAGAAGTCCTTTTCCTTAATATTGATTATATATAATCCGGAAACCATAAAAGACGTAACTTAAGTTAGAGAAAATTCAGATAAACATAAACGAGTACTTGTCAAACGACTAATATTTTCTGTGTTTAACAATTTGCGAGATATATAATGATATTTGAACTTATTTAACAACTTACTTCTAACAGTCATTCTTTTATTCCTTACGTGAGGTGATTCAAAGGTACTAGTACAAGATTTCAGTCAACATCTTTAGAAACATTGAAAAAATAGTAAAAGCTCTCCAAATAGCTAGATTATAGTTTGTATCTAAGGAACATAGAGAAGTCCAAGACAATAATTTGATATGCTGGACTCATTACGTACATAATATTCTATTGAATAACAATATATGAGCTATATATACTGCAATTAAGAATAAGTTTATGTTAATAAAGTAAACAGTACCTTTATTTATTGTGTGATAGAATTTATTTATTGTTTTGTTTCTATATTGCTTTTAAATTTCCGAGCTTACCTTTGACACATCGAGCGGGATGGCTCAGGCAGTTTCGTCTGTGGCCTACATACGAGAGGTCCGGATTCGATTCCCGTGGCCGACCTACCTGACCCATAGGTTTTTTCGGGGGTTTTCCCAGAACGTCAGGCGAATACTGGGTAGCTTAACTACACCCCCGAATTTCTTGTCCCACTATCATTTAACATCATCTCTCATTTGTTGTTCTCTTTCAGGGTAGAAGTGTCGGCGGGTGTTTCGGTGATGCATGTCAGGATGGTATGCTCTGAGTGGACCACTTTTCCTCGGTAGGTCGGTTGTCGGTCTCCGAACCGACTACTGGAACCACTTCCGAACCAAGTTAGAGGGAACATCCGTTGTCCTGGCCTACCGGTGGAGGTTTCCATTTAAGTAAAATATAGGGATCCTGCCCTCTACACTGTCGTGGATCCTTAGGACGGCCGCCCTCTGTCTCTTATCCTCTCATCCATCCTCCCGAAGATGACCCATTTGAGGTATATGTACAATAGATCAAGACTCGTCACAGAGCCTATCCCCTCCGTAGTAATCCTAATGCTAATTCTACCATTGGAAATATTGCCTCTAGGTAATGCTGTTAACTCGTATAGAGCGAGTTTTGTCTTTACATTAACAAGTTAAATTGCACACGTACATACTTTCAGAATCTGGGAAGACCAGAAAAGTTCCCAGATCTCAGTTGGGAATGAAGCAGGTGCTGCGCGGCCAGGACTTATATAAGAAATTGTTCCCTCAAAAATAGCACAAACCTGAATTTAAAATATGAATTCACATTTAGGCTCATAAAATTACATTTTCTCCCAAGAATTATTAAAAACATTATTTTTAAAGAGAAATGCATTTTACTTGCCAACTTCTCTTGCCATACTTCTCAGTCAAGGCGTTACCGGAAAAATTTGTCTCTGGTCAGTTTACATCTGACTTAGAATGTGGACTTTTTGTGTATCAAGACATTTAGGAGTTAGGAATTTTTAGATGGAGGGGGCCCCTTTGTGGTTCCAAAGTAACTTCTGGATTGAAGGGCGACAGCATCAGGACAACGATATGCGCTAGCAAGAATGGGGTCGCTAACGATTCCAAAATGTCACCAATCCTGGCGCAGACTAACTCTGTCTTGGATTGGGCATCCGTCACCTGGGATTTCCGTAACAGCCTACGTCAGGGAAGGAAGGTAATCCCAGCAGTCCCATCAAGTCCCCGTAGGGGAGGGGATCCGTTCCCTTCAGCTGCGTGGTGCGGGAGCTGCGGACCCCTAGCACTCGTGGTACCTCTGGCGTTACTAGAGGAACCTCGGACCGAACATTCGAGCCCCTCCCTGTTAGGGAGTTGTTCAGATTGGGTTGGTCTCAAGGGGGTAGTGGTTCCCGATACCCGTGGGTGATCGGGTACGTCTCCGGACGGGTTTGAGGGAAGCTATTAATATTCCCGGGTACTAGCCAGCATAGCTAGTAGAAGGTGTGCTAGATCACCAGGCGGCCCTACCGAGGTTATATCGGTAGCCTTCCCCTTTTGATGTTGGCGCGCGTAAGTGGCGTATCCACTTCCATCCCGTCTTGAGTCCACAGGACCAGATGGGGGGGCCTTGTTAGTCTCTAGGTCTTGCCCTATGGAAAGACCCACGGAGGCGCCGGGCGCCCTTTTGGGACAGCCCGGTAACTTCCTGGTCGAAGGAGGCCCGGATCCTTGGTCCTACGGGTCCAGGAATAATGGGAGTAGAACCTCTGGCATTAAGTCCCATCAAGTGTTAGGGAGAAAGTTTATTAAAACGCAAACTACACCTCCTGCCGTAACGTACTAACTGCCGTCGCCTGGTCCTAAACTCTGAAACAGATGAAAGCAGGAAATGTATCCAGAAGGTGAACCACTCCTGTATTCAAGTTCTGACTGCAGTAAACCACAGAAAAAAATGGTTAGAGAGGACGTTCAGGTAGGAACCGAACCCCAAGTCTCCTGGTGAGAGAGCAGTTTTATAAAACAGCATTTAATCTGCCAATTGTGCGCCACTGTTTTAATATACGTAATCACTGGAGCAGTTTATTTCTATGTATGTTGAACATGACACTCAATCATTTTGACTGTATCTTGAAGATAAAGGTTACTAAATTTGCATAGTACGCAGACTTGGCCTGTCCTAGATGATTGACATGGTCACTACGTTGATAGAGATCATGGTTCCTTATCTGTAACAAGTTGTAGATTTGAACATCTGTGCCACCAGCTGTCATTATGTAGCAAGGCTAACAATATTACAGTGCAGTCCACATGTTTGCCATACTGGCAAAAGTACCAACTTTTGAGAATACTTTATACCTATGTCTGCAACATCCACACAAAAACGTGAGTTTTACTGTTCCTGGATTTTAACCTATTTCTAAAATTGCTTTATAGAAGTCTTAAGAGAATGAATACAAAATATACCGACGTTTAAAAGAGAAATACTTGGAATACAACTCAGCTTTGAATGAATCTTGATATGTATTACATGAAGTTGTAACAAGAGAGGATCAGATTTGGGTTCCATTCCTGACAAAAATTAATTTGACCATGGATTTTTCATGGGTTTTCTGGGTCGGGAGGTGAATGCTGAAGTAATTCTTCTATCACGACTTTGCTTGCATCATTTCCTTTACCATCTTGCACTAGGCGACAGTGTTTGGCATGATGTGGAGATGAGCATTTGAGCCTGCTCTCGAACAGCTCCGCTTCAGGAGACTTCCCGAGCTTCCAGGATTGTGAGCGAGTTTGAGCAATCTGAAAACGTTGAGGACTCTTGCACGTCGTCTTCTAGATCTTCCCTTCATTACTCCCATTTTCCCTTCTAGAAGTCAAATTAGTTTACGTGCTGGGCTCAGCCCGCTCAATTATATATAATACATAATTAAACTATTTTCTGTATTGATATAAAGTTCACATCCAGTAGGGTTACTATTGAAATTCTTAGATTTTGACCAGTTGTACAGAAGAGCGATTCTTGATATTAACCATAGAGTACGTACACATTTCATCGATTATTCCATTCATATGTCTCATGTTATTGACAATAATGTAAAGCAATGGTTGGGCTATTGGTTGGGTTATTATTGCAATGATGCAGGAATTCTATCGAATAAAAAGCAAGATATTTACTGAACATAACAGCAATTAATTTACTGATTAATATAGATTTAATCAAATTGTCTTTTAATTAATTCTATTGAAATAAAGTTCAAAATAAAGCATGTTCTTAAAAAGCACTTATGTTTATTCCCTGATTTTAGCTTATTTGAAGTGAAGCAGTATTTTATGTTGTTAAGTAAAGTGTTTATAGAATTAGATTCTGAAGAATAAAGACGGCGATATTAAGTGAATAATAATTTTGACTGCACACAAATATATGTATATCACATATGCGTCGAGTAGTAGTATTAGCAGGAGATTACAAACATCGGATATTTCTCAAAAATTTAGGTGTAATTTAAACCTGTTTAAGAGAAAACAAAAACATAACAAGTAAAATACTGGAACACATTTGCATATTTACGATTAAAATATGCTAAACTTTCGTAAACTGTGAATACGAAATACATTGTCGAAAGAAACTAAAAGTCAAAGCGTTACATATACACATATATATTCCTTACGAACTTAAAACTTAAAATATTGTTCAAACTACTTGGAAGATTATACATATAACAATATTTATTGAATTGTTCCAATAATACTAACAAAATATTTGTTTAATTATTTACAAAGAAATCACATTTGTATTCTAAAATTAACTGTTAAAATAAAAATGTGATTAATTTGAAACTTTAAAAATAATATTTGTGCTTAAAATTAATACAAGCACCATTCCATATATCATCTTCGAATTAGCTTCCTAAAGTGGACCATAGCAAACCGTTTTCATATTAGCGCACCAATGCAAAATATTATTGTAATAAAATATCTTCAGAAGTTACCTATTGTCTCATTGGTAGTACTGACTAATATTCCGATTGCTAATTTATTTAATAGCCATGTCTGGATCTAACAGCTGCCAGAATAGCGATTTTATTTTATAAAGCCCAATTAAGGAAGCAATTATATAATCTATCATATTTTATTCAAGAAAAACTATTAATAAATCCTATTCGAGGTTACGAGACTTTATTAGATCTTGTAATATCTCCTGGTATTAACAGTGATAAACTGTAATTCCAATATGCTTCTAGGTTCAGTTGGAGTATTTTTTCTCAAAGTTTCCACTATTGTGTTTTCATATGATCATTGTTCATGAGTGTACCATTTATTTAAAGTATATAGTAGAAGTATTGTATTTCACTACAGGAACTGATGCCAAGATTTAACAGTAATAGAAATACAAATTTGAAAGTAAATTGAATCCCCCAAAAATTAAATTCAATGGAGAAAGAGAGGGAACGCAATAAGACAATAACTGTTCCAAAACAAAAAAAGAAGAATGAATACCAAATTACGTATATGAATAGTGTAATATTTAAAATGGATCTAAGATAAAATTTAGTACAAATTTGTTTCCTAATTTCTCAAAACGAACCATAGCAATGTTGAAGAAGATATTAAGGTATGCATGTGGGCAATATGTTTATTGAATTTCCAAAGAATTCTCCGTAATGATCTTTTATTTCTCACTGAATTGAAGGGTAAACCACAAGATTGGTAAAACTTACTACTAGAAAAATATGAGGTTCATTGATATATACTGTTTACGAAATTTACGTTTTTTACCCGTTTCCAGCTACTCATTGTAAAGTGCTTGGCTTTCCCTGGATGAATTGTAATGTGAGATATATAAATATTTTATCTGATTCTTCATTTTTTCCTCATGAATTTGTTTGTTACACACATATAGTGAACAGTGCGTTTTGTCATCGCTATCGTGCACGTAATGAAGTCTATATTACTTTACTGTAATATGTATATACACATTGAACTATTTAATGTGTGATTTCATTTGAAAAATTAACTTCCTGTACAAGCTGCTATCAATCTTAGATATTTCCATTATAACCAAGGGATAGAATGGGCGTCCCTAATATCAGTAGGACTTAAGTTATGTCGTCTTGCAGTTTCAATGTAACCTGTGGTTGTCGGACGTCTGTTGTAATGTGACATATTATGGGTGTTCTATAACGTTTATATTCATTTTGACTACTATATGATGAAACTCGAGGCATAATTGTAAAACATTTCTGTATTTCCGTGCTGAACATTCATGCTAATTAATGTATGCTTGCAGGATTAGTTGGTAGCATTACTAATGTAGGTTTATCTTACAAAAGAACAGAAACCAGTACTTGGCGTATTGAGTGACTGGAGCTTTGAAAGTGCTGCTTTCAAACATTCGAAATTAACATTCCTATCGTACTTCTGTTTTGTCTTATTTTATTTATTTTTGGAGGGAGTTTTATCAGATAAGATTCTTGAGAAAGGGACACAAATTACATTACGTAATTTATAATAATATATGGTATACATTGTATGGGTAATAATGGTATAAGCTTATTAATACACCTATCTTGGATTCGAACTATGTCAATCCAATTTGTTGTGAAGTCAGTGTAGTTTGCCTTACGTACGGATAATGCGTGCGTTCTCAATAGCTGTCCATAATATTCTAGTTTATGCAATTCGTTAGGTTTTTATATACTTTGAATTAAATAACGTGCAAACGTTATTAATAGAATTTATTTGCGATTTCACTCTTCTTCCATTTAAATTTCTCAAACACCACGTTGGATGGATGGGCGCAAATATGTTAATAGGAAACACGAATTTCTAAAATTTAATATCCGTCCACTATTTTCTTATTCTTTGCCTTTTAAATTTTTATTCCCTTGAAATTTTTGATCAATTCCATTCAAATTTTTGTACAATTTCGTTGAAAGTAGTTGAAGGGATTTAAAGAAAGTTTTCTGGATATTATAGCGTTGAATTTGGGCTTTTATTACATACATTTAGAACATTAGATGTCTTTGCACTTTATCTTCATTTTCTCCATACTTCATTCTTAAGTTACAACAAATTTAATCTTTGACTGTATAACCATATTGAAAGAAGAAATACCAGAAATTAGCATTTCGTTATTGAATATCGTTAACATATTCTTCCTTAACTTTAAAAGCTTAGCCATATAAAAATTCACATTGTCTTACTAGCTCCTTTAGCTTAAAAAATAATTTTAGATATTTTTGATTGGATACTCAGGAGTGTGTGATGCTCCGCAGCGCTGTGGACTAAAGCACGTAGCTCTGGTTCCCGTCTAAGGAAAGCGCGATCCAGCCTTGTCTGTCAACTTTCCAGGAGGATGACGCGTGATGTTGCCTGCAGTACCTTTCTGTAGACATCTGTTGGATGATCGCCAACATCTGCCGAGCTTATGTGGGCGTGAGACCGGTAGCCGGGTTGGCAGGCCAGGGTCTTACACGCTATAGCACTACAGGATTTATTTTATTTACTTGAGGGGAGATTTTTAAATATTTATTTATAGCTTTGAAAAACCTTGCACTCACGATTCTTAGGAGCCTAGGAAATAAACCCAATGAAGAATATCATCCTAATATCCTGGAATCAAACTCGGGACCTGTGAGCTCAGGAAACAGGACACTGAGCACTCGACCACAAAAGCAGTTATTCCATAATTGTAGATTATTGTCCAGTGACTGATATGAAATCATGAATAAGTACTAGTTCTCATTGTTTCTTCTTAAATACCACATAGAGCATACCTATAAGTAAAGGTTATGTAACGGAGGGGACACCTCGCACACTGCGATCTATAATGCGACCAGGAGGAACGGATAAAATGAAGGAACCACAGGAAGCTACAAGCCTCCTCAGGTAGGTTACAGAGACGAGAAGTCCCTAGCAGTTCTAGGTCCGTCCACTGCTGGAAATGCCTAGAGCAGGCGGTAAACGATCTGTCTACCACTCTCTATGGTGAATACTCCTTCCTTTGAGCAAATATCCGTACCATCTTTCTACCCCATACGCCAGAAACATGTAAGTACGAAATAAATATGGAAGGAAAGAGAAAATAAAAAGGAAATGATGGAAAGGAAATCGTGGTAAGCAAAAAAACAACGCCACCACTCGCCTACCGAGGAGCAAAATACAAAAAAAAAAAAAAAAAAAAAAAAAAAAAAAAAAAAAAAAAAAAAAAAAAAAAAAAATTAAGATATGACAACACTAATGACTCAAATCGAACCCTTTAAGCCAGCTATCTGGGTAACCTAATATTTTGTGTATGTCGTACTGTGTATTTTATTATAAATCCGACCTCATTTGAACTTGTTTTTGCTGGTCAGTTGGATTTATACAACAAAGACAACAGGCAATAAATGTAATAGGTTTTTAATGACAGTCAAACTGATACCAGTCTCAACAATGATAACTGTTTTGGAAAACCTGAAGATAACTGCCAGAATATAACGCGCCAGTTAGGAGCGTTACACTGTGTTATGGGGGCCATTGCAAATTTTTATTAGTCTTATATCGAACCATAAGGGAACAGTTTGATAATAAACCTCTTGAACATGCTTTAGACTGGATACCAGCATTGTAGCAAAGATACTAGCATGGCACTAAATAAATTCTAAGCTTCAGTATTAATTATCATTTTAAAGTGTAGAACCTCGAAAACTTCAATCGTTTTTAAATTTACTGTGGAGATTTATTATAATGTTACAGAACAAGTACCACCCATATTTCTCTAATATTGTAAAAGATATAGTCAAACTTGTTTTTATATTGCGACATAAAATTTAAACTTTTGGTCTGGTATTGTAAGCTTAAGTTTACATTATATGCCCTTTTACTTATGCACCTTCTAAACCTGTGTGCTTTTTTAAGTTTGAACTTTAAGGTGTTTGAAGTTATTGTTTTATTTTACCTGAAATTTGGAATTTTAGTGTTTGAAAATTAAAAAAGCATACTTAGATACATTTCACAACAAGATGTAGAAACATTTTATTTTTCATTCTGTTTGCCTATCTCAAAAGCTCTTCGCAAGGAACATTTTACACGAACAAAAATACTGAAAATATTTAATGATGAAAGATTTGAATGCTCAACTCATATTAAAATCTACAAGTGGTGAATTAGGTTTCAGATATATTTTTCTTCTGCTTTGTTGCCATATTTTTGTCTTCTTCTATATTTGCTGCGTTTCTTGTACAGTATTACGTCGCTACAAGTGGTGGATCAGGTTTTATATATATATTTTTTTTCTTCTCTTTGTTGCCATATTTTTTGTCTTCTTCTATATTTGCTGCGTTTCTTGTACAGTATTACGTCGCTACAAGTGGTGGATGAGGCTTTAAATACTGTAACGCGAGCGCTGGAACACCCTATGAAAGCAGCTGAGAGCGGGAGACGAGGGAGGTCCGTGTTAGCTACGCCCTCCCCTCGTTTGTCTTATAGTGGTGACAGGCGGTGGTGACGGAGGAAAAACATGACTGTGCCGTCTGTTCTCTTACACCTGGTTCTCGATCATTCTTTTACTGGAACATTCTCGCGGACACTGGAAGGCGGCGATATTCCTATATAAAGGGGGGTTGCAGACAGTCAGTGAGTCAGTCAGTTGGTTAGTGAGTGTGAGCGAGGAGACAGTCGCAGTTCTTGGTGTAAGAGTTAGTCAGTGACGTGTTAATGAACGAGTAGATTGTGCAACGGAAGACTGTACGTAACTGGTATGTGCATCGGAGTTTATGTAATCGCGAGTACAAGTGAAATTGTAACGGACGAACTGGTGAATTGTAATTGTGTGCAGCAAGTAATTCTGTGTAATTGGCAAGTGTTAAACTGTAAGTCGGTGGAAATAAAGAACATTTTTGAGTGGTGAAATTGGACTTTTCATTTCACGAACCCACAAAGTCACAATACATTTTTCTTCTCCTTTGTTGCCATATTTTTGTCTTTTTCTATATTTGCTGCCTTTCTTGTACAGTATTACGTCGCTACAAGTGGTGGATCCGGTTTTAGATATATTTTTCTTCTCCTTTGTTACCATATTTTTGTCTTCTTCTATATTTGCTGCCTTTCTTGTGCAGTCGCTACAAGTGGTGAATTAAGTTTTAGATATATTTTTCTGCTCCTTTGTTGCCATATTTTTGTCTTCTTCTATATTTGCTGCCTTTCTTGTGCAGTATTACGTCGCTACAAGTAGTGGATTAGGTTTTAGATATATTTTTCTTCTCCTTTGTTGCCACATTTTTTGGCTTCTTCTATATTTGCCGCCTTTCTTGTACAGTATTACGTTGCTACAAGTGGTTGATCAGGTTTTAGATGTATTTTTATTCTCCTTTGTTGCCATACTTTTTCTCTTCTTCTATATTTGCTACATTTCTTGTACAGTATTACGTCGCTACAAGTGGTGGATCAGGTTTTATATATATATTTTTTTTCTTCTCTTTGTTGCCATATTTTTTGTCTTCTTCTATGTTTGCTACATTTCTTGTGCAGTATTACGTCGATAAAAGTGGGGGATCAGGTTTTATGTATATTTTTCTTCTATTTGTTGCCATATTTTTTGTCTTCTTCTATATTTGCTGCCTTTCTTGTGCAGTATTACGTCGCTTCGTACTTTGCATGATGCAAGTCATGTACTGAAGTTTTTCCTGCTCAGCCTACTAGGTACATATGTTGATTACATTTAAACATGCCCTGGAGCGTTATAATGGCTCTGGGAGCAGATTTCAAATTCAATATGTTTAAAGTATTTTGTAATATTAAAAATAATACATGGTTTTGACCCGTTTGATTTTCATTAAATATCAGTAATGGGTAAGTACTCGTTAAATCAGTTGGTCTATCAAATGAAGAGCTTTCTTAAGAAGGTTATTTCAGGAAAGTAAGAAAAGGACCAATATTGCAGCAATATTTGCATGTCAGCAAATATTGCAGCAATATATGCATGTCAGCAGGTATCAGCTGGACGGATGTTTGAGCAGTGGTCACGCCTTCTACTCATACTTCCGCGCCCGTTTCCCAGATTCTCAAGTGAAAGTAATTTTGCTCTCAACACCGCAATAATTGTCACGGTGTTTCAGCTTACTCTCCATAGTCCATTTCACCATTGGTTTTATGTTCCTTTTGCTCAAGCTTTATCAAACACTGTTACACAAGAGCTTTCAACTTCCCACGTGACGTTATGCGTTCTCGTTAAGTCTTCCACAATTTATACACATACTTATAAAAGTCGGAACTTTTATTTGTATATTTAATATGAGCATATAGCCGCAACTTTACAGAGTAATATTTACAGCTGACCTTTCACAAAAATAATCATTAAAGTAGTAAGTGCTTCCGGAGTGAAGGAATGTGATCTACATGTAAGACTATTCACAGCTATGTTTGAGTCTATTGTTTGGTTGCCGTCTTTAAAAATGGCAACCGAAATATTGACCGAAACGGCAATTTGAATAGTCTTACATATAAACCGCTGTCTTTCAATCCGGAAGCATTTACTAATTTACAAATTAATTCTGTTTTTATTTCTGTCTTTGTGTTTTATTTAAAGTGATATCTAAGACCTATCCCGCCAATTTTAAATCTACTAAATTTATGAAATACTATATCAGAAACCATTTAACATGTTGAACCAATATTTTACCAGAACATAGATAAATCCCCTAAGTTCAATCATTTGACCCTTTTCATATACTTTTTGTTTAAATATAGATAGGGGCTTTTCCTCAATTGTACAATTTTTATTAAAATTTATTGATAATTATTGTTTTAACAAGCAACTATCTTACTAACATAAAATAGTTCCACAACAGTATTTAGAGTTTGCTTCTAACATTCTAAAACTTAATAAAGCTCTTTTAATATTATCTGAAAGCAAGAAGTTCATCAAATGAGGTGGTATAAGTAGAACTGGGGAGATTGTTAATAGAAGGTAAAATAGTAGAAATAGCAGCAAAATAATCATTGGTAATAAATATATTAGAAGAACATTATGTACCAATACAATGCATGGTTATATTTGAAAATAAGGGGAAAAGGGACTTGGATACACAAGTTACAAATAATTTTGGAAAAAATAGGAATGAGATACACTTGGAAGAAACAGACAATAAAAGTTTGTTTCTGGAAAGAAATTAAAGCAATCGTGGATACTGAAAATCAACAAGTTGTAAGCAGTTTTAATAAAAATAAGTCATTAATAGATTATATGTATTTAAAATGGAATGGTGAAGATTAATACATGAAGTCTGTAACAAAGGGACCAGAATGAGATGTCAATGAACAAGGACTGATTTAATGAATTTAAGTGGCTTAAGAGGGAGGAATAATTTATTTAAATAAAAAGTGAAGAGAAATGCACTAAATGTAGTCGATTATGTATAATGTCACTATGTTCTGGAATACAATGATATGGAAAAAGGGAGAGTGCATTTAATACTAGAGAAATGTAAATGTTTTCTAATGGAGTTAAAAGTCAGGAAGATGTTTAACTCAAAATGAACGAATATATGGAGTGTAGAGAAAATTATTTCGGTAAACATTAAAGTGATTAAAGGAGATTTGAGAACCTTAAAGAGACGTAAAGGCATATAATGGATAAAATAGACTCCCCAAATATATGTACAACGTATGTACACATTTAAATAAAAGAAGAAAAAGAAATAAGAAACCCCAAGACGGGTTGGTACAGTGTGTAGTTTATTTTTAACAAGTTTATAAATCATTAATTCATCCCTAATGTCTGAGAAAGGGGGCAATGTATATAAGAAAATAACATACACACAAATAGCTGTTCAAAGGAAAAATGAGGAAAACAAACTCGCATATATTTGAAAAAGAATAAGAAGAAGAGGAAATCACATGTTTTGAGAAACATAACCGTATGTTCTTAGCGGCAGTAATATTTTTAATTCTAACAGTGGGCTAAAGTTCAATTTTCTGCTACAAAATATGTATCAGTTTTGATTTGTTTGCAGTGAAGAGATCCAAATTTACAATACAAAGTAGTAGATGCATTACTAATTAAAATATATTTAAAATACGATAGTGTAGTCTGTAATCTATTGTCTGCAATTCGTTGATAAGACTGTACTAAAAGCTAAAGGAGCAATTTTTATACTTTAAACTGCCCTTGACAGTTATTATTTTGCAGACCATGGTCTAAACGACAGTGCCGCAAGGAATAGGATGTATGAAAGTAGGGAAAGTGTGGAAGCCAGGCGATGTCTTAATTCTGGTACTACTATGACCAGAAAATCCATGGAAACTAGTAAAGGTATACCGAAAATAATCAACTCCATTTAACACGAGCAGGGTTCATACATGGCTGATTGGTCTCTTTTGGTATGTCTGTCTATGCCCCTCAGAAACAATATCCTGTAAAATATACCAGTGAATATAAATGCATTTTACAGAACTTCCCTAGAATATTTTTGTGGCAATGGATGTTCTGTGTTACAGACTTCACTTTACTTAAGGCATTGAACTGAGATCTTTAATTAAACTTTTTTTTTTTTTTAACTTATGTGATGAGGTGCTCATATAAGCTTCGTTTTAGGCCAATTACTAAGTGTGTGCATTATTAAGCAGCTGGCTTCAGCTTACCTGCACTCAAACTTTTACACAACAAAGTTGGAAAATAGGAGAGACCAAGGTCAGTAACAGTCACATAAAAATTGTCCAAGTGCTGTCAGTAAATTTTAAATAATGTATGAGGGATGGTGGTTTGTTATCTACGACGTTCTTGCTTATAGTCCGCTGTTATTCTATCTTATTTCCTTCCGTCCTTCCTTTCTGTTTAGAAATTCCTACGCTTTCTAATTGCATATATTGCTTATGATTTTAAATCTCAACTATAATTTCTCATACATGTTATACCAACATTTACACTTCAGTGCCTTGCACTAGCAGATAAACTCAACATTCCAATTGTCCGCCTTTGTAGAGTATGTGGTAGCGTGTCTGCCTCACGTTCAGGAAATCTCAAGTTCGAACCTCGGTCAGAATGAGTTATCTGGGTAAGATTCATTCCGGGGTTTTTCCTTATCCTAAAAGATGAGTGCTGGGCAAATCTAAGTTCTATGTATCTTAAACTTATTTGAGAGCATATTTCATTCATTGTACGATATGACAATGTTGGAGGACGATAATAATAATAATAATAATAATAATAATAATAATAATAATAATAATAATAATAATAATAATAATAATAATAATAATAATAATAATAATAATAATAATAATAATAATAATAATAATAATAATAATAATAATAATAATAATAATAATAATAATAATAATAATAATAATAATAATAATAATAATAATAATAATAATAATAATAATAATAATAATAATAATAATAATAATAATAATAATAATAATAATAATAATAATAATAATAATAATAATAATAATAATAATAATAATAATAATAATAATAATAATAATAATAATAATAATACTGATGATGATGATGATGATGATGATGATGATGATGATGATGATGATGATGATGATGATGATAAAAACTTGTTCAATCGCTCTCCATCAGTTAAACATGAATGTAACCGACAACATATTGCATATGCACTTTTATGGTAAGAATATGATCACTTCTCTGGTTGTATATTAATTATAGTTTGTGTACTAATATTAAGAATAATCTATATACGTGTAAGTAGGCTGTGAACCATATTAGAAAGGGCTAACTAGTACGTTGACCTAATGAGGGTTCTTATCGTACCGATTTAATTGATATATGGAACTAGCCTATGAAACTTCAGTGGATTATAACAATGCTCAAGCTGCTGGAAGCGCTGACTAGCTTACTTTTGGTTCCACTAAATTAGACTTAATATCTCACCTAGTATCCTTCTCACATCCATCCATTTCTTCGAGGGCCCAAATGACCTTGTTGTCGACGGGCCCTTAAACACCACACTCACTCACTCACTCACTCACTCACTCACTCACTCACTCACTCACTCACTCACTCACTCACTCACTCACTCACTCACTCACTCACTCACTCACTCACTCACTCACTCACTCACTCACTCACTCACTCACTCACTCACTCACTCACTCACTCACTCACTCACTCACTCACTCACTCACTCACTCACTCACTCACTCACTCACTCACTCACTCACTCCATTTCTTCGCTTAATGTGGTCAAATCGGAGCTGACTGTAGCTCCATTGTATCTCATGAGAATGCCAATGGAGAGTTTGATGTATTTCTTTCCTACGCGTATTAGTCGCTTACTCAATGCACAAAATAAAATGTGCTATCAATAGAAATTATTCGTAGAAATTTGGCAATCTACTAGCTCTTAATATATTTCCTTAGGCAAGCAGTTTGTAGCCTTTTCAATTTACCCGTTCTGGACAAGGTGAAATAGCACTGCGTGGTAAGCGACAAGTTTACAAGTATCTCCCAATCATGCAATTAGCTTTCAGACTTTTCCACACAGACAACTTGCACGCGAAAGCAATAAAAATCTGTTTCTTTGTAAGTGGCAGTTGCAGGAATACTGTTATGGTTGTGTTAAATATGTTAGCGTGTGGAAAATGTTGCAAATCATAATGACATCACCAATCAGTCTTATATGGGGTTTGCACCATCATATTACACGAAGAATATGCTACCGAGAATTTTTTACCCAGCAAAAAAAGATTTCTATTTTTAATTTAATAACCCATGTCTATACTAACTTTTAATTAATGACTTGAAGCCTTCCCGGCGTTGATTATTGATGATAGTTTCTCAGATAGTTACCCTAATCTGACCTGGCTGTTAGCCCGAGAAACTATCATCTATACTAACTTTTGATTCTAGGAAATAGAAGTAAAAGGTACAAGTTGATTCAAAACAACATCGACACGCTTAGTATGTTGTTATGAACTGTAAATTGATAATTTTTGGTAGGAAGCCGATGCCTCGCAAATAGCTTGAACAGTATGGGACCTCAAATGTTGACAACTTTCACATATGCGTTCCATATTTTGCCAACGAATTTCCCAAAATCCAACAAGATTATGTCGTCCATTAAATTATAATACAGTTTGATCACTAGATGTCCTACTTGATTTTAAAGCCTTGCCACTGCGTTACTGTGTATGAGTACTCCTAAGTTTATGCAATTACAAAGCAGGGTCAATAATAAGAACTTACTGGCCTCTTTGCTGAAATCAGTCCTATCAGATGTTAGGGTATGCTAGATATGTCAGTGAACATGTTGTTCGTTATATTTACAGTTAAGATGACACCTCACCATCAATAATATCTTTGGTAATCTGAAACTAAATTGAACATTTTAAATTAATTGACGTACAGCTTCTCTCAGTCCTCTGGAAGTAACTAGTAGTCATAGTCAAGATTGGACACTAAAGGTATATCTGTCTAAAAGAACGCCACTATTTATTGAGAGAAACCTAATTTAAACAACTCATGACTTAAAAACAAATATACTTCTCACATGACGACATATTAGTTATGTTCAAGTTAAAGATAAATTCACTTCTACGAGGGCTGTTCAATTATGATCATAATTTTTATGGTCATAATTTTGGCACTAAAATCATATCTTATTATATTCTGTTAGCTTAATGTGAAACAAACACGCCGTAGTAGGTTCATTGTTGGTACTCCTAGCTCCCGCCTGTGAGAAACAGGCAAGTTCAGACATATTCAGTATCGCCTAACGCTGCAATGGAGGTAACACGTGAGGAACAATATGCGGCTTTGAAATTCTGCTTTCGTCTCAACAAATCTTCAGTTGAGGCCTATTAAATGTTACAGGAGGCCTATGGAGAGTCTGTTCTTCCCTACAACACAGCTCGAAGGTGGTTTAAAGTGTTTAAAAGGGGAGACAACCAGCTTCAAAGAAAGGTGGACCCGGTGCTCCAGTTACTGCTTTTACGGAAGAGAACATCAACACTGCTGCTGCCATTGTGAGAAAGGATCAACGAATTACGTTAAGATCACTTTCTGAAATACTGAACATTTCATTGGGTGCCACCCACACGTTGGTGACAGAAACATTACACATGAGACGTGTTTGTGCACGATGGGTTTCAAGACTGTTGATTCCCGAACAAAAGGACAATCGCATGAAGGTGTGCATTAATTTAAAGTTGATGTTAGAGAAAGATCCGGAGTTTCTTTAAAACGTAATCACTGCTGATGAAACTTGGCTACATCATTTTGATCCTGAGAGCAAACAGCAAAGCTCAGTGTGAAAATCTCCTTCATCACCAACCTCCCAAAAAGCAAAAGTTGTTTCTGCTTGTGAAAGTTATGGTCATCTCATTCTTTGATATTCATGGAATGGTTTATCAGCATGTTCTACTTGCACACACATCAGCAACTAGACAATACTACAGGGATGTTCTGAAAACATTGCAAGTCCATATTAGACGCAAAAGACCACATTTCCATGAAGCAGGCTCTACCATGATAATGTGCAGCCGCATATTGCCAATGTTGTTGAATATCTTGCAAAACTCAACGTGAAGTACATCCCTCACCCTCCCTATAGTCCGGATTTAGCGCCATATATCTTTTTTCTATTCCCTAACTTGAAGAAACGCTTCGTGGGAGGCATTATCCATCACCAGAAGCAGTGGTGAAGGCTGCGGAGGCGTTTTAGAGGGATCTCTCAAAAAATGGTTTTCAGCATGTCTTTGAAGACTGGCAGGAACGCTGGGACAAGTGCATCACATTTAGGAGAGGCTATTTTGAGAAGGAACATCAAAATTATGAGGATGAATTAAGGTACGTTGCCAAAAAAAAAAAAAACAAAAAAAAAAAAAAAAACCATTGTGATCATTCTTTATTGAACAGCCCTCGTATTACTAATCCTCCAAGCCAATTTCAACGTATTATATTTGTAAGGTGTGCCATTAGGAAATGCTTTACTTGTAATTATAAAACAGAAGCCCATGATTTTGGGTTGCAGAAGAAATATATGGTTTTCTCATTATTATTCAACCTTCATTTTATTGTTCGAAATGCTGCATAGCTTTCAATTTTTTCCTTTCTCAAGATTTTGTTATTCCTTTCCATCTTGGGCGTGTATATTCTAGTTGTTCACTCTTAGTTCTCTCAAGTAATTTATTATATCGTCTTTCTATTTGGGTCTGGATTTTTCTTTTTGTCTTACTCCCTATGGTTTCCGTACCAATATTTGTTTGGGTAGTCTTTCTTTTTCATTCTCAATGTATAGACAAACCATCATAGTGTTTGGTATTTTTTTAAATTAATTATATTTTAATTATTCCGTCTAAATCTCCAGCTTCTTTCTATATTGACCCATAAATTCTCTAAATATTTTGTTTCAAATCTTAGTAATTTTATTGCATATGCTTCCTTAACATTCACGTCTCACAGGTATAGGTTTCGAAGTTAGGTTTGGCACGTTTTGATAGTAATTTGTTTTTAAAGAAGTCCACGTAGACAAAGCACATATTGTTTTTTTATGTTTTAAGTACTTCTTTTACCAAACTATCATTTACTATCGCGCCTAGGTGTTTGTAGTTGATGGCTTCTTCAGTTTATATTTAATGTGGCTAAATTGTTCTTATTTCTTAATCATTTTAATTACTTTGTTTTCTTTGTGTTTATTATTAAAATTATATTCTACTTTGACTTCTTCGAATATCGCTGACAGAGAACTCCGGGTTCTTGCTGATGGCATGATGTCATCTACATATCTAAATTTTATTTAAGGTGTTAAAATGGTTCATGATTAGGTCAGGTTGTCTCAATATTGTAAGGTAGCATTATTCTTGATTCTTATTCTCAATTTGCTGTTCTTACAATTAATGCAGTTAATCTCACCTACTAGTTTTTGTCGAACTTCATAACTTTGCAAGTGCTCCATTATTTTATTGCAATAGACAAGTATTAGGGGAGTAGTCGATGAATATTTGTAGTACAAAAACCTATACTATATTTGTAACCTTTCCCAAATATTAGGCTTAAGACACAGGTACCTACATCATTTAATGTATTATGTATAAATGCTGAGTATACTTCCCTTATATCTGTCCTCTGTTAGCTTTATGAGGATGTTATTAAGCGTTGGTTATGTGTGTAAAACCTGACATTTACTGAGACCCCTTGAGTTTGTATAATGTTTAATATAGTTGTATTGCGCTTAATTTAAGTCACGGTTAGAGTTCTCTAAAATCATTTTCCTTCTATGAAAATGTTATTAGTCACATTGGAAGTACTTGTGCCGAGATGCACGCGCAGGGATGTAATGAGATACAATTAGTCCATCCACCTTACCCTGAAGTCAAATGCTTTGCATATATGCAAGCACACTACCTAAAGAATGATATTAAAGGTTTTGGAGGCTTCTTAGCGCCCAAACCATGGGTTTACGGACATATGTGCTCTTTAGAAAACTGATTGGTTTACTGTCCCATACATTACAGCAGCCATTGCCTGTACTATTTAGGATCAATCGTTAATTACTAACTCCTCATTTGCTATAGACGGGTTTAAGTCTCATAATGTATGGTTATTGGTAGTTATCCATTTTTCCATAGGCTTTATATTTCCACCCCTATCCAGCCAGTGGACTACAGCAGTACTAAACGCATGGAAGAACAACAATATAAATTCACTATTGCATCTCTTCTTCTACAGTTAACTAGTAAGTTGCATAGGAATACAAACATTTCTTTAAACTCTGAATAGAAAAATTTGAATTTAGTTCACCAATCTCACAGTTACATCTGACACGAATTAGATATTGACTATTCTCCGAATATATAGCCCGGAAGATATGTTAGCATATTATCTTCAGAAAGGTATACCAGCCTAATAAATTAAAGTCTTCAAACTTTTGTACCAAATATTGACAAGAATTTAAGTAATACATAAGTGATACTTTAACCGTTTGATACAACGTGTGGATAATACTTTCTTACTTAAAGATCGTAAAGTGTTCTAATGAAATGACCTTCCGAAATAAGCAAAGCATTTCCTCTTAAAAATATTGACTATTCACATCACGCTTTCTGTCTTTGTTCTTTAGTCACTGATTTATTTACGTAAATGTAGTCGTCGTCAGTCCGGCTTTTAATATTCATTTGTAGCCGTTTTGTTTCTGGAGGCCTTGAAATGTATTGTGGAATTTTACAAACCTTGAAAATCTAATTTAGAAGGAAAACCACGACAGGTAATTTCGAATTTGGTTACTTGTTGAAATACAAAGAAGATGCAGATAGGGAATGCAAACTGCCTTCGTAATCTGAAAAATTATGTCCCATTAGAATGCATCTTTGTAATGTAATTTGTGTGAAGCTCATTGCATTAAAATACACATATATAACATGACACTTAAATAGTAAGTTTTGTGATGCCACGGGCTTCGTATAAACAAGGAAGAAGTCTGATGATGAAATTAGTCTCTCTACGCAGTCTTGAACAAATTATTCGTACAAAGACTTATTATCGTGCCTATTTTGTGTTAATCAAGATGAACATTTATAGAAATACTTTTATTGCCTATTTCTTTATAGGTACAATGGAAATTTGGGAAAGTCTTAGAAATAAATATTTGGCAGTTAACAACACTGTAAATTAACAGAATCCTCTTAGCACCGTCGATTTTTCGGAATTTTTCCCACAAGAGCTCTTTTGCATGCCAATAAACCTATTGACATGGGGCTGTTGCTTTTAAGCACACTTAAAGACAGTCGAACTGGGCCGGAATGTGAACTGGATCTGTAAGCCAGCACTTAACCAGCAAAGCTATCCTGACAACAGGCAGTGCAGTAGACTTAAGCAATAAGATCTGGTCGGTTTGTGATGGTTCCGAAATTATCTCTGAGTGAACAGAATGAGGAATAAAAAAGCAATAAAGACTTCCTATTTGAAAAAGTATGTATATTGGGAAATCCAAACCAATAAAGAAGAATATCTCAGAAATGAGTAAATCCGCACAAAAATCCATACATTGGGTGCTTTAAGGAATCTACATTTTCTTATACAAACAATTTTGTCTGTTACTCTCTCTTTCTCTGTCATACTTTACCAATTATGCAAATTTTTCCTAACGAAGAGGACTTCGCAGGCTGTTTCCAGAAAATTGAAGATATATATTTCATTTTTTATAATATCTTAAACATATAGTAATTTGGTCTAAATTGTTAGCCATGTTTAAGGAAATTAAAATGTGCACAACACTTTCCGTGCAAATATTTGTTATCGGGATTTTCTTTGGAAGATCTTCGACAAGATGCTGAATTTAAATACAAAGTTTGGTATTTTACTGACATATCTTTTCTAATTATGTTGTTTACAGATAGACGCGTCACACAAGCATATACACATGCACACACATTTTCCCAAAAATTCCCTTTTTAGATACAGGAAATTTAAAAACCTGTATTTCACTATACTGAATTTTGTGAGAAAATTTTAAACGTCAAAAGTTTAAAGTAATCCATTAGTATTTTGGTTTATTTTTAGATATTTCTATGTAAACATATAACAATTATATTAAGTTTTTCGTCTTTGGTCACGTACATAAGGACGTTTGACATTACAACTTTGAAGCTTTCTAATTTTATTGTTTACCGATTATTATATGTATAGCAGGTTCGTGCTGGGACAGCTTACAACACCAAACAAGTGACTACACATTGGAGACTGCTTCAAAATTCCGTTATTTTAGCAAACTCGAGAGTTTTAACGTTGCAAATTAATAGTGAAAGCTAATTTACTGTGTTTCAGTTTTACCCATATACAAAAGGGGCAAAACTGTGTGACGTTAACACGCATGAAAGATAAAGACTGACTGGTTTATTAGAAATGTTCTATAAATATTCAACTTCTCATATTTGCTATTGTAGCGTGTTATTTTTAGTGCATGTAATTATAATCAATATGTTATTTAAATAAAACTTGGTTTTGAAATAAATGTTTATTTATTTATTTTGAATCTTACATCTGATGCACATCTCTTAGATCTCAATTTCTAATTTTATTTCATTAATTCAGTCTCTAGTTCTCTCCTGTTTGCTTGCATCTGTTTCAGAAATCTTTAAATTACTATGGAGATATTAAGCATGAATAGTTGGTTTCGATCACTGCACTTCCACCAAGAATATCAGCATTGTCCCTTGAACACTATGCATTAAAGACTTGAGATAAAGCAAGCCTAAGATAAAAAGTACGTATTATATCTCTTTTACAGTGGAAAACCTTGTTTTTCCTAAATCAACACCTGAAAAATCGAATACGTGATCTAAGGGATATCATTTTAGTGTACATTTTGGTAAATATACTTCATATCTTTTTTGTGAATAAATTTCCTCGTAATTACATTGATAGTTTTTCACGTTGGAATTTGTAAATACATTTATGAAACTATTTTATCAATATTACTGTAAATATTGTGACGTCGATGTTCAGATATTGATGTGTATCGCGAAATTACGTTGCTAGGCTGACCGGAACATTTTCCAGATGTTCAGCTGGCAGTCGACTTAAAAATGGAGATGAGTTGAATGTACAATTTTGAAAACGTACCAGTGAGCTTAGCAACATAATTTGGTGATACATATCAGTATTTGAGCATCTGGGTCACCATATTTAAAGTGAACTGGCATCACTTATAATTGTCGAATAAGGTAAGTGCCAATGAATCGGATCGAAATTTTGAAAGGCTTTCACAAAAGCCCTATTTATAAGGTAAATATGAAAGCTTCTACCTCATATTGAAGCCTGGAAATTCTATATTATGTTAAATGGTAAGTTTTTCGATGAAGAATTTTCTGTACACTTCCGTTTTCATTTATATTCTCAGCAGAAACTAATCCTAATCCCCGCAATTGGAAGATGAATAGAACTGACATAGCGGATGAATCGGAATGGAGTAAAAAGCTGTGGAACATTTAATTTCAGTACATAATGTAATCATGAGAAAAGAATAACAAATTTCTACACTTCTCTATTCATATCTTTATGCATCTCATACACATTTTCCGCATATATTGCTTCCTTCCCACTACGCCCACACAGATTTCGTGCCACCATTTTCCATTTTTCTGGGCTCACTTGAACATAATTTCACACATTTCACTCATCGTCCTATATGAATTTACGTTGGAGGACGTCTTGTCTGTTTGTAGCATTAAGTAACCATCATAACAACACGGAGAATTTTGGAGATAAGAAAGGCTGTATTTTCTTATTACACAGGTTGGGGCAAGTTCAATGCTCATTCGTTACAAATCTATCTTAAATAAACCTAAAAATAACAAAATTCCAGAAATGGAGTAATTTGGATACCTCCTTTTCTGAAAAAGAAGTTCTATTACTCACTTAGACTGAAGCAAAACAATTTGCACACTTAACTGTCTCAGGCAGTTATCCTCTTTTTTTCTTTCTTTTTAGGGTTTACAAGCGTTTTATATTTAATTTATTACAGTTCCTTGTACATGAAAATGAGACTGGAGCATGGAAATATGTATACAATGACTTAATGGAAATGTACTTAAATAATAGAAAAGTCACAGCCTTTGGTAGAGATCACTCAAGACCCAGGATCCAATTGATGCCTTGGATGAGAAAAAGTATAAGGGGTTGCCAAGCAACCAGCCACCGGATCCAGTCCAAAAGTTGTCCATAAAGTACACGAGGACGTTCCCATGGGTTGCAGAACATCTTCTTTAAATCCACCTTTTCTTTGCAATATGGACATGTCTGCTTCTTGCCTACTATGCACCATCCTTGAATACAAAATTCATGAAATACAAGATTACATGATAATTTATATGTATTTTCTAGTACACCTTCTTCATTCTCTTGAACCAAGAGCTTGTTTCCACAAACTGCACACACACCAGATTCCAAGTGTCGTGTTGGTATTCCTTGAGCAGCGTAGTACCCAATATGTGATGCCATCTTGTCAGCACAAATTTCTGCCACATCGCACCCAAGTACTCCATAGTATAGAGCCCATAGAATAAAAGGAGCAGTCCAGCATCCATCCATGAGTGAGGTTTGGCATCAAATACCATATTGAGACCAAAGAATGTAGCAATTATAATGATGCAGTCTAGCAAGCCGAGGGCATAACTCAACTTGTAGATGAAGTAGAACCATTTGTACACCAACCTAGGAGTAGTACGCTCTATTGGCTTTTGAACCGCCTTTCTCACTATTAAGCTGGTAACCCATGAAAATAGTAACCATAAGAATATAAAACGCCACCATTGATTCTTCAGACACATTATTACAGGAATTATCCACATGCCAACTAATGATGCCAACATGTAGGAACGATAATGTCTTTTCCTCCATTCGACCAACACAATCTGTGCCACAATCAGTGTTACCAATAGAATAAGTACCATCTCTTCATGCATTGATTCATGTCCTTTGTGTTGTTCATAGAATTTCATATGTTCCACCCTCCACTTCTTCTCTTCTGGTGTTAGCTCGTCCATTGTCTTGTTCTCCAAATCAATATGAGACATTTTTAGAATTTTTCTTAATATTTTCAGTAGTCTGCAAGATTTAATTGTTAACGCTAATCTGATTCAAAATTATTACATTTGACTAAACAATATTGTTAATTCACTCCGCCACTCTTCGCCTAAAAGGATAATTCTAACCCAACAATACACTACGGTCCCCTGGAGAGCAGATATGTTACAGATATGGTGATATGTTACAAAATATAAAAATATATCATTATATATATTCGACGGGTATGGAGGCAACTTAAAGGTTCCCAGCATTTCTAAAACTGCAACTTTGTCCATGTAACATAAATACTACGGTGGCTTGCTTGAGGACAGCAGTTAACACCAGGAAAACAATGTCTGGTAGATAAATGCACAAGACTTCAAGGTCATCCTAATTGACAGTCATCAATTTGAGGCCAGCAGTGTTGAATATTTAGTCCTGAGAATGAGTACTACAGAGTACCTTGCTATAACGGATGTAAACAGTGACTAATTCCTGAGCCGTTACGTTGTTGCTGAGAAGAATACGGAATGTAAATTAAACAGATTTAAGTACTTCCCTCACGTGACGCCGTCTGTAAGGACAAGTGATCCGCAGCATAACAATGTATTTCCTGTTTATTTTAAGACTATTAGCATCATGACGAACTAGTAAGTCATCGATGCTGAAACGTCAGTGATAAAAATAATTTAAAGAACAATACAACCTCTAAAATTGTCATATTAAAAAATAAACATACAATTTTACCTTACAGATAACCAGATAATACAACAATAAAAATTTTCGTAAAAACAGTTAATTTTCTTAAACAGCAATCATTAAAACTCTGTACAATAATAGGGTCGACTTAAGTGCTTGTGAATGAATGAATTATTTATTTATTTATTTATTTATTTATTTGTTTATTTATTTATTTATTTATTTATTTATTTATTTATTTATTTATTTATTTATTTATTTATTTATTTATTTATTTATTTATTTATTTATTTATTTATTTATTTATTTATTTATTTATTTATTTATTTATTTATTTATTTATTTATTTATTTATTTATTTATTTATTTATTTATTTATTTATTTATTTATTTATTTATTTATTTATTTATTTATTTATTTATTTATTTATTTATTTATTTATTTATTTATTTATTTATTTATTTATTTATTTATTTATTTATTTATTTATTTATTTATTTATTTATTTATTTACTTATTTACTTATTTACTTATTTACTTATTTACTTATTTATTTATTTATTTATTTATTTATTTATTTATTTATTTATTTTTTATTTATTTATTTATTTATTTATTTATTTATTTATTTATTTATTTATTTATTTATTTATTTATTTATTTATTTATTTATTTATTTATTTATTTATTTATTTATTTATTTATTTATTTATTTATTTATTTATTTATTTATTTATTTATTTATTTATTTATTTATTTATTTATTTATTTATTTATTTATTTATTTATTTATTTATTTATTTATTTATTTATTTATTTATTTATTTATTTATTTATTTATTTATTTATTTATTTATTTATTTATTTATTTATTTATTTATTTATTATGCATATTCAAAAACTTTACAATTAAACAACTTTAGGCAACATTTGTCTTTACCTTGTTGCTACCTTGGCTTACATGACACCATGGTCTTCTGCTCTGCCAGGTAGCTCTTAGCCCACCTCGGTAGCGTAGATGGTAGCATGTCTGCCTCACGTTCAAGAGGTCCCGAGTTCGAATCGCGGTTAGGGCGAGTTACCTGGATAAGGTTTTTCCGGGGGTTTCCCTTATCCTAATAGATGAATGTCAGGTAACTCTAAGCTCCATGAACCCCGGACTCATTTGAGCATCATTTCACCCATTTCATTCATCGTCCGATATGACTTAACGTTGGAGAACGTAAATTAAAAAAAGGTAGCTCTTAACCTCCATGAAGAATGGATATAATTGCTACTTAATTAGTCCCATTCTTCCCTCCCTCTATCTTCCTTTCTTATATTCTTTATAATTTATTTTTTTTACTTTCTATAAGAACTCCCTAACACTTCTTACCTTCTTTTCCTCCTTTCCCGTTAACATTTTTATAGCTACTATCCTCTTCTTTACTTTCTCCCATTTCTGCTTCCAAACCTCTTTTATCCACATTGCAACCTCCTCACATTCTATTACATAGTGTTCTTTTCTTTCTTTCCCCCCACACAATTCACAAATTCCCGTTTCCCTACCTCTTATCCTTGTTAGAAATATTGTTCCTGTTCTTATCCAAGCAAGCTCTTGTCTCCCTTGCCTATTGCAGTAGTCTGCATATACTTCTCGTCCCCAACTTTTTTTATTTGCTTGTAAAATTGTAATGATTTTATATTTTCTAGACTTCCCCATAGTTCCTGTCTTTCTATATCTTCTATTTTGCATTTTACCAATTTACCCACATCGCATGTATTCCTTTCCTCTAGTCTCCATATATGTCCCGTCCTTATTTTTTCCATAATTCCTCCTGTCTCTGCCCACCAGTTGAGTTCTTTATTCTTTTTTGCTGCCACATGCATAATTTCATAATTTCCCCTTCTTCTTTGGCCAAGCACCTATACAAAAATTATTTTTTCCATTATTATTCCATTTCTTCTTGTCTTTTCTAATTCTACCAGAGATACTTCCCTAGGTCCCTAGCTTGGTAATCCTAGTAGCTCTTTACAAAATCTTCTGTAGTTTTGGTCCACCGTTTTGTTTTCCTCTGCGCCCCCCCCCCCCTTGCCCAGATCGCCACTGCATACAGTCCACTAGTGCTTCAATCTATCTAGTCTTCAGATTCAAAGAAAGAATGCGCTCAAAATGAACTCGCACAAAATTGATAAAATAGGTTGAAATGCTGTGAGTTTTATTCAATGCTGTTATAATTCTCAGAGCACACACATTTTTTCGACTTTTAGCCATATATTTTGCGCACGGCTATGCGAATTGATTTATAATCTGGTGATGAAATAGTTATATTCAACTCAACAGTGAAATATTGTGGTGCGCTATGAAGCTAATTTCCGTTATTAAGGTGCAAGTATGATAATTGCTATTCCCACGTTCGTCCGTTCGAAACAAATCTGACCGTTTTGCAGTTCCCTCGTTTTCCGGCAAGGCCGTGGTCCGTGTAAGGCCAGCACTGCGTGTCGCAATGCCGGCGAACCATGCGTACATGCGGTCCATGGTAAAAGTAAGGAAGTCATGGTTTAGATGCTATTATTTTGGCAGGATTTATTTTTGCGATATTTTCACTAGGTAAAGCAGCTAGGGGAAAGAGGCTTACTAATTTAGTAAGTATATGAAGTATAACAAACGAGGATCTAGCAATAGAAAACTTGCGGATATAGTCACGGTAAGATTAATTGTGAGAAAACTTCAATAAGAATTTGAATGAGAAAAGAATGTCTACTTTTAATTTTTAAAAATATATAAACTTCATCTGAGCTACATTGTCCGTTGTACCTATCTGGAGTATCCAAATTCATCGTGGATTTGTTTTGACCGGCATGATTTTAATCGTGGATTCAGTATGTGCATATCTCATCAATACACTACTTTTTGTGGTGTGTGACTGAACACCCTCATCGAGATTTAAACAAGCAACTTTTCACAATTTTATATAGGTACCCTGAATACTTTTGACGTTCAGTGACTTACTTAATGGTGACGCTAATCTATTTTACAGAATTATTAATGAAATACTTAAAATAATATTTTTGGACTATCCAAGCTTTCAAATTTTCAAAACCTATACAAAGTACACGCGTCGCACTCACACGACTGGCCACGCCGTGGCTCAGTGGTTAGACCGCTTGGCTCTCACCAAGGCGGCCCGGGTTCGATCACCGGCGACCGCAAAGTGAGGTTTGTGATGATGACATGACACTCACATGACTTTTATCTTGTCACTCTTATGCCAAATATTATTACAAAAGCATATTACTTTATCCAACTGTTTTGCTGATAGAGATAACAATTTCCAAAAATAGTTTACATTACAAATACCATTGTAGATATAAGAGTAATAAAGAGGGCTGAAGCAATAGTCAGATGTTTAAAAACGATTTGTTATTTCAGGTCTTTGAAATTTCAGTTTTCGCTTCACCTACTCATAGAAGAATAGCGCTTAACACTTGAAAATACGAAATAAAACTTCAAACCAAGAACAAGGAATGTATCCAAATGTTTAATGTCACAAAAAACTTATAGTATCTATATTTTGACCAGATATACATTTTTATGCAGAAAGTTTTTGTCTACTTCTTACTATGCACTAATTAACTGACTACCTTAGAAAAGTCATGATTCACATTTTACTGTCATGCAAACAAGTGTTGGGGCATTTGGTCTCTAAGGAACTCAAAAAATAAATACTTTCTTTCCACCTTTCCTTAGGACGTCAAAGATCTCTTTCCATGGTTTTGGTAAGGGACGTAACTTTGGAGCTGCCACGGTATCTCATTTGTCTACTAACTCATCCAATTGTTTGCATAAGTGTATATAAAATTGATAACAGGTAGCAAGTTGAAATTAATTTTTTATTTATGGAGTATCTTTAAGTACTGTAGTTCTCAGCATCCCATTCTACATTGTGTATGGGACCGCTTAATTTGCTCAGAGGCCTCCTCGTTGAGCTTGAGGTTTTTTTTCATACTGCAAATCTACGGAACACTTGGCTTTACTATTCTTCCAATGGAAGCCGTACTAAGGATTTTTATGCCCCAAAAAATTCATCGTTCTTCGTCAGGTTTGAACCCGCGACCTCGGGAACCAGAGACTGGCATATTGCTATCATGGAGACGATAGCGGACTCCAAGCAAGTTCTTCCAATTTAACATAGTTTTGTATTTGGCCCTATTTTTAATCCTTATATATATACGTTTTATTTGTCCTTACAAATATGTTAAAATGCTATATGTTAACCAAAATCTTAATAGCTCTTTTTCTTAAATAGTATATTGTCAACGAGGCATTGTTGTGCCGCTGCCGTAAGCCGCAGCCAGAGCGTGGGCGAGTGCTGAACGCTTGCCGAGAGAGAGACAAAGAGACAAAGAGAGAAAGAGACAGACAGATGTCTGGATAGTTCCGACTTTGTCTCGGTGTGTCGCAAGCGATCGACTGTATTCTAGAACAATGACTGGAGGTATAAAAGCCCGCAAAATGTTAGAGTGGCATAAGTTGCTAGTGAGTTGTTAATTGTTTGTGCAGCTGTGTAGTAATTGTGAGTGTGTGGATATTTGAAATGTGCCGCAGTGATTTCCTTCGTTTGTTTACGTGTGGTAGTGGAGGGAGACGAACTTGAAGACTTCTGTTGTCTATGTCACGTAATTTTTACTGCTGAAAGTGGTGTAAAAAGTTAATGTTTACTGCAATAAGGAGCATTTTAAATTTCTGCAAAAGAGATTTTTAATTCTACGAATTCACAAAGTCACAATATGAATAGTTGTGGTAAAGCAACGAAGGCTCGTCAGCAGGAGCTGCGCGAAACTTCGGCACTATTCGAATAAAGTCTGATTGCCTCGCTTTCAATTGAAGGCCACATGGTGTAATACTCCCCAATTTTGATTTTAAAGGAGACCTGATGGCTGTGGAATATATTCTACAACCATACGTAACAATTCATTTATCAAATCACAAAATACCATACAAATAAATACATTCAATGTAATGTACTTATCATCTGAGATATGCATACTTCGAGACGTTGTTGGATACTAAAGTTCATAAAAGGCAACAGGCCTAACGGTACGGTACAACAATGGTTTTCTGTGCATCAGGAACATGGGTAAGCTTTCGTTGTACCAGCTCTAATTTGGTTATGTTGCACATTTAAAAGACTGAACTTAAATTGAAGTTTGATATCTATTCGAAATTTCATTTCACTTTTTTATCGTTCATTCAAGATGCTTTTATAAAACTAGATTTTGAGCGGAATACAGTATCTCCTCTATTTACCTATTATAGGTAGTAGTAGAGAAAGTAAAATAAACAATAAAGTAAAAACTAGAAGAAGAAAAAGAAAATAATGTTAGTTTGAAATAACTCGTAGTGCAACAGACGCAGACTTTTAAGTAATACTCTATATAAATTTGGCTAGACGAACGAAAAGTAAAATTATATAGGTTTATTCAAAAGCAGCATATCTCATATTATGCTTTATTTCAAATTATGAATATCAGCCACACATCTGCATATCAACAGGCTTAAAACATTTACAGAGTGAAGCAATATGGCGCAAATAAAACAAAAACGAGCACAGAGAGTGTAATTTTTATTTACTGTGAATCCATTGTTCAAGCGCAACACTAACTTCCGCAGTAGATTCAACAAACAGCCGTCTCAGCATTAGTAAATGTACACACAGTATAAAAGTAGGAAATTATTGTCTTGGGCAAAAAGAATGTTATTTTCCCATGCAAATGTATTTTGCCATGCAAATTTCTGACAATTTCTTTCATACAAAATACTTAGATTTGCGCATCCTGTTTGAATAACCTGCATATCATGGTGAGATGACATTTCCAATGTTATGATATTTTATTATATTGGTTATTATTGCTTATACACTTTTCACACTGCGTTTCTTGTGAACCAGTGTCTGAGAGCTGGCATCCAGCTTTCATCTGGAACACGTAAGACATCACAAAAAAGACGGAGTTTACACTTTATGTTTACAGATTAATTCAACATCTGCAGGCAATATGGTTTATATTGATATATCGATGGAGACTAAACTCTGCCTAGGACATTAGAACCAATGCACCATGCTACGATTGTGCTCTAAAAGAAACAAGAACACAAATACTAATTTGAAACAAGAATTATATAGTATGCATTAATGCAATACATCGACAAATTTGAGTTGGATGGAGTTATCAATTGTACTTCATTCTTTCGGATTATCTTTAATGATACCTTTTGTTATATAATTTTCACGATTATTTTTTCTGAATCCTGTGAGAAAAGTTCTAGATGTATTAACTGAGTTTTCGTCAAATGGCAATGTTGTCATAGGATATACGCTATATTACAAAAATATATTTGTGTATTTTTAATGTTTACGGTCAAAGATTGTTTAAAAATGTCTATTACGAATTCTAATGAGAAATACTAATCGTGAGCTACAATTTAAAGTTATATAGTTTCATTTAAAATTCTCAGGTTTGCCCTCCCGTCCCCCATCCCTATTCTCATATGTGACGCATGGAAACATCGATATCATAGTTTGGAACGCTCCTTTTTGCAATAAGGCTTGGCATTCTTAGAGTTTAATTTTTTCCTTCATTTAAGATATATTCAACTACAGCACTCTATACAGGCCGCCTCGTATGCATTTCGCTTATTTATCCTTCCAGTTCTGAGGACTTGTAATCTAGAAAGATATTTGTGGTGTAGCAATGTCATAAACTTTTTCATATTGGAGTGTGCCCTAAGGAAAGGCTGAGTAGCATAGATTTATCACACAAAGATAAAAGTATCCTGAATTATATTACGTTTTCTATTCAATAGGATATAAAAGGATATATGAGGCGCTTTTCTTTCTCTCTCTTATTTATAGTTTATGTTATTTTTGTTACAAGCAGATCACATATAATGACGCCTGTTACGTCGTTGTTTTTGTTCCCAGTGTTGTACTTTTACAGGGGAGCATCTGTAGTCCTTCAGAATCAAACCGGCTCATCTAAACTAGTTCACGAGAGTAAGTCTGAAAGCAGCTTCAAATCTTATTGAAACTATTCCTCTTGAGTGTTACCATGACTAATGTAAATTAAATAAGGAAACAATTTGATAAACTATAATCATTCACATGACGCCATCCCTCTTCTCATTGTAGTTTATCATATATTACATTATTTTCGTTTCTACTTAAAGATATACCAAATAAACGTTTGCAGAAGTGGCTAGAATTCACGTTTTGTTGCAGGTACAAGGGGAATAGGGCCAAATTGATCGCTATCTGTCAATTTTGAAATAACGGCTTCTTTGCACAACGTCACAACAAAGTAAGGAATGAATGTTTTACTTGGAAAAAGTGGAACATTTAAACGTATAGAATGCTACTAAATTATGAAGACTATAATAGATTTATTTTTTCTAAATTGTTTGTCTTAATAAGATATTCATTTTCTGGTAATAAATTTTGTCTATATAATAAACAGATAAAAACTGACACAAAAGGTAACACTTAAAGACACACAATTTCAAATAATTTCTTTTGTGTCATCAGGAATTTCTCATATTTCTTTTTATTTGTTCAATATCTTGTTCAACTGTAGTCATAATTAAGCTATTTTTCTTGATGCCGTGGAAAGATTATGAGATTTTAACATCAGTCTTGTGTACCCCTCTTGTATTACAACAAAATGAATAATGGAGCCATTTCTATAAAAGTTTATCTAAGCATGAAATAACAAAAAGGTAAGCTTTTGTGTTATTTAGAACTTATGTGCAGATCTCAAATGCAGCTAATGCAACAACTATCCCTTGTGCATAACTGTAAAGGATAATTGAATGTAAATACAATTACAGTGCCATTAAGCTAGCGTTATTCCTAAATGTCTCAAGTAGGAATACTAGTTTGTTGAAGTTGTATAAAAATTTCTTAATTAATTAAAAATAATTAAAAATCAAAATAATTAAATTAAAATTAATTTCTTAATTGGTAATAAATATGATGTATTATATCACATTAAATTGTAATATTTTGCACAGTAAAATAAACAAAAATCTGGAGAGAGGGTGAGAGAAAGTGAGAGGGAGAATATAATAAAGTATAATAAATATTTAATTTAATATAGGTAGCATTAGGGAACAAAAGTAGTTGAATTTATACGTCTCATGTCAAATGTGCCCAGTGCATTTCAGTGGTAATTTCAAATCCTGAACTTCTTACTATTTAAAGGGATGCAGTTTTGGGATATTAGTGACAGCGGAAGAGGTCGATGCTATGTTTTGGAAGTACATAACTTACGGGTGTTAATAGCTAAGATGTGCACCACCGTGGTCGCGAGTAGCAGCAGCAGTTGGATCCAGCAGGGCTCCATGGTGGTCCTCGCTCCGTCTGTGGTGAAAGCTACTTCAGGTATCTATCTCTTGGGATTCTTTACTGAATTGTCTGACGGACACAACCTCCGAGCGACAGTGAGAGAGAGGGGGTAGACATTGGAGAGGGGTGTATTACATCACAACAAGCCACGTGTATTACTTTAGATGCTGCAGCCTTGTTTTAACCCTCTTCTATATGTTGTACATAGTCCAAAATTCTTCTTCTCCTTCTACTCCTTTTCCTTCATATTACTGACAAGGCAAATTATCGATTCCGCCCTCACATTACCTCCATCCATCTGCTCAGTGTTTCTAAATTCCTTTTGCCTGTTGCTTTATAGTCATATGCTTCTTTAAGTGGTCTAGTCTGCTCCATTGTTACCATTTGTACTGGTTATCTGGACTCCTTGAATACAAAAAAAGGACATTTATAAGTTCAACATGTGTGTGCTGGCATGGTATGTGTATAGCTGAAAAACTAATAGTTTGTAGTATTCTTGCAAAGATTTAAAAGAAGTTGCCCTTCCAAGCTGATCTTTACAAGAAAAAGTACTAAAAGTTTTCTGTTTTCTCAAAAACTGTGATAACGATGTTGATTAAAATATCAATTAATAAAGATATTTACACGGTAAATAAAATGCATAGCTTGAACTGAGTGCGGAATGGTCTCTAAAGTACTATTTATTCGGAAGGAATTTTGTGTAATCTTTATAATTGAACACATTAAGCGAACGTTCAAGAGGTCCCGAGTTCGAATCTCGGTAAGGGTGAGTTACCTGGATAAGGTTTTTCCCGGGGTTTTCCCTTATTCTGAAATACGAATGTCGGGTAACTCTAAGCTCCATGGACCCCGGATTCAGTTGAGCATTATTTCACCCATTTCTTTCATCGTCCAAAAAAAAAAAAAAAAAAAACATTAAGCGAGAGACAAAAACATTTCCATGTTATTATTAATAATTGGAACTGTTCAATACTTTGTCTATAAATATTCAGTTGTTTCTCACGATCATTTCGAAGGAGTGTGGAATTTTAAGGGTAGTATACGTATTTTCTTTGTAGCTATAACAGAATTTGTAAATACATAGCAATCTGTGCAAGTTTACGTGATTAACATGAAGTAAATAAAGAAGCACTAAATAAATGATAGGGGTAGAGAAAACCAGAAATTTAAATCACTCGATGTTTCAATCCACCTGCAAGAATATCAACAGGCATTTTCAAAGCTTTGGGGATATCATAGAATGTGAAAAGTTAAGCTGATTTAAAAAAAGTCAGTGCCACTGTTGGAACTCAAACAAGGAATCTTTGTGTGACAATTATAGTAGCTTAATATTTCAACTCTTTTGTCGTGATTTCAGTCCAGCTCCAAAGTTTTTTCATACAGTAATTAAATTAACATTCAATTATTGAATGCGTACACGCCCTTCACCCAGTGTACCAATTTAAACATCGTAGAAACGGCGCACGGTCTGTAAATATCGATAATTATGAATATCTGATGTTACACTTGATTGCACCGTAAGTGCAAGGTAATTAAAGGAACATTTCTTACGTGAAGGTTATTACAATTCGTTAGACATTAGTATGACATGAATATCACGGCGTTTTAAACAGAATCGGCTCTCTTTTGTTTTGCTGTGTCTTAATTGCTAAATCGTGTCTATCTGAATATTGCTTGAAATGAAATATGCACGACGGTTGTCTTAATATACAATCATTCTCTGTGAAGTAACAACTAATTTACCTTGGTCACATACTCAAATACAAGTCAAGGCCTTCTTCGCGAGCATGTTTTAACATAATAACTCAAAGAACTCATATTGAAATACAAGATTCGCTTTAAACGGATCGTATTTTATAGCTATATGTCCAATAATTGTGAAAAAAATTATCAAAATCAACTTCAGGGGGTTTTTAATTGTCGCTATTTATGATATCAATATTAACAAAGATTAAATAATGAGCTGATCGTTAAGTTCTGGAGCTCTTTTTAAATAAAAAATTTGCGTACAGAATTAAATGTTTTGACAATCTGTTTATGATATTCTATAGAGAATATCGTATCGTCTAAAATAATGTGTTAAGTTTTTGTGTGCTTACATACTGTTTGTTCTTTCAGGTCAATAAAATGGAGTGTCAAATCGACAAAAAAGAGGCCTTCAAGAATAGTTTGTGGATTTGGCACCTTAATTAAATGCAAAAGCCATTCAAAATATCATTACCATGCTTTATCTAGCGTAGTACTATAATATTTGTTATAATACACATGTATATGTGGACAATAACAATGTATTTTCTATTGCTATGTCTGCATGTTTATAAACATTCAAACCTGCAGGATGTATAAGCAAGTTGCGATTATAAACGACATAATAATGGAATTTTTGGCACAACAGAGAACAAAGCTTTTTTTAGGTTAGATCAAACGACAAAGCAAGTTTGCTACCATATTCTTGAAATAGAAAACTTACAGCTAATTGTTACTAGCAATTCTTAATTTGATAACTATGAAAACAAAACAATACGTAATCTTTATGTATAACCATTAAGACACTATAACTGAAAATGGAGGATAAGTGAAGCAAAGTTATATTTACTTAAATAAATAAATAAATAAATAAATCATGATGGTGTCAAGTAATTTATGACGGGATTGCTGTTTACGTATATCGAAATGTACGATCTATTTCCTTTATTGCGTGTTTAAGCTTAGTTTAAACGCAAATTGTGAATTGTAAATTAATTACTTACAGCTAATTGTTATTAGTAATTCTTAATGTGATGACTATGAAAACAAAACAATAAGTAATCTTTACGTATAACCATTAAGACGCTATAACTGAAAATAACCTTTCTTCACATCTTTAACTATATAGATTATTGAGGTGTACTTGCAACCGGAACCTCTTAACTCTTTGTATGTGATTGGTTTCTTAGACGGTCTCAGAATATACCATACTGGTGTCTTCTCGTACAGTAGCTATAGGAGGTAAGAGTTATGGATATTTTGCAACAATTTTTTGTTGTTGTAATTTACGTCCTGCAACGTTAAGTAATATCGAACGATGAATTAAATTGGTGAAATGATGCTCAAATGAGTCCGGAGTCCATGGAGCTTAAAGATACTCGACATTCGTCTTACAGGATAAGGGAAAGCCCTGGAAAAAGTCTTAGCCAGGTAACTCACGCTGACTGAGATTCGAACTCGGGACCGCTTGAACGTGTGGCAGACACGCTACCATCTACGCTAACGAGGCGGGCGCAATATTTAGGTACATATCTTAAAATATATAAGTTGATGGGCGAAATTCAGAATTTACGTTTAAACTAAGCTCAGATATGCAGTACGGAAAATAGATCGTACAACTCGACATACGTAAACAACAATCCCTTCATAAATTACTTGACATAATCATGATTTATTTATTTATTTAACTAAATGTAAGTTTACTTCACTTATCCTCTATCTTAATTTGGTTTCTCGAGCCCCTTTCTCCGGTGTACCCACCTCATTACTGGAGTAATAAATGCTGTTGGTATTTGCGTACCCTGTGACTTTGTTTACCTTTACTCACATCCCCTTTTGCTTTCTCTACCACCTTCTTAAAATAAGTAGAAGAAGTAATGCATTCCACCTAAAAAAACTGTAATCGAGGTTTCACCGGAAATAAAGCTTTTAAGTCGCCCCAATTAAAAAGCTTGAGTAACTTTGTGTGTTTGTTTAGCAACATAACTAAAAAACGAAGAGACAAATAGTATTTTAAGCTCAGTGCGACACGAAGATTTTGAAGAAAACTACCGTATCTCAAATTATCCCTTATACGAAAAATGTTCATTTATTTGTTTTATTAAAACCGTTTAACGATTTATGCTCAGTTGTCCCAAGAAAAATTAGGCAGTTTTTCACACGTAATACAGAAAGGGTCGCTAAGAATTACAGTAGTTAAGAAGCGTCTATAAATAAAAGCCCAAACTTTAATTTACGAAGCGATATGTATTAACTCGCGTCACTGCCAACTGAATACAAATTGAATGCAAATATTTAACGTGGGAATTTTAAATAATAATTTAAAATGGGTGATCTGAAATATAAACCTTTGTCCCTAAAGGTCCAGAAAGATGTTCTAAATACACGTTTCGGAACACCGTTCCGGAAAAGAGGTCCTGGATATAAAACGAATATAACGGAGTAATACAAAGGTGTTTAAAACCCGGATCGTTTTAAATTCCATGCACTTTGCATGGCCACGAGAAAAATTGAATAGCGACTGGTCATACGAAAAATAGGTATTTAAAAATTCAAACTAATTACAAATGTGATAAATGGCTGAAAATGTTTATTAAAAATAAACTGTGTTATCCACGGAGATAAATATACTTTCTATTAACGTTTAGCATTTGTGCAAAAGTCATTGAGAATTAATACAACTTCACAGGATAATACAGATTTCAAGACACATTTTTTTCATAAGATGGTGTTTTATACATGTGATATATTAAGTAATAATAGTTCGAATCCTTTTAGCGAATATAAAAAAATAACTAAACTTTTCTCGTATGTAAACTGTAGTTTGATTTGAAACCTTTCTTTATAACTTTCGTGTGGCATAATTTAAAGAAGATAAACATTAATAGTATACATTTTGTTATACAACCAAATTTTGTTTTTGAGTTATGCTTTTTACACACAAGTTCACACTGAAACACATTTTTACGGCAGTGTAAAAATTTGTATTTCCAAAGAAATCTCAGAATTTATATTTTGTATGTATTTTAAAAATTCCTCAACTTCTATAGGTAAGCAATATAGAAAATAAAAGTAATCAATAACAATTTTGTTCCACTATGCAGGATAGAAACATGACTTAACTAGGTTACGTAAGTTCTAGGTGATTAATATTTGTGTTAAAACTACGTATCTATCAATGTCTTAGCACCTAAAACTCTCCAGTGTTTTTAATTTGCTTAGTGTTAAGGAACATTGTACAGTGTCTTTTGAGCGTTCAACTGAGTTCAAAACAGTACCAGAAGTATTTTAAGAGATTCAGGTTCTGTTTAAAGAAAGTAACATAAAATATCAGTTACAAAAGGGACTTTTTTCAATCTTCTGTAGAAGCGATCAATGTTTAGAGAAAGTACTCAGCCATAAGAAACATCCCCCACCGGAAGTCTCACACGCAACAAACGCACTGTTTGACAGGGGAGTAACCACGTGCAAATATGTTCTACCTTTCCATTACTGTAAACAGTTCTGAAATCCTGTTGTCAAGTATAAATCACATTACATTTGTAAATCAATTCATAATAATCTAGATATATGTTGAAGACTAAAAATCAGGAACTAAAATAATACCTGAAATAAGACCTGAAGTTTATTAAGCAGGAACTAAGTTCTCTTTAGAGCAAGGGCATATTTGTCTACCGGCGACAGCAAGAACTACGGAAAATAACTACTAACTTCAGTATGCAAACCGCCGTAACCTTTAAAACCTTGAATGAAATTTGCAATTTTATTTACCCTTTCTCGTACCATACATTTTGTTGCGTGTAAGGTCTGAACTAATTTTGGAAAGAATTCTAATCATTTGAATTTAACATTTAATTTCTGGTTGCAACAATATATACAGTTGTGCGCAGTTATTCAGAACAGTATTTTTTGTGTTGAATATTCTCCTTGACTCCTTGTATCTTAAATTTAATCAAGACCTCTGACGTTCTTAGTTTCTCCTGATGATCCTACGAACTGCTCAGCTAACTGCTGTTTGTCAAGAGAAAACGAATTAACTAAATTTTGAAATAATTTTTAGTTAACGATCAGAAGAAATTTAAAACTTTTATGCACTTTCTTTGATCTCATAGTTTTTAAATACAATTTTTCACATTAAAGGAATACCCAATACTCTGATCACAATAATAAAAGAAAATAAGGGCTAAAATGACGTATAGAAAGCTTTCCTAACTCTTCTCGTTCTTAGTTCAATTTTAATTACATATTACAATATGTAACCACTGAGAGATAATCATATCAATTTTAAATTAGACAAATCTTCAGTATTTTTTGAATCAGACTGTATATAAATATTGTGTACATAAATGTTGTCTAAATATTGATTACATTGATAAAAATCACAGTACTAAATGCACGAAAACTAGAGCAAAGCTAACACATATAAACAGTACCTATGCAATGGTTTTGTCAACGACAAACTTTTCGACATACACCTGTAAGATATAGGTTTTGATATTGTTACGTGTATAGGCTGAGTTAGATTTGGAAATTTCGGTATTCTGTAACATGTATTGATTCTAACAGAAATGTATGTCAAACGTAAATTCCGCTGACTGGCAGTCTGTTGGCATAAGGAAATAATTCACAGGTGACCCAGGCTGGTTCTGCTGATCAAGAGGAAGAACGGTTAAGTAGGTAACAGGCTTAAACATTTCCTCAATAACGCAAAACTGCATGATGCAAAATTTATAGTTAGTGGGAATCACTGAATTGACTTTTTGTAGAACCGCTATTTAAGCCTGGTAAAGTTAGCCCTCGGTGTGAAACGTCGTAGGGATGTCAGAGGGGACTCTATGTCGGTTTATCTGACAGTGTTTCTACGAATACCATAACCCCCGCCGGACTCAGCAGATTATACTTCTTCGGACCAGCCATACACCCAACACATCACCAATGGTAAGATCTTATTAAATTATTATGTCACCAAGTATTACCAAAGCACCCCTGGTCTCTTCTAGACTCAGGAAATACTCTGTATAATAACTAGATTTCTTAAAATAGAGTTAGTCGGCTCAGGTTGACTGTTTGATGTTTTATTTTGCTCTACCATCCCTATAGCTACAACCCCAGTTGTAGATTAGGTTTGTAAGACTTTCAACCCTTACAACCCTGGTATGCAACATGTGGTCTCGGCACCGGGTTTCGAATCCTATACCTTGGTACCTCTCGTAATTCCTACCAACACCCCTACCTTCACACAGCCTGTGGCGGAGGCGTCCGGTTTCTGCCACCTTTAAGGTCAGAAATATGGTTTCGATCCCTGTACCTCTGAACCTTTCGTAATTCCTATCAACCCCCCTACCTTCATGTAATAGTATGGCAAAGTACCAGGGTGTTCCATTTTAAATAACGATTTTCATACCTCAAATTCTCTTAAGTTTGATTAAACTTTATTGCTTCTTTTATTAAATATATTATTTTCAAGTTCAATCATAATGGTATCTTGACTACCCTCCCAACCCACCCTAACAGAGTTTAGATTATTTTACAAGTGTTAAATCAGTTTTTATTGCAATTCACAAATAATTCTTGTTATTATAATTTTGTCACACATAGAATTTCCAATAGCAGACATAGTGAATAATGGCAAACACTATTTTTATGTTTTCTAACTTGAAAAACGTTTTTTTTTGCAAACTCAAATATTAGAAATTTACTTCTGTTTGTTCATTGATTTCAGGTTGAAATTGTGATAATGATGCAATCTTTTTGTGTTATGAATACAGATTATTAATACATGTTTTTTTCAGGATTATTGCTTTTGCATTTTCTTGTCATAATACAATGATTATCTGTTTTATATTGGCATATGTGTTGTGTGTATTTGATGTTTTGTGCTGTGGGCTGATTTCATTGACTTTTGTAAGCTCTCCTAAGTTATTGGCTAATTACTTACCTGTTCCATACATTCCTGACAAACGAAGAAGTTTAAGTATAGGAGATTTAACTGCATGTTCCTTTGATATACAAACTCCACCAATCCTCTCAAATTTAGCTTCCAAGTCGACAATAAATCACGAAATAATGTATTCTACAGTTCCCCAGAAGAGTTCTTCAACTCGAAAGAACGTAAACAATAAATTTCCATTGTCTTTAGAAATGTCGTTCACACGTCCAGCTATTGACCCAGGAATCTTTGAAGGTCGATTAGAACAGGACATTTTTGCTTACTTGTACGACTTTGACTATGCTTAATTCTCTAAAATCTGATTATTTTTAATTCTAGCCGCACCTTCCCCATCATTATTCTGTGTAACTCACCCACACACTTGCTAATTTTGAACTTTTTGAAAATGTAGCTTAATTCTGTTTGAACCAAGTATTCTAATGTTAACTCCACAGGTGTTGTCGTGTTCCCTCAGTTACTTAAAAATCTTTCTGGCATCATTAATATATGTGATTTCATGTGGTTTTTTACAAGTTTTTTTAATGTTTCCGAACTTTAAGGTGTAGTGCAATGTTAGTAATCACACTGTTTTATATCATGTGTAAGCTATCTGTTGTCTATTTACAGTATTTTAAAGGTGATATTCAATTTGAATAACGATTGAGATAAACCCAAATCAGTATAATTGATAGAGCCACTTTAAATAATGTTTGATTTTTTTTATAATTTCGCAACATAGATATAAATTATGAATTTCATTGATAATGAAGTATGGCTTCTGGTTTCACTGAAACATATTTTTGTAAATTTTGTTTCAAGATGATATTTTCGGTCATCTTGTTTCCATTTGCATCCCCTTAAGGCATTACTGCCATGTAGTGATCATTTTCGACTGTATGACTAACTGTCCTATGCCACTAAGTGTGCGTCATGTGTGTTTAAATGTCATTTTTTTTTCTGTAATGCTTGTTCAGGCAAGGACTATCAGGAACTATGTGTATTTGTGTGATTTAGGAGAGAATGTGAACTGACGATTAATATAGACATATATTTTTGCTGATACCAACTCTTAGATTCAGTCGCGAGACATCTTAAGAGCGTATCTAGTACTTAGATATTGCGCGCTTATGATATATTTTATTCGTATATAATGTAGGATGAAGTTCCCTACCTTTAGTTTGCCAGGCAGTAAAGCCTGATGTTAGTAAAGCGATACTAGGATAAGGGTTAAAAATCGCGAGATTCCCCCTAGTATAGCGATTAACTTTGCCTTCCATAAGTCAGATTAGCTGCGAAGCCCTGATTGTGGACGTTGGCATATCGGTTATGTTGATTAAGAGATATGTTGAGATATTAACGATGAAATATTATAATGCTGAAGACGTATTACTGATGCATCGTGAGATTTTAGCACGAGAATGCGCTTCTTTTTGTTGACTAGTGTGTGTGTATGTGTAAATGTGTGTCTATTGTACAGTAAGTTGATCAGAGTAGTTTTCCTGATATTAGATATATTAAAGTAAGTCATACCATTTGTTAATGATCACATTAATTTAATTTCCCCTCTCTAAGTTTTGTCCATGCTTAATATTTATGTGAAAACTCGTTATTCTAATTGCATCACTTCAGTGTAAATTGTTTATGCCTACACATATAAGAAATAAAACCACAACAAATCCAATATAGTTTTCAATTACTTTTACAATAATTCGTTTAAATTCTCACTCAATAAGATGATTCTACGATTAATCCAAATTCCTAGAATTCATAACAATCCACACAAAAAATAATCAAATTTAAAAAACTGTCGGTCTCTATTTTCCTTCGTCTTAAATGTTAAATTTTGTTTTGCCTTATCCCTAATGGCCAAGGGCCGTGAAATCAACACAGTGGTACGTTGTTTTCATAAAAAGAGAAAAAAAGAAAAGCTCTATAGAATTAATAACTATGAGCTGATTCTATGACCAATCTAATATCCCGGAAAAGCCCATAATACTTCAGAAAAAAAATAAAACAAAAGACAAAGAATACATAAACTTATTAAAATGTGCCCTGAATTACCTATAATTCTCACTTAATGAATGGCTTTACATGAAATTTAAATTCTGCGTTACGCTCTTGCGAAACAGGAATCAATTCTTTCCGTAGTTACACATATGAATGTTTACCTCACCCACTCATGTTAAGCAATTCCAAACCTTGGGAACGCATTATACCTTCTACAATTTATAACTAACGAACCCCCACACTCAAAATACTCAAAATACAAAATGTTCGTTTACCCTTACATGTAACTCCATTTACAACACTCGATGTGCTTAATCTCACTATAAAAAGAATTCTTGTCTTTTGATTTTAAGTTATCTTTCTAAATCTATAATTACAATGGTTGGTATTTCACTGACCTGATTTGGACCAGCTAGCACGTTATTCCATTCTATACAAACACAATAATTGACATTAAGTTCAATAAAATAGCACGCGACGTATTAAGAAGACATTCACCTATTAAACGATGGAAAACGATTTAACACACTGTTACTTTACTGCATTTTTTCTCTCCCAAAGTTATAAATACGTAGAACTGACCCACAAGTCTAATAATTACATATCTGTACACGCTAGTATGCGGTGCTCATGAAAATGGCACGCGGCCGACTTTCATAGGCCAGCAAAAACTAAAATACTGACGTTGCGATTACACTGTGAAATATGAAACTTTGCAAGCTAAACGTTGAGCGACAGGAAAGACAGACGTGTTCACGCTAAAGAACAAACTTCCATCGTGGATAAGTCCCGTGATTCATATCCGACACATTATCTATATTTTCAAGCAATACAACGTTATAATCATAGTTTCTGAATAGGTATTATTTCTAACACGTATTAATATTATTTTCAGTAAAAAGCCCTTCCTTCACCGCTTATTATAGACAACTAATTCCTTTCTAAATCATCACTCTTATGAATGATTATTTGGTTATACTCATTACTTCAAGTTACTATAAACTTTTAGCAATGTCTCGGCAAATAGATTCCCCAGCCCTTAGTAACCAATCCTCCTCTGGAACATTCGCCGGTATGACAAGGCACACATTCAGCCTTTTCTTACTCTCTCCCTTCCGAGAAATAAAAAAATAATAACAACTACACCAGCGGTACGCCGTGTTTTTTTTTTTATTATAAATCATTTCAATGTGACCTTATATTCTCTGTGCTTAAAAGTTATAAGTTATGATCATTGTAACCAAATGCTTAGGATTTGTGAAGATAATGTATGCTTGTAGTACCCTCTTACCTTAAGAACAACCGCGAGGCGTTCTTATAGGCTATTTTAAGTGTTTATAGATTCTAGTAATAATGTGTTCTGTTCCGAATCCATCGCAAGATTTTCGGAAACAGTTTTAGTGAATATGTATGCATATACGATGGTATCTTCAAGTTTCAAGCTTTCAAGCTATAAGAGTTTTTTGTATGAGCGACAGAGGGTACATCCTTTGGTGTTCGCGAGACCCTTAGGTTGTGTATGCCTCTCATGTTGATTTGATATAGATAAAGCTGTTATAATATAAAATGGGATTTGTCGTGCAAGCGTTTTCCCAAGTTAAAGCTCTATAATTACTGATCAGTGTAAATAAAGAAGTTTTGAAGACAAAGTTGCATTAATGTTTAAGTATGAATGAGAGCTGCGCAGCGTGAATGTGAAATTTTTGCTGTGGGGGAGACGTCCCTCAATCAGCTTATAGTGAAGAATGATGCTAGTATGAAAGAGAACAAATCAACACAAATCCTAAGATTTAATAAATAATTGTATTAACAATGATGATTCACCAGCAACGAAAATGATTGAAAGCAAAGTAAACAAAAAGAAAGGCACAGAATTTTTTTTTACTAAGGTGTTACCTAAGGTTCTAAGTCATAGAACTCAGCTGTTTCCCCAATTCACCTTTAAGTATGGATAAAGAAATCCATGACTTGTATTTATTGTTTATCAAAGCAGACTGATCAACCTGATGTAATTATCGTGGTATGCTATTCTAAAGGTACTCCCTCTTACACCAGTCAGTTTCTCTATCATTTATTGAACTTTTGATTCAGTGGCCAGTACATAACTCAAATACAGCCTTTGACAATATTTATTATAAATCTGAGACATGACCAATGACCAAGATTAAACTAATCGTTATATCAAGTTCTGTTTACAGGTCACAGCACGATGAGATCTACAACCTACAAACCCCCTCCCTTTCTGTTGCTATCACTCATAATTACCATGCTATAAAAGCATGCCTAAATGTGTTAGGGATTAATAAACAAGAGAAGACTTAATTATTGTCAATTAACATTTCATTTATAAGACAACCCAATGCACTATAATTTAACACTTGTTTTTAACATCCAGTGACAGTAGAGTACATCATATCTCCAGATAATAAGATCGATATTGTTTATCGATATCTTTGATCACACTTTTTTTTGGCGAAAAAAAGAAAAGAAACATTATACCTCTTGTTTAAACAATCAATGTTAAACCAGCAAATGTCAGAGTTACTTTTGCTATATTTATGTAAAAAGATGAAGTCATAGGATATCCTTATAGATTGTAAGATGATTGTATCAATGTGACCTCAATTACCGTGCATTATGAAGGTATGTTATGTAACTCTAGAAACAATTATTCCAGTATCATCAAGATTTATTATAACAAAATAGAAAGACATGGTTAACTCTGATATTTGACTGATGTTATGACAACAGTAGACATTTGTTAGGCGTAAGTCTAATCCAGTATATAGATGCTATTATGGCAAGTCATTAGACATGATTTTTGTAAATAATGTCCTATAATTTATAACAAGTACTACTCATTAAATATTTAGCTAAATTGTTATCAATATTATTACTAATTATGTATAATTCAATTATATAATGGTTTTATGAAGAATACTTGTAATTTATTCCAAGTTTATCACTAATGTGTGAACAACCATACTTAAGTGGAACATCTATGCAGTTTCCATAGGTTATTTACTTATGTCATTCAGCTATAAGGCAAACATAAAATTTCATTTTTGCTTACTCTATAAACTTCAACCAATTTTTTTCCTGCTACCTCTAAAAATGGTTCCACATAAATTCCGTACATGTTCCATTTATGTTAATAATTTGTAAATATATATAAGAAATATTCAGTTGGTAATGTGATACCTGAAAATCCCTTTCATTTAATTGCATTCCCGTGAACTTTAACCCATCCTCACCCCATAGAAATATTCTTATGCATCAATCCTAACTCTGGATCATTTGTTTTTCTGTTGCGGCATGGATGAACAAACACGTCGAAGCATCAGGAAACACCACCACCATAAGGAGAAAGCAGAGGAGACACCTGGGTCCCTAGCAGTTACTCTATCCTGGGAGAACCAAAGCACCCCAGATGACAAAGTATCACATCAGGAGTGGCAACCAAGACTACTCGCGTCTGGAAAGGCACTTAATCTTTCCAGAGGACCTTCTCAACTTCATGGACTCATGGTTTTCGCAGTGAAACCCTGGGTAAAAGCCAAAGCAACTCTATCTAGCAAACTTTTACAGTGGCTCAAATACAATAACTTATAAGTCACTCTTTCGTGTTCTCACCTGCAAGAACTCAGACCCAGCTGAGGTAGGCGAGTGTAAGCTAAGTGCACTATTCTAAAAACAGTAAACTCCACTTTCGAACTTCTCATCGGCTCTTTAGTACAGACTTTTCCAAGCAATACCAAAGAGCACCGTACGCTTGAACACGATATCATATAAACAGCAAGCCACTACCGAGGTTCTTCATCAGCTTCCCTGTTTTAAAAGACTAAGTACAGACTATCAAACTGGAGTAGGAAGCACATTAAACTGTTTTCTCTTTGAAGTTACATTACTTGTGACAGCTAGGGCCTTGTTAGACAAACTTAAAGAAGTAATTACAACCCTTCAGTGATTAAGTGTTGTGAAGCGTCTCCCAAAACTATAAACTCATAGTGGTGGAACAGTGTGTTTCTATGGAACTATGGACTTCATTCAGCGTGGGATACTTCGAAACCAACCCGCAGCAACTCATTCCCATTTTCCTGTCCTCTGATTTTCTTTTTCAGGTGTTACAATTATGACTTTTCCAAAAAAAAAAAAAAAAAAAAAAAAAATGTGTGTACATGTAAATGTTTGTAAGCTCTATTGCCTATGAAGTGTAAATTATTATTGTATGTATTTAAAACTTTTTTTTGTTACCAGTCGTTTGGATTTGCTGAGGGCAGCAAAATCTAGGCGACGGGGATGTGTTACGTGTATAGGCTGAGTTAGATTTGGAAATTTCGGTATTCTGTAACATGTATTGATTCTAACAGAAATGTATGTCAAACGTAAATTCCGCTGACTGGCAGTCTGTTGGCATAAGGAAATAATTCACAGGTGACCCAGGCTGGTTCTGCTGATCAAGAGGAAGAACGGTTAAGTAGGTAACAGGCTTAAACATTTCCTCAATAACGCAAAACTGCATGATGCAAAATTTATAGTTAGTGGGAATCGCTGAATTGACTTTTTGTAGAACCGCTATTTAAGCCTGGTAAAGTTAGCCCTCGGTGTGAAACGTCGTAGGGATGTCAGAGGGGACTCTATGTCGGTTTATCTGACAGTGTTTCTACGAATACCATAACCCCCGCCGGACTCAGCAGATTATACTTCTTCGGACCAGCCATACACCCAACACATCACCAATGGTAAGATCTTATTAAATTATTATGTCACCAAGTATTACCAAAGCACCCCTGGTCTCTTCTAGACTCAGGAAATACTCTGTATAGTAACTAGATTTCTTAAAATAGAGTTAGTCGGCTCAGGTTGACTGTTTGATGTTTTATTTTGCTCTACCATCCCTATAGCTACAACCCCAGTTGTAGATTAGGTTTGTAAGACTTTCAACCCTTACAACCCTGGTATGCAACAATATTGACTCCAGTGTATGCAGTATTTGTTGGAATGCCATTTAAGGACCTAAATATCACACACCTGTCGTTATAAGTGGGATATAATTGCGTGTTTTTCATATTCTGTCATGTTTTTGGTTAATGTTCCTCTATGGCAAGTGGAGATAATATTCATTAAGAAAAGTTAACAATAGTGTAGCCAGCCCTGAATCCTACGCAGGAGGGGTAGCTCAGGGTAAAACTGTTAAATCTGAATCCATCTAACATGATAGAGGTTTAATCTACATGAATTGGCCGGAAAGCTCTACTCTAGCCACTATCATTAAATGCACATACTTGTAAGTGTTCTAGTTGGTTCACGAAAATAATAAACATTATATGACGTAGATAATATGAGGGCATCTCGCACACTGGGACAGATCACGCCACTGAATGGCTTATTTTCGGGTGGCTTATAGTGATTTTTAATGCTGAGTAAATACACTTCAGCATTTTATTGTAACGGATTCCCAACCTGCCCTGGTTTCAAGACTGAGATGTTGTACAACTTCCTGGTTGCTGGTTCGGCTCTCGAACAGCACCGTTACCTTGGATTTTATATTTTATATTGCTGTATTGTTTTATTGCAGTAAGGTCTCTATGGTATACCAAATTTTAAAGCCACACTACTGTTCAGCGAACTATGACGCATTGATGGGATTTAGAGTCAAAATTCTATAATGCCTGGTCACTGAGTAAGTGAAGGGGAAATGTTTCAGGCACAAAAAAGAGGTGGGGTAAAGAAATAATATGACATGATTAGCTCGTCTTACAGTAACCTTGATTTGCATAATCTACCTCCGAAACTATTCCTTCCATTTTGTCGAAATATTTTTACTTTCTTTATCACCTACAGTTAGTGAAGGAAATATTATTGCATACCACAAAAGAGTACGAGATTTCACTGGACCTAGGTACTCGTCTAGAGACTGCCTCGGTCCGAAGAACGAGCATTTTTAGAAAAAGTTATGCATGTGTCCCTGTTTCTTTTTGCCTGACTGTGTACAGCAGACTAAAAAACAAAAGTTAATTTAATAAAAAACTTGGTATTTAAATTCAAGTTTCCCAAGAATACGACATAAAGATTTAAAGAAAATTCACAAACTACTGGTAAATGGTAAGAGATGGCAGAATTGACCACAGAAAACGGTTGCAAATATAATATGGATATAAATTCCTGGTAAGTTGTTTAATTTAATTAAGTCGATTTCCAAAGATGCAATGGACAAAATATAAGAACTATTACAGTTAAGTACAGCCCCAGGAAAGATGCTGTTTATTCACCAGCTTAATTTGGTTTAAATTTGAACAAAATAATGAGAAAGGTAAATATGAAATAAAGAGAATTATTACAAAGGAATCCATGCATATAAAATCATATTTTCAAATTATCAGTTTTGTAGGAAAGCGAGGAAAATATGCAATAATTGGTGCACAAATTAAGTGAAATTATAAAATAATGTTAAAATTTATGGAGATAAAGCACCATTTCAAATTAAAGTAGTTGCAAAAGATCAAATGGTTGAGCAGGTACCGTATCTTCAAATATTTTCTTTAAATTATCAACAGTGTAAAAATGGAGGAAAGCATATGAATATTGATAAAGTCAAGATATGTAGAGTTAATATACAAATAAATTTTATCAGGAATATGAGAAAAGTTGAGCTAAACAAAGTTGTGGATAAAATAGGCATTATACTTTTATGTAATATTTGGGTAATAAGAAACAAAGGTGAAGTCTACTATATTCCACAGTTAAGCATAAAGCATAATGTTGTACAAATCAAAGGGGAGGGTGAGATACTGGGTGACCACTTCTTGCCATTTGAGAATTAATCCTTTAACAGGTGCAGTAGGCCTCTTCTATCGCTACAATTTCGGTCGTATTTGTCAAACTAGCATGGTCACGGTGTGAGAATCAGTTTTTAACTCTACCTATACACTAATACGTTGTTGTGAATATTTTTCGTAAGCTTCTCGTATTTTGTGAGAAGCACGAACAACACTGATGATTCCCGTTCTTTGACATTTACGCTGCAATAATACTGTAACCTATTGATGCAACATGTCCCGCTTATACAATTTTCTCAGCAAAGAATGAACGCCGAAAGATGTGCGCAAGCTTCGGAAAGAGAAAGGAGGAAAAAGAGAATTGTTGCTAAATTGGCTTACCCATACAAATAAATTGGACGCTTTCTGGTTTTAATGGGTGCTTCTTTAAAGTCTACTTCTCCTGAGGCAATGCTATAAATGGGTTAATTTTCAGCAGGTTTATCTGAATTTTCGCTGTTTCCTTGATGCGTAATAAATGTCAAAATACTCCATTAACAGTAATAGAGATGAATTTATTTTTTTTTCTTGCTGAAAGTGTAGAATCATCTTTTACGTTAAGTACCAAGTTCCCCTCGAATGTCTCCATTGGCGTCACACTGTAGTAATGTACCTAAGAATAAGGTCATTCACAGAAAGGGCGGAAAGTGTATCATTTTTCACCTAAATAATGCCTGTGATGCTAAATATACTAACATTTTGTCATGAAAGATAATGAGGTACATTAATACATAATGGAACACTAGAGGAATATATGCAACAGAAGTATTGGAAAAAGCATACCAGATATTGTCTTGGAATTCATACGTCATTTGGGGATCTCATATTATCTTTCATCGTTCCCCCACAGATAATACTCACATGCATTTATATTTGGAGAGGGAGCGGACTAGTCAATTATTCTGTCACGAAAGAAACCACATTATGAAGCAGCTAGTTTCTTGGACCTATCTTCAGTACAGCTTCTATTTCGTTTAAGCTTACATCGGTTAGAAATGCTGACTATTTATGACGTATAATTAACTCATAACACAGACCAAGTTGTTATACATATGAACCTATAAATAGTGGATTTGTCAGGAGTAGTAACACCAGAGGTTTTCTGTACAATTTCTGGATGTGGGTCCTTCCGAGCAATTTTTACAACGCATTCTACTGTGGTGTGCACCATGGCACAGAGAAGACACTGAAGAGATTCTCTCTGTACCCAATGCTAAACTACTTTAGAGTGAACTGCAAATGTAGCTATGCTCCTTAGACGTATGACTAGACTTGCACAGTAAGCCCATTCTTGAGGGTATTTACCACCAACCAGATCCGGTAGCCGTCAGTCAAGTTATTCAAGATAAAAGCTGTATAAGAGCGCATATATTATGTATATGGTACATAGCTTCGTTGTTATTATTATTATTATTATTATTATTATTATTATTATTATTATTATTATTATTATTATTATTATTATTATTATTATTATTATTATTATTATTATTATTATTATTATTATTATTATTATTATTATTATTATTATTATTATTATTATTATTATTATTATTATTATTATTATTATTATTATTATTATTATTATTATTATTATTATTATTATTATTATTATTATTATTATTATTATTATTATTATTATTATTATTATTATTATTATTATTATTATTATTATTATTATTATTATTATTATTATTATTATTATTATTATTATTATTATTATTATTATTATTATTATTATTATTATTATTATTATTATTATTATTATTATTATTATTATTATTATTATTATTATTATTATTATTATTATTATTATTATTATTATTATTATTATTATTATTATTATTATTATTATTATTATTATTATTATTATTATTATTATTATTATTATTATTATTATTATTATTATTATTATTATTATTATTATTATTATTATAGATTATATTATAGATTATTTTAGATGATCTTGGTTAAAGCACAGAAAGGAAGCAATATCGATTCATGATCTGAATAACGGTTGACATCATTCCGATCCCTCACTTATTCCTGTAGTAAGGATTATGTATCTTTTGGAGTGACAGAATGATTCTGTAGCACCTAGTTGGCACATATGTTGTACCTTGACTGACATAGCTGGATTAGTATTCAGTAACTTATTAGGAGTAATTATTTTCGTTTCAATAAATAATGAACTACAGTAAAGTTACTAGCTACGGTAAGAAGTTTCAATCCCTTTGTACATGTGGCTGTTCCTCCACTAGTATCAGTTTGATACTATCCAGGTAAAACAGTTGTGTCTAATAAACATTGCTGTAAATCTTACTAAGTGCTTGACCAAGTTCCCTTGAACCACTTTATTGTTATTTCTGACTGAGTGGTTGTGGGCTTGGGTACGCAAGGGGTTTCTGTAACTCGCCTGGCTTGTAAATAGGAGAAATCGAAGAGTAGGTACATCAGGGTTAGAGGAGCGATACAGAGTGGTACTTAGGTTATCTTAAATGTCGCAAGCACTTAAAACATCTACTATCTCACTGCGACATGTGTTCCATTTCAACATCGCTTAGATGACAGCTGTACAGTGAACTTCAGTTTTGGGAAATTCAAGTTAACCAGGTTAGAATTTATTGCCACTGAATAGAAACTAATGTTTCTAGATATAATGTAAAGGCCTTACATTACATTCCTGAGAAAAGGTTGATTAATCAGAGCACTTCGGAAAAACATGCATAGTGATCTATAGTAAAACTGTTACAAAATGCCTCAAACGCAAAATATTGCTGTTCAATATATGTCAACATTAAGTCATATCAGACGATGAATGGAATGGCTGAAATGATTCTCAAATGAGCCCGGGGTCCATGGAGCTTAGAGTTACCTGACATTCGTCTTTCAGGATAAGGGAAAACCCCGGAAAACACCGTATCCAGGTAACCTACCCGACCGAGATTCGAACTCGTAACCTCTTGAACGTGAGGGAGACATGCTACCACCACGCTACCAAGGCGGGCTTTAATAATGAAATTTTATTTGAAGGGTCATAGAAACTTTCTAGAATGGCCATATCGTTGTTGCCAAGCAACCTTTAATGTTGGATAAAAATTTTCTTTTAAAGGGTTTGCTAAGTAAGTAATAAGTTTATAAGGGATTTTAACCCTTGGACTTCCGATTAAAATCCCCAGCAGCTTGACGCTTATTGCATCAAAGTCGTACCAATCAGTACGCATTGCCTTTTTCCATGCTTCTCATTAGTATTCTATATACTTTAAAGTACAATATTCCATATTAAGTGCTCTCGGCAAATAGTAAAGGTGTTTATACTTCCTAATGCAGAACTTAGAAGTGCAAAATATTTTAAGTTTCCAGTGATTAGATACAGGAGTCTTTTGCATCCTTGTATTATGAAGTTAAGTATGTACATATATCATTTATTTATTTTAGATTCTAGGGGAAAATATATACATTTAACCATATTATGTTTTAAAATAACGTCTAAATTAAATATTAGTAAGTGTATTAACGCAATCTTACATTAAAAATAATGTTATTTAAAAGATAAACGTGATTTAATCTTGTAAGACTTAAATTTAAACTTTTTAATCTCGCGAAGAATGTTTTACTTAAATTAACATCATTAAATATGATTTTTTAAAAATAATTTTACCTTCAAAGTCGTATCGGATGATGTACGAAAAGGTGAAATGAAACTCCAATGAGCCCAGGGTCCATAGATATTATAGTTAGTCGACATCCTTCTTTCAGGATAGAAAACCCACCAGAAAGCCCTTGTCTTGATAACTCACTCAGGACCTCTTGAACGTGAGGCGGATACGCTACTTCGGTGTATGTATACTTAGGATGGAAATGTAGGGATGAAAAGTGTTGACTTCATAATTTATGACAAGTTATGACAAGACCATAAATTATAAACATTTAAAATTTCTTCTCATAAGAATAGTAATCTACAGGTGAGTCAAATAGAGACCGCATGATTATTATTATTATCTTTTGGATTAATAAAATGTTTCAGATGAGAATCATTTCTATACCATAATGAACCAATCTAATTATATGTACTCTCAAGCTTGTGGCAACAACTTTTGGGTATCTGTTTTGTAAGATTCCCAAATAATAAATTATTTTCGGTCACCTCATACAAGTACGCCAGAGCGTGTCGTGTTAGCTAATGATGAAAGTAAGTATCCAACAATTTTACTGCTGCATTATGTGCCTTCGATACATAGTTTAAAGTAACAGTATTAGCCTTACCATGGTTAATTACAAAACCATTCGATATCAATTTCTATTATACTTCTATTAGAAAATATTTCTTTCGTCAGATTTATTGTAATTAAGAAGTAGAGTCATCTGCTTGTCGTATTTGGCTGAGGCATTCCTAAGCAAGTCATGGATAAAACAACACTTAAAAGTTCTGATGCGCGTAAAACTTAATACATTCTCATGTTCTCTTTCACCTTCAAGAATATTAGCATTAATATAATATATACCTCGATTAACATGAAGTTCCAGTAGATAGAGCAATAAGGGTTGGTAAGAAAAGTTTGTACAAGAGTAGAGAATATAATATGAGTGCAGAGCTCTGTTTATGCAGAGAGAACGGAATTACAAGTGCATCACATACGACCTGTTCTTGAAAGATTTGTCTATCGCTTAACCGCAATGCGTTCGGTTATTCCCTACTTATGTACTACAACTATGCACTAAACCATTTTACAAAATGTTTATCTCTATTAACTTGAAGTAGAGAGAAGAATAAGCGTTTGTAAGAGTAGATTTTGAAGAAATGTTAGACAAAATCATCTGAATTTAATAGCCTTTTAGCAAAGGCTAACACCACTTGCTCATATATATTTAGTAATTCCTGAAAAACATTAATCGCATTTAAGAGTAAGCATATGAAAAAAATTATTCGTGGTTATGGTATCTCATTTATAGGAGAATTATATTAGTAACATCTGGCAGATAAAGTTGATTGATTACTAGCATAATCCTTCTGCCTTGCAAAACGTCAATTAATAAATTACTTTTGAATATTTGTATGGGTAAATATGACCATATAAAGAATAGATTGCTTATACAGGGCTATTCAAAGATAAAGAACAGATTTCAAACTTTTATTTCTTCCAAACCACAAAAGATAGAAACATGATTCCAACATTCATGGAGAGCGAAAAGTTTACAATTGAAATAGTACGGGGGGTAGAAGTTCTAATAACAGCCGCATTGGCGCTGTTGTTTGTTGTTTGTAGTGAAGTTGCTGTTACACCACAAGAGAAATAATTTTGTGTGCTGCAAATAGCAAAACTAGAGTCCATTGTTGTAGTTCAACGAGCATTTAGCTGTCAATTTAATAAACAACCGCCGCGTAATATGCAACTTTACGAGTGGCATCGAAAGTTCGTTGATGGTTGCATCTTGAAAAGGAAAAACACGGGACATCCTCGCACATCGGACGAGAATGTCCAGTGTATTCGTATATTATACAAAAGAAGCCCAATGAAATCCACATCACAAGCAAGCATGGAACTTAACATTCCACAACCATTCGGTATGACGAGTTTTAAAAAACTGAAGCCATACAAACTGCAGTTATTGCAAGCATTGCATCCTGACGACCACAACAAAAGGTACGAATTGTGCTTTGACAAGTTAAATGATATAGAAGAAAATAATTTTTCTCAAGGATTAATTTTTTCCGATGAATGCACTTTTCACTTTTCTGGTAAAATTAATCACTATGACGTTCGAATTTGGGCAAATGAAAATCCCAGGGTAGTTGTTCAACATGAAAGAGATTCACCAAAACTGAACGTCTTCTGTGCGATCTCTGTAACCAAGGTTTATGGGCCTTTCTTCTTCATGGAGAAAACTGTGATAGATCTAACCTATCTAGATATGCTTAAAAACTGTTTATTTTCCCAAATTGAAGAAGAATTCAGAGGACTTCATCTTCATGCAAGATGGTACCCCGCTTAATTTGTCTTCCCACGTCCGACATTACTTGAATAACACATTCCCAGGACGTTGGATTGGAAGTGGAGGAGCAGAAGATCAGAAGATCAACTTCGCCGGTGGCCTTCCAGGTCTCTAGATCTCACAATGTGTGATTTTTATTTATGGGATTATGAAAAAGACTGTATTGTTGTCCCTCCTCTGCCTGACACTGTTGTAGACCTACGACATCGAATTCTTGAAGCTGTGAATTCGATAATGGAGACCAGGTGATTCGTGAGGGGCAGAAATGAGCCACCGTTTTGACATTTGTTGTTTAATTAATGGAGCTCATATTGAATGCATACTATAAAATTGTAAACTTTTCTCTCTCCATGAACGTTGAAATAATATTTCTATCTTGTGTAGTTTGGAATAAATAAATGTTTGAAATATGTTGTTTCTTTTTTAATAAACCTGTATTACAAATTTATTTGAAAAACTGTGATCATAATGAGTCTCCAAATATCTGGTTCCTTTTCTTGCTTCAGGACAAAGCATATTCTGAGAGCATTTCGTGAGATATCCCCTCGAGCACAGGTGCTCAGTGAGTAATACGAGTATTTAAAGGAGCTATAAACTAAACACTTCTAGAATACGCAGCTTGTCTTAAAGAAACTGCGTATAATAAACGTAGATTTATTGTTATTCAAACAACGTGTTACAATGTACATCTTTGGCCTTAGCAGCCTATAAACGGACATCAGACAAGGTGCTGACAATGCCTGCATCTGTCTTCATTTGGCAGGAATGAAAGGCTATTCTAAGAACTAAATTTATGATGTTTCTTGCCAGGTAAGGCACCTCTTCAATGTCAAGTTAATCTGAAAAGACAGTTAAAGCATCAGGCAATCTCGCATTATTGTTATTATCTTTAACACAAAAATTCTTAATGGTCATATACAAGGCAAGACTACACTGAAAATTTGCCGAAAATGTTGACAATCATGGAAATTTTTGGCATTTTTTGGTAGTTTAAGTTTTGTAGTTCTTTTATCATTTTATCATTTGCACCATTTTAGGTCATCACGTAACAGTTTAAAGAGACTTTTAACAATCGATAAAAGTAACAATCCTTAATTTAAAGTTAATCTTCTGGGAAACGTTTCCTCTATCACTTTTCAGTATACAAAATTCCTCACGTGTCAAAGTTTTGCATTTAACTTGGTGAAACTTACAGGATAGATCCATAATATGTAAACAAGAAACTTCACATTGCCCTTTTTTGTTAATGCTTATGTTTGGAAAATTATATGGTGTTAAGGAATAAAAAGGTTAATATTTTCAAAATTTTGAGAGCTAACACATGGAAAATATTTTAGAACAAATGCTACAAGAATATTCCAAAAAATAAGAATGTGGGTCTTTTAAAATCGATCTGTACTAGCCAGAAACAAAAATTTCAATTTAAAAGCCCAAATTTTTTGACGCGTAGAACTTTCTTAATTTTTAGAATATTTTCACAAAAATAATTAATAATTAATTAACTATTTGGTGTAGCAGCATGAAAATGTGCATGGCAGTTTAAAATGATACTCTGATTATTTGGTTGAACTTTAATAATGATAGGTTTATTATTATAGAAGTTGGAATTTTCAATGTAGCCTTGCCTTAACACAAAAAGTCTTAATGATCATATACAAAAGTAAGTTTTCTTGCCACGGAAAACTTAAGTATTGTTAGAGTGTAGCTACATATTTCTGAGTGTTATCCTTGAGCTACCATCATTTACAGTTGTACTCAGAGACTCTTCAAAAACTGATGGTAATAGTATTGTCAGTTTTGCCTTATAGCTAGGCATAGATATTACTAAGTATTGTGACTATGGGTTCGTGGAATTAAAAGTCAAATTTGCAGAAATTCTAATTTTTTTATTTCCGTATAAATACACTTTGGTCAACCCTTACAGTAGCAGAATTACGCCGCATACACAAATATAGCCTTCATGTTCGTCTGCCACACTCACAAAGAGTTCACTTTCAAAACACAGCTGCATGAGTCCAATTACCTCTGACTACTCAACTAACCGCGGCTTCCCTTTATACGTACATTCATGATTCCAGACGTTTGTGGAATGTTCTGTATCAATCAAGATGTCACCAGAAAGACGTGCCGTCCAGTTATCTATCTTTATCTGTTTCGGCAAGCTTTTATCTCCGCGCTACACAATCTGTCTCTTTGTGCGCGCTGACCGTGCATAGTCGCAACAATGTGTTCGCGATAGTATTACAGTCGGGATGAAAGGAAATAATGTTGAACTGTTCGTGAGCTATTGATAAGCTGGTCAAAATAATGGATCCCCCCACCACACCATCATCGTGCAGTGTCATTTATAGACAGCACGCACACTTGCCTGTCGCGAATTCTTGGCTTCTGTCCATTTGCATTATTTGATTTATGTGCGGATAATTTTGAGCTAACTGCTTAAGAATCCCTACGCTTGTTAGTAACTGAACAGATTTGTATTGGACCACACTTCACCCACATAAAGTGAATGCACGCTCTGTAGCGTGTCTGCCTAACATTCCAGAGGTCCCGAGTTCGAAACTCTTCGAGGGCGAGTTATCTGTATAAGGTGTTTTTCCGCAGTTTTTCTTGATTATGAAAGATGAACGTCCGGTAGCTCTGAGCTTTATGGACCCTGGACTCATTTGATCATCATTTCACCCATTTCATTCATCGTCCTGTAATTTTAAGTTGGAGGATTATAAAAAAAAAAAAAAAAAAAAAAAAAAAAAAAAAAAAAAAAAAACTAACGCGAATACGATCAAGGAAAGAAGTACCTTTATAATCTTTTGTGAAGCGAATTCTATTGTCCGATAAGGGAAACTAAGGAAAACATGTCTTATAATCACTGGTTTATTTTTCACGTCAGCTCTGGAAAGAAGAACGATAACCTATACATGCGTTAAAATAGTTTAAGGGGAAGTCTATGCTTTGTTATTGCTTCCTCAATTTTTGGCTTTCACACTGTTTTTAATTTCAGCTTGTGATTCAGTTTTTAGATTAGTAAGTATTGATATGCTATATTTATTGTGCCTATTCCAAAAATTTACAATGTACAACTTTTGGCTACATTTATTTGTGTTTACCTTGTTGCTACCTCGGCTTGTATGAAACCCTGGTCTTCTGATCTGCCAGGTAGCTCTTAACATCCATACCTCCTTGATTACTTAATTAGGCACATTCTCCCACCTCGTCTTCCTTTCTTATATTCTTTACATTTCTGGCCCATTTTCTTTTACTTTTTGCAAGAACTCACCAATACTTCTTACCCACAGGAGAAAAATTGAAGCAGAAGAAAGGGCAGCAATGAATGAAATAAGAATATGCAAATATAAGCTAGAAATGATAACCAAGTGGTTAGAAAGAATGTATGAAGCACTAGTTGAAGCCAAAATGTTGTATGCAGTGGAGATCTGATCTTTCAATTTCAGACTATTTTCCTTTCTGTGGCAGAAATAATGCGGTAGCATTATTATTATTATTATTATTATTATTATTATTATTATTATTATTATTATTATTAATATTATTATTATTATTATTATTATTATTATTATTATTATTATTATTATTATTATTATTATTATTATTATTATTATTATTATTATTATTATTATTATTATTATTATTATTATTATTATTATTATTATTATTATTATTATTACTATTATTATTATTATTACTATTATTATTATTATTATTATTATTATTATTATTATTATTATTATTATTATTATTATTATTATTATTATTATTATTATTATTATTATTATTATTATTATTATTATTATTATTATTATTATTATTATTATTATTATTATTATTATTATTATTATTATTATTATTATTATTATTATTATTATTATTATTATTATTATTATTATTATTATTATTATTATTATTATTATTATTATTATTATTATTATTATTATTATTATTATTATTATTATTATTATTATTATTATTATTATTATTATTATTATTATTATTATTATTATTATTATTATTATTATTATTATTATTATTATTATTATTATTATTATTATTATTATTATTATTATTATTATTATTATTATTATTATTATTATTATTATTATTATTATTATTATTATTATTATTATTATTATTATTGTTATTGTTATTGTTATTGTTATTGTTATTGTTATTGTTATTGTTATTGTTATTGTTATTGTTATTGTTATTGTTATTGTTATTGTTATTGTTATTGTTATTGTTATTGTTATTGTTATTGTTATTGTTATTGTTATTATTATTGTTATTGTTATTATTATTATTATTATTATTATTATTATTATTATTATTATTATTATTATTATTATTATTATTATTATTATTATTATTATTATTATTATTATTATTATTATTATTATTATTATTATTATTATTATTACAGTTCCAAAAGTGACTCTTTGACTCTTAGAGTACATTGCGGCACGACACCAGATACATGTGTATGATGCGACACCTTGGACCCTCTTTTAGTGCTTCGAAGTTACAAAACAGGACACTTAGTGAAAGTGAAAGGATCAAATATAAGTGTTTTTTCACTTTATTTGAGAACATAGACTATATTATTTATTCGCAATATTGGTTTGTTCATTATAAGTTTGCTAAGCTACACATATTGCAAATGGTTGGAGGAGGTTAAGAAGATTTCATCTTGCAGAGCTCTTGGAAACGAACGAGAAATCCCGACTTGATGCCAAACTGGCAAGTTTGGTATCAGGCTACTATTCTCGAATTGTTATTAGGAGTCTAGTCAGAGTAGAGTGCAGTACCATGGCCAACTGGGCTCCCAATGCAGTGTAGGGGGTAGCGTGTCTTCCTCACGTTCCAAAGGTCCTGAGTTCGAATTTTTGTCAGGGTGAATTATCAGGTTAAGGGCTTTTCTGGAGTTTCCCTTATCCTGAAAGATAACTGTAATCTCTATGGACTCTGGGCTTACTTTGGTATCATTTCATTCATTGTATGATGTGACTTAACATTGGAAGATGTCAATTAAAAATAATTGTCTATTGCAATATCTTTCAGCCTAAGCAATTCACTGCTGCTTACGTGGAACAGCAATGTTGGAAGAATCTCCCATGCTTTCCGCATTGTCGCTACTGTTCATCTTACTCACTGGCCTGCAGTAGAAGCTACAATGTGTTAAAGACTAGAAACACGCAATTTCAGAGTGAAACAAGAGTTTATTGAGATCATATATGAAGTTCAGGCAGGTATTACAGTAATTACGGATGTGTTTGGTAGCGCAAGTATTGTTATTGTAATAGACATGACTTTATTATTTAACCATGGCTTGTAGCTTGAGGGATGTGCGTGCACTCTTAAAATCAATCGGTTCATATACGTATATTAATAATAATTATAATAATATAATAAACGTTCCCATTAAGTCCTTCTGGGTCTTCTACATATTCCTGCACTGAAAATACATGAAATAAAATAATTGAGAAAGAACGTTTGGGAAGGAAATGTTCCAGGTGGAGGTTTAGGTTACTTTCGGATACTTACCAGTAATTGAGGAGTGTGGAAAATCAGAAAACTAAGCAAGTTTGGAAAATTACAGCTTAGTTAGCATAACTAAAGCTAATAGGTGTGCCCTTGAATAAGAAATGCTCTTGGAGCTATTATAATCTCATACAAATCATGCTATTTTTTCATGGAAGTACCGAAGTTACTAAAATATAGCATACCAACTGATGGGAACCATGGGTTTTTAGTGGTGAGTTTAAAATACTTATTAGAGTATTTTAAATCACGTGTATTGTTGCTTAAAATAGAGATATAAATGTTGCAAAGTATGGCAAAACAGCAGAATCGTGTTCTCATCTTCCATTCGCAGCTTCATGAGCCTGCCCCCTCACTTTGAGTTCGCTTAGATGTAACTTCTCTTACCCAGCGCTGCAATATAAATCTCTGAATTAGAATTTATATTTTTTGTTATTGGTATTGTTTCAATTGCAAGTTTCATTGCCTTATTCGTGGGAAATTATTATATATTTACTTGTTAGACTGACTGATTTAGTTTACTTACTCTCTCTTGTGGAGGAACTAGAGTTTTCAAGTCAGCATCTGGGCTCAGATGATGCCGAAAAGCAGATAAACGTGCATTAAACATGATATCTAGGATAAGTTAAAGCCTGTGTTAAAGCGAGGAAGAAGATGATGGGAAATCTATGAAGGGAAAATCCTTAACGTCTGACTATTTCATTTAGGTAGCTTTCTCTACCACTTTTCTACAAATTATTCTTACAAAAAAGTCAGTGACTATATAACTTTGAAATTCTATTCCCTTTGCATCGACACTAAGGACAAAAAGCAGCTGTTTGCAATTTAGGAAACTATGAAACATTTACAAATTGAAAAAATAAAATAGAATATCTCTGAGATGCTTAACGTCACAAAAATACTAGGTATGTGATATAAATTCTACGTGTTAACAAAAATTATATATTTTTTGAACAGTAAGATTGTGTATATATATTACAGTTTACAAATGCGCATATTATTTCTCACAATAACAGCCTAAGAATTTAGTGTTCTATTCAAAATTGTTAGAGATAATTCTGAGAAAATAAAAACAGTAACATTTATTCCAAGTAATATGTAGTTTAGGGTGGAGAGATTTTCTGTAGCATACCTAAATATGCTGAATTTGTATACCAGATTTGGCAACTACTTAATCATCTTCTCGCTTTTGTTCTCTTTCTATTACTCTCTCTCTCTCAAACACACAAGCACACAAACATTTTTTCAGAAATGCATTTTAATTATGTTTTAATTTATCTATACGAAATTTCGACATAACATTTTTGAGTGGAATAAAATGCTTTTTCTCCTTACTACAGGTAGGTAACAGAGGAAGTAAAATTGATCAGTTTTTCATTCCGTACTCTAGGTCTCGTTTTGAATCATTCGATGTTTCTTTAGCGAGTTGAATTTTATAAAAGGCATTCATAGGAACAGCTATGAAGTTAAATTATATGCCAACTAAATAGCATATCATATTCTGCATTTGAAAATTTAACTCCAGAAATTCAAAACCAATTCAGTAGAATAGCTTATGTAAATATTAAAACACTACCTGGCTCTTTAATAGGTGTAGAGTTAAAGAATGATTTATGTGTCTAAAATCATTTAAGGTGTGGAAGGTGTTATGAAACTATCAGAAAATTCTGAAATGAGTTTTGAATCCTTAATGATACGTTTCAATAATACAACTGTTTACAATGTTTATATTTTTATTAACAAAACTTTGTATACATACATAAGTTATCAGGTTTTAAAATTATAATACTTACAGAAAATGTCTTCAACATAAGGGTGACACATACTTTTCCTGTTCAACAGAAGTAACTCGTGCAACTTTTTCTTATGAACACTTCATTTTGAATAAATGACTTAAATCTTTCTTGAACTACAAGTTTACGAGTATTTGCAAGGTGATTTGAACAATAACACTGAGATACCGTTTCTTTTGTTGCAGCTTATTTTGTTATTATCATAATAAACAATTATGTATGTTGAAGTGTATAATCTTTTGTGTTAATATTCTGATTCCAATGAAGGCGAGAATTAATTTTCACTGGATGCGAGTCAAAAAAGATTAAACCTACATTTACTTCACATATAAAAAGTGTGCAATCTTAACGTTGCATATTTGAAGTAAAAATGGCAATTTTTTACAGAGGTTGTTTCATTATGGTGTTATATTAAACCAATACCATATAAATTACTGATAGAGAGCATTTTACCCTACTTCAACGTACTGTTTTAACTCAGTTCTGTTCAGCTTATGAATCATTGTCATTGCTGAAGCTTCTTTGTAAAATAAATTGAATAAATTCACAGAATAATTACCACTTTCAGGTGAAATTATTTGTTAATTTTTATTATTTTTCAAATGCAATTGCCTTTGCAAGCAACTGATTATGAAAGTGCTCTGGTATGACGTTAATAATAAAAATATTACTGTTAGGGAACGAAATCAAAATAAACTATTAAAAATACAGGAAAGAATAAAGGTGGATAATCATATAATCATAATTATCATCTATTTCCTTCCTTCCGCCCCCATATTTGTACGCTATTGTTTGCTAATTTGTTACTTTTGAATTACATTGTGATTTTTGAACATTATTTTAATATACTTTATCGATAATGTGCAGCTTTTTGTATATCTATGAAACTTATTTGCCCTGTTTTGTCTTATAATTGTTTGTATTTATTTCTTAATAACCGAAGAGGCACAAACGTAAAATAAATCTAGGGTTTCTATAGCTTTATTGAACTTCATTGGAGTTTCCCGTTTTTTATTTAGGCTATGATAACTGGTCTCATTTTTACATGTTTTGAATGACTTTTATATTAAATGCAAAGAAAAATATAAAAATAAAGAACATTTTCTCGAAGAGGGAAGCTCTTATTTTATGCTATGTTAAATGTTGTGTGTTACAATTACAGAGTATACTGATTATTTGTTACAGATGACAGTTCCTAACCTACACTGCGGGCCTGTAAAGCCGTCTACAATACAAACGTAAGTAAAGATACACCTACATAGAACATCGTTGTAACATAAACTACTGAAGAGCCCACTACAAAGAATGTCAATGGAATTATATTACAGGAAATCGGTTTTAAAATATGCATTAGAGCAAAATGGGCAAAAAGTATTTAACTTTGTTTATACTTCAAAGAACTTGAATATTATAAGCCATATATACTAAACAGAGGCTCCTGATACCGAACGCTTGTTATTGGAATTACTTTTACATTGAATGCAAATAAAAATACAAAAATAGAGAATCTCAACAGATGTAAATAAACTAATGGTAATTAATTCAAACTAAGTACTCTTATTGAAGAATATTTTTAAATAGATTCAATTATAGCAAGCGCCCCGAACGTTTCAGGAGCTGCCAACCGGTAACTAAGATTGCTTAAGCCAGCCGCTTGCTGGCGCTTTGCGGAAAGCACAACTTGATAGGAAATATATTGTGAATTAATTTCTGCAGAAGAGGCTGCAATACTGCCTCGACTTGTGTTCAGTGTTAAAATCTTCATATTAAAGCTCCAAGGGATAAGTACTTTACATTCTTACGATGATTTCCTTCACGACAGCACATCCGCTCAGAGGTAATCATGATCAGCAGAGAGATTACACGAGGATGTCTGAAATGTTCAGAGCACTTTTGGCAATATTTATTCCGTAAACGTTGCCATAAATGTTTAAAATCTCAGTAGTTTAAATACTGAATGGTAATTATGTCTGTTTGCAACTTTGGCCTCTTATGCTATAAAACGGTTCTTCAAAACCTGTGTTCGTGTAAACTTTTTACGCTATTTACAGTGAACTGTAGCTTTGAGGTTAACTTTTAAGGTTACATAAACAAGACGTTTTTCATATTTACAAAAGTTGATGATATTCCGATTTTTGAATTGGGCTCTTCAGCTGCTCAGATGAAAGACTAACTCTACAATATATTAGTGCTGATACCTAATGCAATTTTTGGTATACTTCTTATCTTACATACCATCTGAGGACGCTTTGGATGAACTCCTCAGTGTATAAGCTAATACACAATATTGTTCTTTAAGAGATCGAATGTTTCCTCTCACAGCAGACACGCACTACTTTCTTCAGATCAAGATGTGACTGCGAATGAGAGGAAATACAAAGACTTGCATGGTCCACTGTCCGCATTGTATGCAGCTGAAACGAATGTTCTGTGCAATTACATTAAATGCATGGAGAAATAGCAAATCCCTGAGACTTCGTACTTGGAGGGTAAAATTTTATCGTATGTGCTGAAGAAATTATAGTTCGTGGATTGAAATAGCATTCCTTTTTATAACAGAGGGGTGGGCTTAAACCAGGGAAACTGAACCTGTTCCGAAGTGTTAAGAAGACAATTAACAGGTTGCCAGAGAGCCATTATGCACAGCTTGTTTTTATATAAATTATGAAAAGCAGGAAGCTTTAAGTTAGATTCTGTATACTTCACGTGTGCTGAATGCCCATCTATCTGAACGTTGTCTCCAACTATATCTGAGGTAGCACGTTTACGAAGATGTCACGTCTTCTCTTTCTGCTTGATATGACTTCTGGTACCTACGTACGAACCCAGACTGACTTATTGTCTGCACTAATATTTGGTTCTAATAAAAAGACTAACATCAATATTCCTTTTATCGCTGAGCGCTGTGGAAAATACTGTGCGTCTAAACCTTTCAGTGCATACGATGTGGACAGACATGGCATTTATCTCTCCTAACAACGATTCCACTTCACTTTCGAAACATTTAAAAAAATGTTCTCACTTAGTGTTTTAGTGGGAGTAATCAGTCTCTTGAACGTCAGTCTTGTGGCAGCCAGAGATCAGTTGGCATCCCTCTTAGTGCGTTGTTCATTATATCCTTGAAAACTGTAGCAAAACTTTCACCCAGGTTTTCTTTCAGCTCGCCGATGATGTCTTGTCCATTTTTGTTGATAAATGTGTTCAGTGTGTGACCTGCAACCAAAAGAAAACAGACGAGATTACAGTAAACGTAGAGATTGCAACATATATAGTATGATCAAGCAAATACTTCCACCGTTTCCAGAGACAGGGTTGCTATAAACTGAGGGTTTCCTGTGGTGAGTAGAAATGAAGCGTAGTTATTTGAGCTTGCAGACTACGAGATTTCCTGAAGAACTCCTGTTGTGCCAAGCCAAGGAACAAAAAGGATATTTCTCCAGCATAATAGCAGCATGATCTCAACTCCATTGTCAGTAATGAAAAATGCAGCTTATGATGAATTTAATTAATTATGTTATGGAATCTCGATTTTCCAAATAATTCACCATTAAAATATTAAAAGAATAAAGAACGCCCAGTAAGATGTGGTTAAGAAATGACATCTCAGCAAGCCTTTGATTCTCGAGATCAAGGCTTCAAAGCCAGAAGAGGATAAGGATTTGTTCGGGCATAAGGCCCTCAGCATGAAGGGAGGTAAGCCGGTGCTTCCGCATCGCTAATTTACGCAACGTAAGAAACCTCAAGCCTGAAAAAAGGCCTCTGAACAAGGTGAAGTGGTCTTTCATGTCTAATATAGAATGGGATGTAATAGAATTGCAGTTAAGGAGCATTCATAAATAAATAAAGAAAAGAAACAACTCAAAAAATTCGCTCCTATCCTGTGTTTTACAGAAAATACTTCTCTGGTGTATTCATTCCCTCCTGTGCTGGACACAACATAGAACATGGGTGTTCAATGGAAATGACTGAAAATTGGTCTAAATATACACAAATAAATTTGGTAGTTTCTATTAGAATAAAATTAGTTGAAATATCTTTTTATACATAGTAAGGATGACCACATTTACTCTCCATAGTAAACATTGGACCGATAACAACTCCGCCATCAAATTCTTCAAATTGTAAGGATAAACGTTTCAATGTCCTCTGGGTACATTTAATATACGATTCTATGTGGACACTTCTGTTTATTAGAGCTGAGATTGAAAAACTTAACTGCACTTAATATTTAAGCTACGAAGGCAGTTAACAAAAATTCACATTAAAAATGTGTTGCTAGGGCAAGTCGGCGTTGCTATGGTGTACATCGTTACACGTTACACATTGTCAAAACAAATTTGGTAGTTATTCATAGGTTAGTTTGGATTTGGCAGATATTTCAGTTGGTCGTTCGTGGTGTTCTTGGTAGAATGGAAAAAAAGTGTAGAATCGTATTTTTGAATGGGAAAACTTGCAAATGTTTAAATAACTGAGAAATTGGATTCTGTTTATGTGAATCTTTCAACATATATAGTTGGATATAGTTCAAAGACCTTAAAACGTGTTTGAAGATACGTTTTTGATGAGCTCCCAGGACACCCGTCATATGTGGCTACCGAGGAAGTCATTGAAAAGCTCACGATATAATTCTCCATGATCGTCAATGACAGTTCACGAAGTGGCTAGGCTATAGGCGTGTCAACTGCAATTCATATTTGCTTAATAATTTGGGGATGAAGAAGTTGTTTACTCGATAGGTACTGCTTCTGTTCACATTGAGCAGACGGTTGTAGCTGTCAACTCTGAATCGCGTTTGGAGCTATTTAAGCGAAATCCGAAGGCCTCTTCTCGCCGAGTTGTCACCATCAATGACCTTGAATTCATTATACCTCAGAAATCAATCAAAATCCAAAACAATGGATGATTTCCAGAGAATTTTGCCCAAAGAAAATAAAGATGAAGCCATCGACTGGAAAAATGATGACTACTTTGAGATGCGACGGATATCAAATTCTTTGACTTCTTGGCAAAAGGATAAGCGATTTCTGGACAAAACTGCTTTGAGTTATTGGCCCGATTCAGCAATAAGTTGAAGGCGATACGGCCATATTAGCAAGAAAGTAGTGATGTGTCAACATGACAACATTTACATGTGCTATCACCGCCAAACTGAATGTATTACATTATGAATAGCGACTGCACCCTCTATGTTCCACCGATCTGTCCTTGTGATTGCTTCTTGTTCCCAAACACGAAGAAATTGCTCGCCCGAACAATATTTAGATCAAATGAGGCTATCGTCAAGGTGGAGACGCATTTTATAGAACAATCACTAGTTTTAGCGGAGGTAAAATGGTAGGAATTTTCGCAGATGTATGAAGGTGGTTATATTAAGAAATAAATAGCTTGTGTTGTAAAAATTTAGCTTCTTCATTTCTAATAGGTTACTTATTGAACCGCCCTCGTATTACTTAATGACCAATATAATCAATTTTGTTTTCTTAACTAAAATGTTGTTCATTTGTTTACGATCTCGTTTAGGCTTTACAAAGGCCATAGAAGGAGACAGAGTATTGCTAGAAAACCTTCATGGTTACAAATAGGCATTAATATTCAGCATCAAGGCGTCATCGTAAGCTTCTGACAGTTCTATTGTTTGTTTCAAGAAGACTAATGATATGGCGGGGAAGTAAATAGAGGATTAAGTTTAATATAATCCCTAACATAAGTAAGCAGAAGGGGAAATGCAATATCACTGGGAGGTCTCTTTGGAAAACAACTACGAATTAGGTGTTAGCATCTTGCAAATCTTTGACGGAGCACTCATGAGAATTGTTAGATTCGCATAGATATCTATGCATCATATTTGAAACAAATTAAAACTTCGTTTAAATTCTTTCTACAGCTATTTTAAAGGATTAAAAGCTTTAGAAATTCCGTACAAAATAGTTGTCAATTTAAATTTATACAAATTTTAGCAAATTATTTATCATTTATACATACTATGTATCATTTCGGTGTCTGAAGCAGAATAGCAGAAGAGCACAGGATTCTTAATGTTTTCCTTAATTTTTGTAGCACTTACCTAGAACTTTGTTACCATTGAAGAGATTTTCGAGTCGAACCTGAAGACCCTCGATATTGAAGTCTACTTTCATATCTTCAACTTGAATCACTTCACGACCCTGTATCTTCGGCCAAGAGATCTTTGTAGATACGCTGGTCGTCACATTTTCTGAAATAAAATGACATGTATTTTCAAATGCATAGAACCAATAGTTCCTCTATTTATTAATAATAAATCAAAACATTTATTCCACTATGCTGAGCTGCAGCACAGTTAGCTATTATCTTTAAGAGTCTTGACGGAGTGGGAGCGTGAGTATCGTTCATAGATGCAAAGAAAACCCTCTAGAAGAATGTCAGGGACGCTAATGGTACTTGTAGTAACCGATTTCGCTTATATTGTGAAATTTGTAAACATATATGTGTGGAGTAAACTGCTTAGTTAATGGATGGTGACACACAAAGGTTTTCGTTCAGTATTTAATGCATATTCAACATAGTGCGGTGTGTTCTCAGAAATAGAGAAGTCTCTTGTACTGGTTATCTGCTACTAGTGCACCTTTAGAGAGACCTTTTTCTCTCTTTTTGACATCTGCCCTAAATGAAGAGGGACCAAGCTTGTGGGACTTAATGGTTTAGTTCCATTGTCACTCATATTCTGTTAGAAGCTGTGATATATATTAATAGTAGATATAATGATGCAATTTACACTCAGCTTTAACACATAAACGAAATACACCTAATAACTCTGTGATTTAACAGTAATTTATGATATAAGGGAGGTAGGTATAATTTACCATCAGACGACTCGTTTGCGCCTAAACGAAGTGAGGACAAGCAATATTGAGTCTGAAGATGGTGCATTCTACCTACCTCCCGAATTGCATATAAGATTCTTTCCACTCATGCTTATCATGCACCTATTATTAGTTATTTGTGGTACATGATTTAAATTTTATGTTATACCTATTCATTTATATTACTTAATAAGTCGAATTGTTCATTGACATTCTCTTGTTAGTCATTGTATTGTTTGTTGCTATGGGAGAGTATTTGTTGATTTTTATATGAAGGTGTGGCGACATATTGATTTTTGGTGTAATTATGAATGACAGCATAGAAATGTCTGAAAATGCAGCTTGTCAATTTCTACTTCCACAGAAGTATAAATCAAGATATGAAAATGCATATAAGTGCTACAAAGAATGGTGTTCTAAAACGGATACCAACATCTGTGAAAATTCGTTGTTGACATATTTCCTAGAGAAGTCTACAACATTTCACTCCCAAGAAAATTTATGGTGTGAGTATCCCATGTTAAAGGCAACTGTTTTAAGTAAGGAGAATATATATCGAAGTTCTCAAAACTACGAGCCTTTTTGAAACGAAAAATGATGGTTATAAATCAAAATGGTTATTGTTTTCCAAATTACATTTGTTTGGTCCGTATTTAATTTTGTTTCTATTATTGGATATGTTTCTTTGGGTAGCAATAAATAAATATGAGTATTTTTTGAATTGCATAGAAATATTGTAAATGACTTCAGCTCCTACAACAAATTCATTCCTTCACAGCAGGGAGGTTAAAAGGTAAGTAAATAGGGAAGTAAGTTGACTTACTTCCCTTGAGGGGTAATTTCTAATTACTCATAAAGATAAAATATACATAATACTATGCTTACCACAACATGAGTGGGAAGAATAATGTTTAAAGTGGAAGATTTACTTTACTTCAACTGCAACAGCCATCATCGAAATGTGAGGGTAATAAATATTACATACTGGTGTTATAGATAGTTTTGCATTTTTTGTTGTGTGGCATACTGGAGATGGAATCTAAATTCAAAATAAAACATAAATAACACGCAAGTTAACTGTCTTTTATTAGGGTATTGCATTTCAAAACATTAAACATCCGATTGTCATGAGATATATGTGTATTCAATTGCACTTTGCATTTGAAGTGATATTTTGTTAACAATAATTTTAACACCTACAGAAAAGTTTTGTTAAAATAAAATTCCTAAGAAAATTCAGTATGCATTTTATTACATTTTTGTATAGAACAGATCTATTCTGAACCTGTTTTGATTATATTTTAATTAGTTTATGCTTATTTTAACATCTCTTCATATGTTAATTGTTTTACTATACTGCTTATACACTTGAATATGTGCATGCTAAACAAGTTGCTTTCCAGATAACCTACTTATAAGAATTGTAGATCATAACTTGCACTGTGCCACTCTGTACCACATACTTTATAGTTTCTATGTCATTCTGAGTATAGAATTTGAATCATTGCAAATCAGATAAAATAGAATCTAAAATTTACCTAGCTATTATAATCACTCCAGATTGAACCCAGGATCTTCCGATTACGTATCGAAGCTAGGACTGGAAACATGAATCTCCGAATCTCATATCTAAGCTCTTATTCTACCAAAATCTGCTTTAGGTTTACAATTTACTACCTTTGTAGTATAATGTGCAAGTACAAATAGCTATTTCTTTTATTTGCTTTAATCGTACTAATGAGCAGACTAATGCCGCACATCTTAAACTAAATGAATGTAAAAGCACCAAATACATCACGTCATAGCTTAATAAAAGGCTTTATCAAGCAATTTTAATATTTGGAAGTATAGGCGAACTGTTTACTTCATTTTAGTTTTATATACTTTGTTTTTACTTCTTTGTTGCATGATACTTTCTTTATTAAGAGAAAGATGTTTTCTAAAACGAAAATTTTTGCATTTTCGTTAATGAGATAATGAAGTTTTGATGAAATTTAAATACCACCTGGAACATTGACATCAAAATCAAGGGTTTCCAAAAGATGATGTGACTGTTTACAGCTTTAGAGTTTAGACAACTATTACATCAGCTGATGGACATAATTGTTTCCTTCACACAAATTTATGTAGGACAAGATTGGAAACGTAGAGCCAGACTGAAAAACTCAATGCCATAGTGGATATTTGAACTATGGATCTGGTTCTACCTTTCCAATTCTTGTCATACAGACGGATTGTGTGAAAGAATAATTAATTTGCATAATGATATGATGTATTTTATGAAATGATAAAACTGTTATCACATAATTGCTTGATTACATCAGTCACTGAGGAAAGATCGTGTGCGATTCATTTGATGAAATTAAATCATAGGACCATGCTTTTATTAGTTTCGTAGAGTTGTTATACAAGACAAGGCACCAACGCATTAAGCAACATTCATATACCACTGTTTCTCTCGTGTAACCTGTAAGCTGGATTGTGGCAACCAACCTGAATCCAATTGACTTCTATATTTGGGCTACTTTGGAAGGGCAGTTGTTCTGGGTCCTTACGAGTTAACCATTCAAAGGCAAATGGTAAATGTTAAGTGCTAGAGGAATAGTGATAGACACTGTGGAACAAGGTGTTAGCTTGCAGCAGTGCCTTCGTGTGTTGCGTGTTATACCTGGTGCCATACACAGGCAATTCTTTGCAGTCTTATGTTTCCCGCATACGCCAGTGCAAAAAGGGTTGCCGCGTCACATCTATTCCAAGGGGACAAGCGAGAGGTCGCTGAATAGTGCTGCTCTCGCTTGCATCTCCTTTCTGGTGTTGTAATGGTAAGGTCACGTGTTTATAGTTAGATTCAGGCCATTCAGTCAAACCTGTACAGTTGAATTGTCTACCAACACGACTTCACGAAAATGACTTACAGAGACGCACCGCATTGTAGCCGATCCTCGAAGGTTGTTTTCTGAATGCTTTCCGAAATGACATCTGGCTTCTGTACGGATTTTCAGACATACATAGTTACGATTAAATCTAAGGGATGATTCTAAGTACAATGTGTTGTAAAAAAACCTATCGGCTATGTTTCTCGAAATGTTATTTAGTATTTCAGAGAAAATATTATGCACGATACATATACTAAAATGGAAATAATGTACTAGCTACCACACAGCACAAAAATTCTTATTTTGATATTTAAAATATCGTGTTATTCTTATAATTATTATGATTGTTTAATCACTATATTTCGCATTGCATTTAGGACAAAGAAAACCAACTGATCGACAACTTCGAGGACTTCAATACAACGCTTTTTGAAGGAACGATGTCATCCATACAAGCTGCATTCATACTAATAAGCTATATTCGAACTATTTTAAAATGGGTATCTTTTTGAAGAAGGCTTTTATGTACCATAAACAAAAATCAGTATTTCATCAAGCAGGTTTTATGGGGAGATTAATGTTATTTTGCAAACTCCTGTGTAAACGCAAGTAATTTCCATTACTGAGTCCCTGAATATCCTTATTTAAGACCGCATCATATATAGGCCCACTAGGATGTTAATGATACGGCGTTCTAAAACACATCATTAGGCCAATTTATTTGGCTCCTAGGCTTAGAGGTAAGCTTTATATGCAATTGCTGTAAATGGGACTGCATCTTGAGAATCTTATACAAGACATCTCACTTCACTTAGCTCTAAACCAATAATTTTAGCAAAATGATCCACTACCCTATTATTTTAAAATACGATAGAGATTATCTTAGCAATGTGCAGCCCAATCGGTGGATAGGTCTTTGTGGTTATGTTCAGTGGCCAGTGAAATCGCCCGGTTTAATTCCCTAGGATATTTTATGGGAATAAATCACATCTAGACAATTTAGATATTTTAAAAGAAAGAATAAGACATTCTTGCAATTCAGTATCAGCAGAAGTATTATGGAGTGTTCGTTCTAACGTTAAGATGCGCTTATATCTATGGATCCACCAAGGGCTATTTGAACACGTTTATTATGAGCAACACACTAATAAAGATAACATAGGCTTTAACATAGTGTAAAGCAACATAGGCTGGCCCGTAGCTCAGTCGGTAGAGCACCTGCCTGCCGTGCTAGAGGTCCCGGGTTCGATTTCCGGCTGTAGGTGGGGATTTTTCTCCCCATCTTCCTCAGAGTCTGAAAGTACGAATGAGAGGGCCAATGTGTGCGTGATCTAATGAATAAGAGAGAAAAAAACAGAAATCCACAGTGCTACCACCCCAACGTCTACGAGATGTTCCAAGATGTTCCTTGGATATGTCTCCAAAGGAGAACAGGCGCCGATAGAATCATTGAAGTCAAAGGTGGGGTATAAATGGAACAATAAAAAACCAACATAAATATTATATAATTATATTCATTAACAAGGAAGTGATACCATTTAATACGTTTTGTTGAATGTGAAGCACCAATTGATGCCATTTCTGTAGTTTGTAAAATTATATATCAATTTAAATGCCTTGGCACGTGTGCTCACGGTTACTCTTAGGGTAAATCCTGGCCACTTTGTTATTAAATAAACAATACAACAATCGAAAACCAAGTCCAGGAAATACCGTAATAGCATTCTTGTACAGAAACCTTTGACCCGCCTACCTGGGAAGCAAACCCGGAACAGCAGAGAGGTATTTTAGCGAATGACTATGGGCTCAATCATAGTAAACAGGTGCTTATTTTCCAGCTTATCTGATGCTTAGCAAGGTCTCCTTTCTGTCGATATAGAGTCTGCTTTATACGACTACTTCGACAAACCCTTCGGCGTTCACGTTATCCATCTGATTTGTTTGCCCTAATTGATCTCTTTCGACTTTGTAACAACCTCTACGCAAAATGATTAATTATTGGCGCACGTATAAAGGGGTGTAGTAGCTTTGTAATATTGCTGGGAATTTTAAAGTTTTTCCAATGAATTATTGATACTTGATGTATTTAAGTAATTAAATACGTTTTATAAGATAGTGGTACACTCACTAAGATTTACTCTCGCCGCTCCAGCTCCTAAGAGCGGCAAGAGGAGGATTTTTCCTTTGAGATCATATTGTCCCTCTGCTCGAATTTCAGGTAGGAATACACCCAGCTCCATTCGGTTCGTCTTCATATCCAAACTGAAAGTAAAACATACAATTGCAATAAATGAAAGCCCATTTTTAAAGATCGTCATGTCCAGGTAATGTAAAATCTGTAATTATTTTGTTGTGTTCACAAATTTATAAAACAGCATCAGTTAAATGGATGCTCTATGACGTCGGAGAACATGTTTCTCCTGCTCCCAGTAAACGTAGAGGTGGATGCTGAAAAGGGAAGCTCGGACAAGAGAAAGGGTAAAATTTAGAATAAGAGAAATAAAACACGACCCATTTAGCGTTCCCTTCCCTTAGCTTACCTGTTCCTTCGCATCTTTGCCAGTATCTCTCCAAAACCTGCTCTGTAACTCTAGCTTTTTGTTCGCTTAATTCATAAGAGCTAACTTGGGCTAGAATTTAAATTATAACAATTATTTGAGATTATCATGATTTGTTAAATAGCCGGGAATGTAATAACTTATTGTTGTTACTTTTATCGTAGAGAAGTAACAATTTTCAAAGCTTCATTCAGTGAAAAATCAAGTTTTGGAAACGGAAAACTCAGTTATAAGTATAGTGCAAGTACCGTAATCCGTATATCCTAGGATATTCAAATGTCTAAAACGTCTATTTTCTAAACCATTTTAACTCCATGCAATTTTGAATATGTTCCTATGTAGAACTAAGCCATTAGTACCTTATGGGTATGACATATTCGTCACTTACAATAAATATTATTAAGGAACGTTGCTATTGAAACTTTTGGCTTCTTACGCTGCTATAGTTTCCTTGATGTCTCAGGAGTTTCATTAAAAATACACTACATTTTAATTAAGTATAAATGTTATTATATTTTAAAGTTACTAAAGTATACTGTAGGAAATTGTTTAACAATAATTAATCCCAATCACATTAATTCACGAGACGAAATATGCATATTTTGAAATGTAGGTTAAGCTATTAATATCACAGATATCTCCTTTTTACAAAACAAAAATTGGTGAAACTTTCAAAATTTTTAATTATTTTTTGTACTTTCTCAATGAAAGGGTTTCCTTTAAGTTCATAGGATTCTAAATATAGATGTGTTGAGCGATGTTAAATAATGCTTTAGTAGTATAAGTACATAAAAAGAATAAAACAAAATTGGAATAGTACACCAATTATAAATAAAATCGATGAAAATACTGGTAAATTAAGTCAGATATGTCAGTGGACTTTCCAAATATAATTGGAGTTAATGTCATGGTGTTAGTAGACAGTTGCCATGAAAGTTTTGGGAAATATAAGGAGCAGTTTTGACACTATCCCTCTTGCACTGGTAATCAATCCCATCATTTCTGTAGAAGCAGGGTTGTCTTTCTAAATAACTTTGAAATTACTAAATGCGTTTGTAATAATATATCTCTCAAAAATATTGTTAAACATTTATTTAAACAATATTTTGTGAACATATATACACATTTGTATCTTGCTAATTTATGCATAACAAACTTTATTGAACTTTGATAGAACATAATGTAACTAGAGGTCTTTTGAAGACCTGATCGTTCACTTCTACTCTGCTACACAGCTGGAACTAAAAGCATTTAACATATTGTCCTGTATAGCAGCATTCAGGCATTAGGTACTAATTTTTGCTCCGTCAGCATAAGAAAGGCAAGTATTTTTATTCCAATATTTATTATTAAGTAACAAATAGATAATTCGTTGATACATACAAATAGAAAATTAATTGAAAAGGAAACATATTTATTATGTTTAAACATCTCTAAGTTTCGAAGTATAAAATCATTATTGTGATTCTTGTTTCGCAACTATTTAGCACTTTAAGCCAGATAAAGGTATCGCTTGATGACGGACTCACCACATTTCTACCCATTGCGGCTTAGAAGAGTTACCTATATTAGGGTGGTTTGCATTTTTATTTGCCTTTTATTTAAACAAAAACAAGAATTTAGTTTTAGACTCTTTTATTGCATGCTTAGGTATTCATTTTTGCAGTCCCTAAAATGTTCAAATAAAAATAGCTGTTAGTGCTTTTCTTTTCACAGAATATTCGCCTAAACATACAGGGTGTTCTCAGACTACTGTCATTGCGATGAAAGTAATTTCTGAACTGAGCATTTTGACATAATCAAACACTGGTCTAAAATTAATATTTGGATGCCATGCGATCATGACATCCTACGCCTGGCCGTCAGTAAAATAACTTTGAATAAAGTAAATATTTTGGTATTATACACAGTTATACAATATACACGAAAATATCTACATCAGAGAAAACTGCAAACTTATGGCCAAGAAATGTATGTAGTATTCGTTAAAATATATTATTTTTGTAATAACAAAACCTATTGTTATACATTGCACACTGTATCTATCTTATTGTCATATGAAAATGGAATTATGATATCTAAAAGGATTTCTTTATATCGCTATAAGTAAATAATAAATAAAATAATAAATAAGTGAATGTAAATTTTAAATAGAACGCACACTTCGCTTTCCAAAGAAGTGAAAGGTAACATAAATTCAATATTTGTAGTTAATCACATTGCAGGTTATGGAACGCCAAAAACACGACTAAGACAAGTTCTCAGATAGCTAAGCACAACTCTGCTTTGCCCCTCTTTTTCTTTTAATTTATCATTTATTACTATGGCAAAAGTTTCTTAAATATGTCTATGATTAAACATAATAACTTTTTTTTTCAAAATAAGTTCCAAATTCCGTTGAAATTATTTTGAATGTGTACTTTATTTATTTTGAATGTTAGTGTGAAATACGTACAGTATATTGTTTACATTTTTAAAAGTATAAGGAGGTTAAAACAAATGCTGTGCACTTTTCATTTTTATTGTATGTAAAAAAGGCTACACATTTTTTGTAAACTTAATGTTACAGATAAAATAGTAGCTGCATATAGGTTCTCATTGTAGTAATGGTTCATAAATATGTTATTGACATCCAGAAATGAAACCCTCAGTAATTTGATCTTTGGTATTATTGTGCTCTGTGTAAACAGTCACATTTTGTGTGTAAAGTATTGTTACTTACACGGCGAATGTTGCTGTAGCGTTGCTAGGACCGTGCGCAAGAATGTTGTTAAAGCTGCCCGATATGACCACTGGACCATGTCCTTTGGTAAGACTCAGTTTCTCCAGATACAGGGGCTCGAACCTTTCAACATTGATCTCCGGAATGCCTAAAAAAAATATACATCAATTGGGTATCTGCACATAGAAACTAAAGGCAACTTACAAACTACAGTTCTAAAATAAAATGAAATAGCTAGAAGTTATAATATGAGCAATTCAACAAGAAACCTGAAGTAATGACATTTGTAGAGATAAACCACAAAATGTATTGATGGACAGATTCAGTGAGTAATTTGAATTGTTTAGGATTGAACCTAATATGAGTGATATTAAGTGTAATCTATATGAGTTAATTGGAGAATTTAGTGTCATGACGGTACGTTGGCCATGGTAGCTCAATGGGTAAGAGCGACTGGACGAAAATCAGGAGATCCATGGTTCAAATCCTGGCCATGACATTGAATTTTTCACGTTGACTCTATCTATCCATAATCTAAGTAGTCTATAACACATGTGGGTCAATGAGAACATTGAAAACCTTAATATTAAGGTATACGCAGTTAAAATTCTATGAAATATAGCAGTACCAACAATAACACCGAGTGAGATGACTTCGCAATAATGTGTGAGGGGTGAATTCGGAAGGACCAAGGTTCCATTCCTGTCGGCCTGGCAAATCTGATGATGATTTGTTGAGGTTTCCCCTGATGGTAGATGAATGCCAGAACGGTTCTCCTTCTACCAATACTTTTCTGTACATAATATACTTTAATATTATACATAATACTTTCATTTGTTTCCCCTATCTGTTAGGACCAGGCGATGTCGGTTAGTCTTTTGCAGCAGGGCGGTGGAATTTGTGCTTTGGAAACATTTCTTCCACGGACCGCAGAGACTGTTTTCCGTCTCGTCTAAACTAGGCACTCTAGTTTGCGGGTCCCTGAGGTAGGCGTAGCCGGTCAGAATTAGTGACATTTTGGAATAAAATGTTTAGTGAGGCCTTTCTGATATGCGTAATTGATATCTAGATTTAATCAACCTTTGTGTCCCTCTGCTATTTCTAACCAGGACTTGCACATTGGAAGTACGAAAGGCCAGCTATGGCCTATTAGTTGTTCCAGTCACTGGAGGTCCCTGTGTCTGATGACTCCTCCCAATTGTTATTTAATGAGCAGTAACCTATGTGTGAAGCACTACAATAAACATTACAATGTGGAAGTAAACATACAATTAACCATCTACAACCTGACAGACAGAGAATGTCTAAAGCTTAGTTGACTTATTCACATTGAAAGAACAGATTATCGTTCATACTACCTCATTATCAACATTAAGGAAGCAAATGTTGGCCAACAGTTATCAGTATGGGGAGATCCGATCTCTTGAACTTGAAACAAACAAAATACCTAAATTCATGAAGTGCATATTTCTTTATCAGAGCAGCTCGTTTGGGATGCTTAACACCAGTTAAATACTTCTTTGGAGGAAATCCGCATTTTTAAAACTTATTTACCATAAAAGCTGTCTTGCACTTGCATAAAATTTTCCAATTATAATTTACTTTCATGTAGGAATTACATTAGATATGAGATGATGTAGGAGTTCGTGGCGGAGTTTCGCGGACACCTCTGAGAGTACGTTTTGGTAGTAAGCAATACTCACAGGAGAAATACAGGACGTTTTGATTCATTTTCAATTGCAACATCAAGTGCATTTAATGCAGAACTTAGGATCAGACATTAGTTAATTGGCTATTAGACGAAGCTAATTAATTGGTTTATTTCATTTATCAGAATATGTTCATAGTGTTTAGAATCCAAATACACTTTTTTGTCTAATCACGTTGTATAAGAAGCAACTGTAAGAGACTGGTGACCTTGCATCTCTTCCCTCCACTGATAGAGAGAGGATGGAGGTAAGATGCCCACGTGTAGGACAGCAATCAGGAGCTTCGTGTGTTCCTTGATACTTTTTTGCTTTTGTAAACGTATTTTTAATCACAAGGCTGCGTCAGATGTTGAATATAACTATGAAATACTATCAACAGCAACGGCATTATTCATTTATTATGTGCCTATCTGTTCTTTTACCACATTAAATAGTAATATGGGTTCTAAATATACTATTTTTGTTGTGATTTCGAGGTCTCTTAACCGTTTATAATACAGCAGATTATTAAATGCATTGAATAATAAATATATAAAATTAAGAAAAATTATGGTTTTCGCCATGTAACCTTACAAAGCATCAAGAAAAATGAATCAAATCTTACTGTTACGGACAATTGACCCTTTGCCTGGAACATCATAGAACTCTTCCTCGAAAAATATGATCATGCGCATGCAGAGTTATTGTGTATTTATTTAATTCTGATAAAATGCTAATGGAATTGCCACTTTTCTGGTTACTCTCCATTTTCATTGCATAATTTATTTCCACATGCACTTACTAACACCACAGAATTCTTTGTTTTAATTTACTGTAACCATACATGTACATAGTATACTGCCATCACATTGAAGTGAAGAACAAGATGGCTCTTCAATTATATTAAATTAAATTTACTTGAAATAACATATTTCTGTACAATGAAATATTACGTAATATACAAAACAGAGATATTTTTTAAAACTACAGAAAATTCATTTTGAATAGAATGTTTTTGAGTTTACTGTTCATAAGCGGGTGCTTATGCGCACATATATAGGAATCTGTTTGTATGTTTAATTTGGATTCAGAGTCTCAAAAATGGCGCTTCCAATGAAATCTGGGTATCATATTTTGGGTGAAATACAGTACTTTTCCTGTTACTAAAGTTAAGTTGTGCAGAAAGTAGCAATAGTATAATAATTATCATGGGACTTCAGGCATGACTTCAGGCTAACTTCTACTATTCTGCCACGTTATACAAGCAAGTGGAGAGGAGAGAGGCACTAGTCTTGTCTGCTGCTGAGTTTACGAATAGCCGGCAGTGCTTGGGGAGGGGTAAATCGTAGTGAAACCTTGTGCACTCTATCTTCCAGGCAAAGTGTAACAAAAGAACAGCCGTGTGAGAAGCCTACGTATCATCGTCGACAAAATAGCAGATGGATCAGAATTAGTAATTAGAAATAACCAGGGAAGAAAAAATCTGTAGTGCTGTTTCAAGCGTGTGATAGGCTCCAATTTTAAGCAGTACATCATGTAGGGCATGCGTCATTTAACATATGTAGGACTGTTTCACAAGATTTCATTAGTGTTGTAATTTACCTCTAACGAGAATAACAACTTACACAGTTTATTTATTCTACCTCCCGCAAGAGCTGCAGCCCATTACTTATATACCTATATATATATATATATATTATTGAATTTTATTCTAATTTTAGCTAGCGTAGATTCCAAGCATATCGCAAGTTTTCAAATGCTTTGGTTCGAAAATACTCTATACATTGTAGATAAATTACGGAATTTAAATCACGTTTTATCTATTATGTGCAAATAATATACAGATGTTGGATTTTTTAACAATATGGTGCATTAAAGCTTTCAAGATAAGCCAAAAGTTTGTCGTGTGCATTAGTTGAACGCAGCAAGTTAAATCTAACTAATCCTATTTGAATTTCATAGGGCCATATTAACTGTTCAGCATGAGTTTGTGTTTAAAAGGGAATTAAATTTTAGTTTATTTATGGATTGACGTTATCCATATCAGATATCACATCTCTCTTCTGTCTTAGTTTTAGGTCTTTTAATTTCAAACTTGAAAAATTCTGATTCCATAACAATGGCACAATTTAAGACAGAGGCCTCAATAGTTTGTAATTTCTTACACATCGTAGCTGTTCTAATAATAAACATGAATTACAGGCACTTTAACTGTTAAACTAGTCTTATTACTAGATTAGGTTTAAGCTCACTTTAGAGCTTTGCTTGTGGTGTGCTTACCGACAGACAATGCAGGAAACATGCTCTGGAAGGTATTCTTGAGGCAGTCGTTCAGGTATGGGTCCTTTCTTCTGCAAGGTTTAAGCCATTCAGCTAAACGAAGAGAAAAATATTCAAATTATTTAAACTTTACATCATATATTTAACATAAATATTGGTTTGTTCAGTTTAGTAAACAATAAAAGAGCGAAAGCCAAAAACTTTGTTACACTTACATGAGCTTTTCTGCTCTTGCACAAATTATTCTTACAAATGCTTATTCATCTTCCTACTTCATCTTAATTCAGATAAACATTTGCAGAAACAATCTTATTGCTAATTTTGTTTAAGATGAAAGGGGAAATGAGAACACAGTAAGTTTTAAGGATTGTTAAATAGCTTGCGCTCTCTTTTCATGGTAAAGAGATAAAGAAAAGAAATAGCGTGTTCGTACTTGAGAAACTTGGAAATTCACACCAATGTTAAGGTTATTAATTTTAAAGAGAAATTGGTTATTCTGAAATGATTTATTTGACATGATGTATTTATTATTTAAGAAGATTTACACTTTTTGTCTAATATGACTTTGTCTATCCCTTACGATTTACCAGCTATAAAGTCACCCGGAATGAAAAGGATTTCACAGGTCATTTGCAGAAAACTAGAGATATATATTTATTTGTCATAAAACATATTAAAACATCATACCACATTTTAACGATTTTAAAAGCTTTGCGGTTTTAATTCTGCTTCCTCAGAGAGGCGCGCGAAACAGACACACAAACAGACCTTTCCCTAAAATGCTTTTCTTCGGTTTAAGGGACCTCAACATATATTCCATGAAATCTCGATGTGGCATTTTTGGAAGAATTCAGTACTTCCTCTACTTACTATACTATAGAGAAAGTAATGTAACTAGCATATCTCTATTGTTAAAATTCTCTAGAACTATACACATGGGTAAATGGGTAAAAATATGGGTACAAATAACTAAAATTATGTAACATCATCAAGAAGTAAATGCATTTTACCTTCTGCATTACTATAATTTCCTAAATTAATGGGAATTTGACTCACTGAACAAAATTTAATGAGGGGCCTCAAAACAAGTTGATGTACGGGAGTACTTTGTTTTTGATTTCTCTACCATGTATGTTGTAGACAGAGAGGGTATTTCATTCCACCCATAAGTTAAATATCGAGATATTGTTAGAAATGTGAGTTTTGAGATCCCTTGAATCAAAATAGACATTAAAAAGTGTGTATATGTGTACGTATGTGTGTAAATAGCATAATTAAAAACGCAAAGGCGGTTAAATGCCAAATAACTGTAATTGGTATGTAAGTTTACAGCATCGTTCAAAGAAACGACTCGAAGATTTTTAAGAAAATCCTCCACTGCAGGCTACCCTTTATATGGGACAGTTTAATTTTATCAAAATGGCTTTGTATTTTTATTAAAACATCTTATGTTTAAGATATTTTCATTTCAAATGAAATGTATTTATTGAATTTTTGGGACTGTCTTCAAAAGTCCTCTTCATTCTGGATGGCCTTTTCATAGCAACCAAGCTAAAGGAGATAGAAAAAATTGCACTACACAAAAATGCAGATCTCCGTAAAACACACGAACTGTGTCGAGTATATGTTTTGTGGCTTTAAAGATTTTCAGGATGTTTCCTTTTATTTGTGTCAGCTTTCCGATACTTAAATTTGTCTCGTATCGGAAGTGATTATTCATTTTTTATCTCTTGGCCATTCAAAGAGAATGGAATTTTGAAGCCATTATACAGGAACAAGATGTGCTCTTATATTTTATTTGGTTCTCCAGCACAGAGAGAAGATCCATTTAGAAGTACAAGACATATGGGACAAAAATAATGCAAATCAATTGTAGAAAATATAAAACAAGGACATGGGAATGCATTTTGTAATTTGTGCATATATCATTATAAAATCAGCCAGGCATTACCTTTCCTCTACGTCCCTTAAGGAACAATTCTGCGTTCACAAAAGTATTCTCATGTCACATGTTGGTGGATGTTGTCTGAGATATAAAGTTTCAGCTTTGTTCTTATAGTAGTATTTTGGAAGGATCTCCACATAAATTACTGTTATATTTTCAAAATTCACTTGAGTTTAAATTCCGTAAAGACAGCAATTGTCGTCTCTGTAGGATATACAAGTGTTCCTACCTAAGGTACCAAGTGCTCCAGGTAGATTCTCTGTATCCGTATTAGATATACTTTCCCCATCAACGAAGCATGATATGGGGTACACTCAACTTTGGAAGCCTTTTGGGGACCAACTGAATATCTACTTGGTATAAAAATTAGGGCTGCCTTCTTGAAAACCTGGCGAAAGTGAAGCAATATATTGTGACCCCCATTACTGTACTCTGTCAACGATATGTTATGCGGTCGAAAGCATAGGACATAACGGTCGTACAGTCGGACTCCCTTTAAGGGTTTGAGGTTAACTACAGACATTCGTGTAGTAACAGCTTTTTATGAGGCTTTCCGCATACATCAAACTTAATGTTGCATCAATTCCAAACAACGTTTAAATACATCTACAATTAGCGGATGCACATGTGCACATATAAAATCAGTAAGTCGCATTTGGCGACAATGTTATGAACGCAAGCTCAAACGCAAATTGCCACTATTAAAAAACCATTAATGAACTACATTTATATCACCACTATTTGGGCAAGTTTAGAGAACTCAAATTAATATTTATCTAGCTTCAACCAATTTCAGACAATCTCTTTTTCACAAGTATCCTCAAAGTTGTCTAGAAATTCTATTGTAAATACATATAGCTTAACAGTTTGTTACTTTTTGTGGGGAGTGCACAGACCTACAGATAGACGGATAAGTTCATGTATTAAATAACATCTAAAAATGCATATGGAATGTTAGTCCGTAATTGAAATTAATTAATTTTTGAAGCGAATACATAACACAAACTGTCTGATAAACTGATTTTCTTATTATTTTGCTTGGAACTTCTGCAACGCCTTTGTTCACAGCGAAGTGTTGCACTCCATTTGAGTTATGTGAAAGTTTGACGATGATGTAAGAGCCAAGTGAAAGGATCCGTGCGGAAGCTAGCCCGTGGCATTCTTGACCTTCAAATACTAAGCTTATACTCTGTACACAAATTTAAAACCTGTTTAGGAAACTTTTCGAGTATCTCAATTTTTTAACCATCAGATGATACTCTAGTATTCTCCAAGCACATTCTAAATATGATTTCCATCTCGTTCACCGGAAGAATGTTTTTTACGGATTAAAGTTGGTCCTGTATAGAATGGTGTCTTTCCGTTATTTCCATCGTGCAGTGTTGTATTCGGATATCAAGTTCTGTAAAATAATGATTGAAAACTTTAAGAAGTTGCCGGATTTCACAATGTTATTTAATGAATCACAAAACTTTTAATGGGGCATGCATAATTATATTACTTTTATGACTGACAGTTTGAAAACAAGCAATACTATTGAAGCAGTGTCATTTTAGTGACAAATGACGATTATTATAATAGATATTTATATAGTCTTGAAATTCTCTACTGCTAATCATGGAATTTACACTTTAATGCTCAATAATAAACACTTGATAAAATTGCGATTTCTGTTAAGTTACACTTTACCAAACATCGATTTACAACTCTTGATGGAGAAATGTGGAAGTATCCTGAATACATAAAATAAGTTTTAAGGGTGGTCCTTTTGGTTCTTTATGACTGATTAGAAGCCTCAGATTAAATACTGGAGAAATATTAGCTTAGAAGTGCACGTAATCAAGTCATATTTAACATATCTACACACCAAATGTCTGTAAAGTACTGGTTAATTTTTCCCCGCACTTCTAGTTTTAATACATTTGCTAATATTCAGTTCTATTGGATGTTAGCTATCTATGACAGCGTCTGGAGCTTCTATTGTATTAAAGAAACATATGGAGCTCTATTTTAAACGAAGAAAATATTTTTATACTTAAAACCAAAATGGGTCGCATAGATAGGTACTTAAAATATCGTTTAAAAGCCTATATATTAATATTTATTCTTCAGAGTTTTTTCATATTTGTGGTGGACAACACGGCGCAGAGGCGAGTTTTCTCCGGGATCTCTGGTTCCGCCACCATCATTCCACCAATTCCTCTATTATCATCTTTCCTTTCATTCATTTCGACATGATTTTGTAATCCATATCTCTCATTCTCATACAGACATCGGGCTGATCACTCATCCTAGGTTCTCTATCTATCCAGAGTTTCTGTTCCTCGACCAAACGCCTAAAGGCATAAGGGATAGACGAAAAAGAATCCACAAATACCATGATATTAATAAGCTAGGGAAGTTGAAAAAGAATACTTTTCTGATATGAATATTAAATTAGCTAAATATATTATTTTCTAAAGCTTTCAATGTATAATGAAATGTTAGAATTCCTTGCGTGAACACTCACCCCTTTAAATTTGTCTTCTATAGGTTTTTTTTATCTTTCAGATATGTGAGTATGAAACCTTAATTTTATTATCGAATGTAAAATAATCCACAGTATGCAGCTTTAAAATTCAATTTTTCTTTTAAATATTGCAGACCTCATCGGATCACAGATCATAGATTGTCTTATATATATTGTGACTTTAGTTTAACAATAATAATCTGTAAAGTTTTTTCTCATGTAGTTAATGTTTCTTTTATCAATCAGAAATCGAAAACCCTTCACAGCACAAAATTCTAAAGTAGATTTCTTGGTTTTCGACAAGAAGTATTTTCCTCTTTGAAGTACTTAAAAAGAGTTGAACTAAGATTCCATCATTGCAATAGTTTTAAAAGGCAAATTTCTGAGAAAAAAACGCCAAAATATTTAAATTTTAAATAAAGAATAATTCATACATTCTAAAGGTAAATTTCTTCAATGCTGCAGCTGAAAATGAGTTTTGAAATTATAGTCTTTAATTTTGAATCCACGGTACTAATATTTATCTTTCTGAACTACTTATCAAGGTGCATTCTCTTATATACATTTCAAAGATGATAGAAACATTTTCAGGCTATAATATGCATAAATACGTATGCAGATGTTACATATGCAGAGAAAAATGTACTTTAACTTCACTGTAATTTCACTAAAATATTAACTACTATCAGTAATGTGAATGTTCAAATTATTTTGCCTTCAGTATTTGCACAATCTTGTGGTCTGAATTTCACACTCACACTTTTCCTACACAATTCTTTATTTCCATCATTTTCTTGGAACGTATCTCTTATGTACTGAATAATTTCATAAACTTTGTGGGGTCTTCTTGCAAATATTATTTTATCTTTAACAACACCCCACACCAAGGTGTAACAATTTGTGACCAGCTAATTAACTATCTTAGTGCTATTCAAATGTTGGATATGCTTTATCTATAGAAATAGTCGCACAATTATTGCACATCTTGTTAGAACAGAAGTCATCATGACCTTCCTGTTTAATTTTTACGTATGGTACTGCACTTTTCAATATAAAATTGAACTATATCCATATTTGTTTACACTTATGTTCAAAATTATAGGTCCAATGGCTTTTTATATGACAGACCTACCCAAACAGTAAAGCCGAGTTCATTCATTTGTTTTTCAATTAAATGGAAGTTTACTGCGGCCAGTTTCATAATCTTAATGTTCTTTGTACAAAGTAATTTCGCATAAGGGTATCTGGATCATCCTCTTGTAAACTATGTATTAATATTGGTCGAAACAATTTTCCACGTTAGACGTGATATTATACGGCTCAGAGATGTATGCGAGGTGTTTAATTCCATGCAGCGCTTCTCTTTGTTATTTGTAGATTTTGGACCAAGGTCTGAGCAAATTGTATTCTATTTTCAGGCTTTCTAACTGTGACTGGTCGACCACCTTTTGGCATATTACTATATCTGATGAAATTTATTGCGAAACCTGTAAATTGTGATCCTGGATGCAGAAGATGTTTTAAATTCTTCTGGCTAAGTCTCTCGAACAAATTTATGATTTTCTGTTTTCCAGTATTCTTCCAAAATCCAGATTCATGATCTTTAGTTAAATTCCAACCATCGCAAAACAAGAAGCTGGAAACAATGAATAAACAAAAGACAAAATAATACAAAAAGAGAACTAAACAAACACAGAAACCTAGTGGTGAAAAAAGAATAAAAAAGACCAAAATTATTCATCTATGTCCATCAAATGAATCAATCATAAAACTGCACACCTACCTATGCTCGTTTCTGTATTTTATGTCGGTAGGTGCATTATGGAAAACCAAATATTTCGTTTGAAAAAAAAAACTTCATTATTCAAAATTAATCATGAATACATCTGAGAGTGTTAATAAAAAGAGGTTAATATACATAAAAAGTTAAGTTAAAACAGAATACAAACAAATTATGTGAAATATATTTTAAATAGTTAGGAACAAGAAAATAGATAAAGTACCAAGTTAATCAGAATATAAACAAATTATATGAAATATATTTAAATAGTTAGAAACAAAAAACAATAAATTAAGTACCAGGTTAATCAGACAATTCCAAACACTTGTAAAGCAAAAACACATTTTACGTCAATTTTACCGAAACCTGGAGCTAATATCCTGTAGATCAATTTTTGGCTTATCCAGCCACTTATATCCAGTTTTCTCTCCAACAAAACACAGGCACTTTCATAGCATTTCTGAAGCTAATAAGACAGTTGTATTAAAAAGAGGAAGTTTTAGGGCATGAGAAAGCAAAGTTCAATAGAAGAAGCAAGAATGCTACGGTAAAACGTTAAAAAGAATGTTACGCAAAATAAATATTGAATATAATAAAACATCTACATATGGGAATTAATTTTCCCGGATAAAGTTTAATAAAAAGCGAAGTATTAAATCATGTTAATTCTTACGATTAAGACATCTTCGTTTAGGTAGTAAATCACCTGAAAGAAGAACTAATATGGAATATAACGGAAAGGATAATAATAAAATGTTCAGTAGAATTGGTTGGTAATTGCGATTATTATTTGTTTGAACAACCAGGAAAACTACGTTACCGTAACCGTGACCGCAATGAGCGCTGGAAGCGTTAGCAATTTCCGCTTGGAAGGCGTAGTCATAGAGCGCGGTTTGAGGTCACTGTGATGTGGAGAAAGTGTTTTCCCTTTCTTCTGCCTCCACCTCCTCCTTCAAGTTTGTTTACGCTGTTTTGTCATTGCACGGTTACATAACCTGATGTGGCACGTAATGCTGTGTGACCGACATTCGGAATGGCTACTTACTGCTATATAATCATCGTTCTAGAAGGAACCTCCGAGAATAGGGGGTAATGTTGACATAAATGTCGATGTCAGAGGCCTTTTAAAACATCAAGTGTGGCCTTGTATACTTTAAATCGGGATTTTAAATGGATTTATTCGCGGTGTTCAACTCAGACTACCAAGTATTTTACTTATTACGAAAGCGATTGTCTTCCAGATGACCCCAAAACCTTCAAATACCTAAAGTTGTCATGTACGGCACTAACATCTAATCAAAAGCTCGAAGTTTTAATGCAATATATTATAAAGATATATTTATAACCTAAACTGAGCTTGGCGCATTCGAACACATGTAAAATCCTTTGAAATGTTCTTAGGCAAAGCAAAGAAGAGGGATCCACTCCACTCTCCAACGCAGGTCATTTGCGACAATGAATGACATGGGTGAAATGATGGTCAAATGAACTCAGGTTCCATAGAGGTTACAATTACTAACATTCATCTTTCAGGATTAGGACAAGCCCCCCCCCCCAAAAAAAAACCGTATACAGATAACCCACCCTTACTGAGATTCGAACTCGGGTCCTCTTAAATGTGATGCAAACATGCTACCCCCAAACTACAGAGGCTGGGTATGGATCCGACTTGAACTTGCTTATAGCATATAGTAAATATTTTGAAACTATCCTTACTATTGTAATAAAGTTCATAAAATGCATCTTAAATCGAAGCAATAGCTGTTGTGTAAATGAGTGAATGAATTATTCAACAATAACTTTTAGTATAGGCGACGCGTCATCCATCACAGATGGTCCTAACTTCTATAACATGTGGCAATGGTTTATGAAGGCTGAAGTAATCCCTTCAAAAAGAAGATGCTCAAATACCAGATTAGAATACTATTTTGTATAATATCATTTATTCTTCTTGCATATTAAAATTATATTCTCATTTCTTTTAATGTGGTTTCTAATACCTTTAAAGTTAAAGTATTTTTGAGTCACCTGTGTACTGTGTTGACCAGTTAATAAGGTACAGAAAGTAGTTCTTTTAAGAACTGGTTTTGTCATTGCACTCTATTAAGCGAAAATCAAATACGGTTGAGTTAATGAGGTTAGAAGTTAACGGCGTATAAGCAGAAGAGACAATTAAGAGCATAGGTTTAATGAATCAGATGTTAGCGATACGTGAGCAAAAGAAGAGTCGAGAATCAATTTGATGTACATTGTAAATTGCTGTGTAAAATTCAAACATTTGTCTCGGTGTTTATGAAAAGATCCTGCTGCTCTGGTCCTCAGCCCAGACTGGCATTAATCATTTCTAATACGTTTTTTTCTATGTTACACACAATCCCATAAAGTGGACCTCTTTTAATGTGCTATAGGCAATTTTTCGGCATATAAGAGAAGTGAATTCCATTTCCAATTCCAGCATTGACTTTTCAGCGTGGTTTTCTAATAATACAAAAATTAAATATCTGGGCCATTAATGCCATAAGTGAAGAAAAGCACTTAGAAAGGTCAGTGCAGTGCACTAACAAGCTGGCACTTCCTATTTTCCGATGTTTGCACGCAGGCCCGGCGAATCAACTAAGTATAAAATTCTCTTCGGTACCTGAGTCAGACAAATTAAATGAAAGTATGAGCGAAAAAATGTAGGCCTAACCATATTGAGGTTCTTTTTAATATTTCAAAGACCTATAAAATAAACAACGCTGTATTTTGGGTTATGTTGAAACATCTGACTGCATTATTAAAAGATTTGAGATAGAATAGGATTCTGATCCACAAATTTAGAATTCATGCTAGATTTACCCTTTAATTTAGAATTCGTCACCTTTTTATTTTTATACATTATTAATCAAAATTGTTGTGACTTCTTTTGTTATAATCTAGTGTATAGAACCAAATACAACGTAAAACTATATTGGCAACCTTGGATTCAGCTGTTTTCTGAATAATGACTATAATTTTAATGAATACAAACCTTCCATCAAATTTCTGAAATTATTTTAATTCATTTAAACATTCATCTTCTTTTAAAAACACGAAATTTGCTACAAAGAGTGTTTGTGCTGTTAAAAGATATGTTTAAAAATCCTTGGATGTTTGCTATTTTGAAGTAGATTTATATATAATCTGTACCAAGATTTTGAGAACACATTATGAGACATTAAACATCTATTATATATTTCTGTCTTGAGCTCAACACCAAAGAATCCTATTGATTTTTTTATAAATAAAACTGCTTACTAATTTAACTCATTGAATATAACAAGGTTTGAATTTTAAATGGAAGGAAATGAAGTAAATGGGTATATTAATTCGTAGAGTATATAATAATTGCTAGAAAATATCATATTATATATTACTTCCAGTATAGAAGTTAAAAAGGAAGAAAATTCTACGATTAACAGCCTTTATGGCCTTAAAATGCGTACATAGTTATAGACATTGTTGAGCATGGGCCCATGGTGATAAGTACCTTTGTAGCACTCATCACGGGACATTTAAGTGTTGTAGAAATAGATTATGGCTACGAGGCACGTTACTCGTGAGAATGAAAACCTAGTTATGGCAACGTCAAAGCGGACACCAGTAAATCAGTCCATGAAAATCGTAATGTTTACAAACCTTCCTCTGCCGTGATACTCAAAGCCAGCACCGTGGCCATTAATGCTTTGCAATGTCAACAGGATCATAGCAGTCCTTATTAGTGTAACATGCAAGTTAAGGATATTCTTGAGTACAGATATCAGGTGCTCTGCATTTCTAGCACGTTGATCGGAAGACAATTTTATGGGGCATGTTACGTAAGGACCTTCTATAGCTTGAGGACCTGATGCTCTGCTCTTGGGAGCTTAACCATTGGCAAGTTGGTGGAGATTTGTGTAGCAGGGCCTCCTAAAACATAGGATCCTAATGCTGTTGTCCCTCTAAAATTACCAGTTCGACGACCAGTAAACTCATGTGTGATTATGAAAATAATTAAAAGCATATTACTTACGGCCTTAGAAACCACATGCTGTTGTCCCTCACTGAGAGTACGGTGACCAGAATTATCCGTGCAGGATGACAACAATCTACTTACGGACATACTTGAGCGTGGGTGTCTCATCCAGTTGTCTGTCACAACGAACACGATGACCAGAAAATTCATGCAAAATGATGATATTAACTACATTTTTGGCATATTACTTACGAGCTTCCTTGAGCATGGGAATCTCTTGTTGTTGTCCCTCAGCCACTACGAGTCCAAAAACCAGTGCTGCTACAGCGCCCACCAACAGTTCCATGTTGCTGCTGTTCTGCCGGCACTCTGAGATGGAATGAAATATTTGAGAAGAAAGCCGGCTCAAAACAAGATGCCAAGGAGAAAGTGTTTTCTTTCGCTTGATTTTCTCGATCGGCTTGGAGAGTGGGAAAGGGAGACTTACAGGTTGTGTTTGGCGAAGGCTGGGATTCTTCTGCAAGTGCGTTACGTAGGGAATCTTCTCCCAGTGTGGTCGATGGTTGCTGGCGTAATGTATTGACACTCTCTCTTCTGGACGGAATACTAAATAAGACCTTAACTGCTTACGCGTGGTCAGGCATTCTTGTGATAGTATTAAGGGTAATGTAGTATTCTATGTGCGATGAATCTCTTAGAGTTCGCTCACTGAAGTCTCCGCTTATAGATCTCTGACTGTCGCGCAATATTCAAGACCAAACGTTCTTACAACAACGTGATTAAAATAATTCGTCATCTATTGTACCATCTAATTAACAAGGAGCTACAAAATATGATTAAGGCCCATTGTCCAATAGTCGTCATTTATCTGTTAATTTATTGATGGGTATCACTGAGTGTCCAAGTCTGGAACAGAAGAAGTTAGTAGTAATTTTATATCGTTGTTGCTTTTTCAAGAAATATAATACACCATTCATGATTGAATTAAACATCAATCTTAATTTTATTAAGTATTAGATTCTATTTTAAGGAATTTTGACCATGTCACTTTGAACTGGTATTTGCTTACATTGTCTTAGAAGTCGCCAGAGGGACCGAAACGGATAGTAACACTCGATAGAAGGGAGAGAGAGAAAGAGAGAGATAGAGAGAGAACTAAAAACCACAATTTCGTTTGCTTTGAGTTTTTACTACATAAAAACAAAAATATAAAACATAAAAATGGAACGTAAAGAAGGTTAAGTTTGTCAAAAGTAGTATGTATGTATATATATATATATATATATATATATATATATATATATATATATATATATATATATTTATATTTGCTCTGCTGCTTAACGATACAGATAGTAAGTAATGTAAATATTAAATTCAGCTAAATATGTCGATAGCAATATTTCATCATAAATACAGCTTTTGAGCTATCCTGAATAAGAAGACTTCTAGGGTGCTAAACGACGATTTTCAGAAAAACTGACCCACCCATTTTTGTATGGAAGCTTTTCGTTGTCTTTTAGGTTTTGAAAATGGTTCTAAGATTTTAAAATACTAATGTTTAAGATATTCGCATGTGAAATACCATGTACAACTCCCAGTTTATACGAAAAATATTAAATAACTTTGTATAAACCGCAAAAGATACACAAATTAGATAACATTAAGTACACAAAATGTACGCGAAATCTTTTATTTTTGTTCAGTGATAAGCGGCTATTTTTAAAATCTCGTTCATGCAAAGAAAACTGAATTTTTAGGCCATCAAACACATAGTGGGCTGAAATTAAAATATGTGATTGTTGCTTGAACCTACTCTATTCCCTTGTACCTACAACAAAACGTGTAGTAAATAATTTCTATAAATGTTTATCTCGGATAATATGAAGCGAATAGAATGACTAGATGGCTAAGAATAATGTATATGTATAAGAGTGGGCAAGCAAAGCCTGCCCGCCTCGGTAGCGTGGTGGTAGCATGTAGGCCTCACGTTCAAGAGGTCCCGAGTTCGAAACTCGGTCAGGGTGAGTTACCTGTATAAGGTCTTTCCCGGGGTTTTCCCTTATCCTGAAAGACGAATGTCGGGTAACTCTAAACTCTAAGGACCCCGGACTCATTTGAGCACCATTTCACCCATTCCATTAATCGTCCGATATGAATTAACTTGGAGGACGTAAATTACAAAAGAAAAAACAAACAAAAAAACCAGAAAAAAAAACGAAAAAACAAAACGAACAAAGCCTTGTATCATAGGCATCAGATTTTTAAATTTGTAATAGTTAGAAAAGCGCTCCTTTACCAAACAGCACCTTATTCTTAAGGTTACATTCTGAACTTAAAATAAAACAAAGAATATATTACGTAGGCAATAAGTTGAATCAGGTACTAGGAAATCATATTTTGTACATGTGAGCTTTTCCATTTTAGCAATTTCAGTTTTACAGAAAATAATGGCAAATACAAATTACGTACAACAATGTAACAATAATTACTTTTTCTATTTTGTATATTAAGTAGATTAAAGTCGATTTAACCGTGTAGGCCTTATCGCCAATAATCCTGGTTTATATGTTGTAGTTTACATTTATTATTGTTGATCAACAGTGAAGATTGTAAAGACACACAATATACTAAAGTGCGATACATATAAATCTGAACAACTTCAATAGGACACACTTGCAACTTTGGGAGAGTATAATAAACAACTGGAAGATTACATTACACTATTTACACCTCAGAGAAAATTTTGAGAGTGCTCTCCACAAATATCTATACATGTTTGCACTCGTCTCAGCATATTCTCTGAAGTTTTATGGAGATTATATCGAAAAGAGAGAAGGTTATTTCCAGCAAGATGGAAACTTGGAACTTGTAACCTATGTATTTGATGATCGTATAATCTCAAAAGGTCTGTGGCCCCCAGATCCTCTAACCTAACCTCACAGGACTTTTTCTTGTGAGGATTTCTAAAAAATAGAGTATACAAGAATAGGCCACGGACAATTGATATTCTCAATGATTCCATTCGAACCTAAATAAGTAGCTTTGGCGAGCATACTCTCCGTAAAACTTCAGAGAATATGGTGAGACGAGTGCAAACATGTATAGATATTTGTGGAAGAAACTTCCAACATTTTCTCTGAGATGATAGTACTTTGGGAAACGAACATTTCAAAGGTATTCCTTATTATTCGTCTGAATTTTTCAAAATTCATACATTTCTCAAATGAGAAGTGGTTATTCGTTTAGCAAAGATAATGCAGTTTCAAAAACATTACATAGCGACTAGCTCTTAAAAAATTTGGGTACCGCTTAGAGCCTACTGTATTACCATATTCCTCTTACACTTAAAATAAAACGAGGAATAACATAATTTCTGTAAATGTTTATCTCCATTAACACGCACTGCATTGAAACATAAGCGCCAGTAGGAATAATTTGTACAAAGAAATAGAAAGTCGTGTAAGTAAACAAATAACATATTTTTAAAAGCCCTTATTATATAAGGCTCTTGTGAAAATGTTAAGCACTTACTCTAAAACCTAAGATCTGCAGAAAACATTTAGCGATAAAACGCTGAAAAATGTAGTTCAGAAAATCATTGTTCTTTACCAAAATGATATGGATGATTTAAATGGCCATGAGCTTTAGAAATAACAAACGTTAAGAACACGAAGTCGAGACTGAAAATGTAATGTGACTTTGTGGGCTCGTAAAATTAAAAGTCCAGTTTACAGAAATACAAAATGCTCTTTATTTCAGTAGAAAGACACTTTTTGAACAGGCCTGAACAGCCGAATTACATAACATACACAATTACAACTTCCAAGGTTGTCTGCCACTCTACCACAAACAAAAGGGTTCACTTTCAAATCACAGCTGCACGCACACGAATATCTAGTCCAATTACGACTGTCCACTGACAACTAACCGCGGCTTCCTTTTATACCTCCACTCATTGTTCTAGAAGTTAGGGGAGTGTTCTGTAACAATTAAGAAAGCGAACCTTCCAGTCAGCTGTCTCTTTCTTTCTCTGTTTCGGCAAGCTTTTATCTCCGCGCTACACTATGTGTCTCTTTTTGCGCGCCGGCCACGCCCGTCGCAACAATGCTCGCGACAGTAAGATATAACCGATTTTAAACATGCAAAAAGGTATATAACTGAAAACGAAAACTTTCTGATTTATTTATCCTAAATTTATCCATTAGAATGAACGGAAAGAGAGTTAATCCAGTTATTTAGCATTAACTTTATTTAGATTTCATCACAAATTGACTGCTACTTTGTTGAACATATCGAATTTGTGGAATGAATAAATAAAACAATGCTACCTCTCTTCAAATAAGTAAACTTGTACAAAGACAACATACACTTGAAATTTGAATTTTACGTGCAAAGTTGAATAGAAGGAATGGAATTTTGAAGCAGTTGGTCTCAAGTTATCTGCATTTAAACTTAAGACTACAAAACACAGAAGCCAAAGGTCAGTGACAGGGAGATAAAAACCGCATGCTGTCTACAAGCACCAAAGGACTTTGTGAAGGTTCGGGATTGGTTTCTTAACTGATATTTCCCTACCAATTGCGGTTTAACTTTATTTCCTATCGTTCTAGCTTTGATTCTTAGAAATTTTTAAATCTGCTGATGTAATTAATTTTTCCTGAAAAAATTATTAGAATACAGCGAATATTATTTTGTTTGTTAACGACACTGTCAATTGCCAGGATTATATCAGCGCCGCCAGTTAGCCGAAATTTCAACCCGCAGGAGTGATCTTAAATGCTAGTAAATCTACTAGAGCTCTCCATTTTAGTACACTTAAACGCCATCCCTCTGGGTCGGATTTGAACCTGCAACCTTGAAAACGGTAAATCAATGCCTACCCAACAGATCACCCAGACAATAAGCAATGTATCTGTAAGGTGGTATTCCGGGATAATACCGACTGTGTTCAACTTGATATACTAAATATTATTCCATTTAAAAAAAAAAAAACACTTAGGAACCAGTGGTGGAACATACTACTCTAGAATCATATCAAAGAAGATTGCTTTTAGTCTAAGTATCACATTAAAGTGTATGGAATAAATAATCAAATCAATCCGAATATCTAACCCTAAGAAAATGTGTACAGATAACTTCTTTCCGTTATCATTGAAATGGCATTAATGTTTATTTTCTCTGACTTGTGGCTATATGAAGTAGAAGGGTTATATTCCACCCAAAGTTCCGTATATCGAAATTTCACCAGAAATACATGTTGTGAAGTCTCCTGAATAGGACGCCAATTTTTAGAGAAAATCTGTGTGTTACAAAGGGAGAGGGGATGGAAATAGAGAGAAAAGTTTAATTGAAAATTGTTATTTAAGCTCAGGAGCTTTCAAAAATTTGAAGTTTTCAAGTCCAGTATTCCCTGCCCCAAAACTTCAATTTGTATTAAATAAAACACCTATTTTTATTTTTCATAAATATCGCAGCAAAATCTTAAAATAACTGTTTAAGATATTTAATGACTAACGGCTTACATAACTGGATTTTTCTTTGCATGTCCTATAATACCACATTTACTGAAGAATAAGTTGGAAAATTTTTGAAATAGCAGGATGGCTCAGGCTGTTAAATCTATGGCCCGCATACTGGAAGTCCGAGTTCGATTCCTGTGGCCGGCCTACTGACGCATAGATTCTTTTTCGGGGAGCACGTCGCCAGGTGAATGCTGGATAGGATAATTATATCCACTAGAAATTCCTGTACCTCTATTTCACTTCCATCAATCATTTCACATAATCGCTCATCTTACGGGCTCTTTCAGTAAGAAGTCGGCAGGAGTCTCGACGGTGCATGGCAGGATGATATGCTCCTGGTAATCAGTTCCTCCTCTGGTAGGACGGTCTCCGGACCGATCTAGTTTGCTGTTTTAGGACCACGATGGATGGAATGCCGGTTGTGCTGGCCTGTCGAGAGGTTCCACCTGGTTAATAGTAGGGACCCTGCCCTCTGTACCCGTGACTTCTTGGGTCGGTCTCATGCTTTCTCCAGGTGATGTCCCATTTCGGGCATAGGTACAATAGATCAAGTCTGGTCGACTTTCCGCGTCCCTCCATAAGATTCTAACCTATCATATCTTATCCTGTCATGAGAACGAGTCATTAGCGATTCAATTTAAGAATTGAAGTAAAAGGATTAGAAAGACCTTTGAAGCCTAGGTAATTAGTATCTAGTGAAATCAGTTGACAAGAATATCATTAACTTGAATGTCAGGTATCTGGAAATCAGTTCTGTGTGGGGGGGGGGGCAACTCACCTGAGAAAATTGGACAGGGAAATTAATTTCTTAGGATTGAAAAATTCAGAGAGTAAAATAATGTGTTTGATATTCGAATTAACAGCTTTGAGATGTTGTACTGCTCTTACAACTACAATTCAACTTTCCTATTTATAATTTTTTGTAGCGTTTCTATAATAATTCTGGTTATAGAGGCGTCAATCAAGCAATCTCGCGTATCTTCTTAAAGGAGCATAAGGCATTCCAAAATATTTCCATCGGAATTTACTTGTTTCCTAATTCTTTATTCTATTATACGTCTTCCCTTCTTTAACAATTTCTTCGATAGCTTTTCTGTTCCATATATTTCTTGTTCTTTATTCCTCTGACTCCACTAAACCGGAATCCAGTGTAAACCCATTGTTTGCACTGGTTCTTATTTTGAGAGTATGTGCCCTATCCAATTCCATTATATTTTATTTCTATTGCAATTTATTTTCTATTTATTGCTATAGAAATTTATAAATTGTATCTGACCACCTTATTCTTATTTTTTTTTTTTTTTTTTTTTTTTTTTTTACAAATCTATTCTCTTTGTAATTTTCTTTGAATGAATTCACTTATTTTTTATGTTTTACAACCACATAATAAGACGGATTATACTACTGAATTTTATAATTTTAATGTACCTTTAGTAGATGTAATGCGAATAAAAGGGATCAACTTGTTTCGAATCAGCTTTAATAACTTGGATTTTATAACTTACTCTTTCACGAATACAGATTTGTTTTCCGAATTTGTTTTCTATGCAGTTAAATAAATATGAGAACATTGCATTTCAATAAAAACTTCAGTATTGAGATTTCTTTAGATATTTACGTTAGATCGCGTGAATAAAAGTTTTTTTTTAGAAAAGCTGGTGTGTATATTTGTTAACGGCACAACTAAACAATGTTGGTTAAACGATCTTGATTACACAATCATTATGATACGACTACTAAGATACTATCATGACAAATGAAATGTGTAACTTGAATTTTCTGGAAATGTTCTCAGGAGTCTTATTCAATCTGGATGACTTGCGTAAGAGACACGCAAAGCTTCCTATTTAAAGAACGTCGAGGTGGTTAAAACACACCTTTTATTTTAAAGTGAACCATTTTGGAAATTGTGCTTGTTATCTGTTTGAAATATTCCAGTTTCTCGTATATGAAGCCCTCATTCATTTTTTATTTCAAAACCATTGCATACCGACAAGCTCTTAAAACATTTGACTATCACTTACAGTGATATCTTTAGTATTCGCATATTCCCCTTTCATCTACAAGTAAATGAGCAATAAGGTATCTCGATTAGCATGACGTAGATAGAGGAATAAGTACTTATAAGAACAGTTTGTACATACAAGAGAAGACAAAGTCACGTGGGTGCAACACATCATATATATATTTTTTATAATTTACGTCCTTTAACTTTTTTTAAAAGTCATGTCGGACGATGAATGGAATGGGTGAAATGATGCTCAAATGGGCACAGGGTCCATGGAGCTTAGAGTTACTCGACATTCGTATTTTAGGATAAGAGAAAACCCCGGAAGAAACCTTATTCAGGTAACTCACCCTGACTGAGATTCGAGCTCGGGACCTCTTGAACGTGATGCAGACATGCTGCCATCTACGCTACCGAGGCGGGCACACCATATTTGAAAAATATAATTATCATCGAATTTTTTAGTACTACACTAAACTTTGTACAGACAAGAAACACCAAACATTACCGCATATGTTTTGATTAGAACTGCTTTTTGTTTCTTTTCTTTGTTTTGTTTCTTTTTAGCTTCATTACCTGCTTTACCTTTTTGTGCAAGTACAAATATTTTTTGTACTTTTTAAAGTACTCCTGAACAGGTTTCGGCGAGTAATTCCAGGTCACTGGTTCTTACATGGCAGTGATATATCTTTAGGCAATGCTAAATGGCGTTAAGGACACTTTGAACTTTAAATACGGTTAAATTATATCTGCGCACATTTTTAAGTTATTTAAATACCCATTATAGAGTTTTAGTGACAAGTTCTTGTACTCAACACCTAATTTGAGTATAAAAGAAGCACGCGCTCTTCAGAGGAGTGCGAACCTTGGATGGAGGTAAAGAGCTTCGGTGATACACGAAGTGGCTATCTATAATACTTTTAGGAACTTTGTACGTCTCCGTGGTTCCGCTTTCTGTAAGCCTGTGGTCTCCTTTCGCTCGGTCCAACCGCCCCCCCCCACGGAGAGTGGTTTCCACCCGTTATGTGCACATCACATCACGTTTATTTGACAATGTCTATGACACTTTTATAGGTAAATAACTTTCAATAATTAAAATATGTAGAAACACTTTAAAACCGTCTCGGATAAAAATATTCAATATTTGAAACAACTTCTATTTTTCGAGCAGTTTAGAGCTAACAAAAATTAATATTTTTAGTTTTGTTTTTATTGACTTAAGGCTAAGTATGAGCTCAATTTGTAAATCAGAATATTTTGATTATCTTACTACTGTACATTAATTTTTTCAGTTAAATTCATTCATAAAGTTGCACAAGTTAATTTCGAAAACTCATAAAAGTTTAATTGTTATTGTACTTTAAAATTTTGCTTTTATTTTTTCAATAAATGAGATTTCTAGTACAGCTTTTAGTACCTGAATAGCTTTTCTTGTTGTTAAGTTTGCAAAGCATGGACGTTTTCATTTTGAGCGAAATTGAGGTTAAAAATTAGTATTTTACTCAGTACTACAAGATATTTACTGGAAATGTTGAAATCTGGAAAGCAATCGCTATGAACCTTTACTTTAGAATCGCATATTCCCCACTGTCAACATCGCCCGCCTCGGTAACGTAGATGGTAGCGCGTCTGTCTCACGTTCAATAGGTCCCGAGTTCGAATTTCGGTCAGGGTGAGTTACCTGGATGAGGTACTTTCCGGGGTTTTCCCTTATCCTGAAAGACGAATGTCGGGCAACTCTAAGCTTCATGGACCCCGGCCTCGTTTGAGCATCATTTCACCCACTTCATTCATCGTCCGATTTGACTTAAAACTTGGAGGACGTAAATTAAAAAAAAATTGCCAACATTAATATGTACTGATAACCAATTTAAAAATCTTTGACTGGGAGGCATTGGACTCACTGAAGATGTCTATCATTGTCTTGCACTATTTAGTGTATCTATTACTATTGCACTTCCTCTTTGAAAGCATCAGTTTTGGGGACCCGTCCCCTTCAGCTGCCGTGGTGCGAGCGCTGCGGACCCCTAGCACTCGTGTGTACCTCTGACGTTACTAGAGGAACCTCGGGACCAACATTCGTGCTCCTCCCTGAATGGGAGTTGTTAGGATTGGGTTGGACTCGAGGGGGCAGTGGTTCCCGATACCCGTGGGAGATCGGGTACGTCTCTGGACGGGGTTTAGGGAAGCCATACATTCCCGCGTACTAACCTGCATAGCTAGTAGAAGGTGTGCTAGATTACCAGGCGGCCCTACCGAGGTCATATCGGTAGCCTTCCCATTTTGGTGTTTGCGCGCGTTAAGTGGCGTATCCACTTCCATCCCGTCTTGAGTCCATAGGACCAGTTGGGGTGGGGGCTTGATAGTCTCTAGGTTTCGTCCTATGGAAAACCCCACGGAGGCACCGGGTGCCCTTTTGGGACAGCTCAGTAACTCCCTGGTCATTAGAGGGGAGGTCAGTCTTCCCTTTGTGTGTGGATTGCCCTGGTAGTTACCCTCAAGCTTATATATATATATATATAATTTTACTCAAAATTATCCATAAAATTAAAGCCTTGTCATTTTTAATCAAATAATGTGTCCAAGAAGTAGTGTATCAGTGTCTATGATTACTAATGCCAATGTTTATGCCAATCTTTATGCTAAATCAGGCCTGCGAGGTGGTAGCGTGTCAGCCGCGCGTTTAAGAGTCCTGAATACGAATCTCGGCCAGGGTTATTTATCCGAATAAGATTATTTCCGGGGTTTTCCCTTATCATGAAATATGAATATCGGGTAACTAAGCTTTATGGAGCATCATTTCATGCATTTCATTCATCATCCGATATGACTTGCCGTAACAGGATGTAAATTGAAATATATATGCAAATGTCAATCTCCATCGTATTTGCTTTTAGTGTAATATGTTATAGCGTGAAGAAATGTTTGCAGAAGATAGATTGTTAGGTTGAGAGAGAAGGTATACTTGAATGAGGAAAACCAAAGTAACAAGAAGCAAAGTAATTCAAAATATGCTGTCAAGTCCACCTTTCTCAAATCTGAAAGTCCAGTGCACCATTTAAATCCACTGTAGGGCACTCGAGTGCCGGAATAGCTAAATACATTTTACTTGATTTTAAACAGGATGGACTGTAGTGTCATGAAAAGCAAACAACAAAATTCAACTTTTTTAGCAATAGCAGCTTGTCAAATGTGAATACATACACATTTTAAGTGAAGGTGATCTGTTTTAAGTAAATGATAATTGTATTGAATATTTTGTATTAAATAATTAATGTGGATTACATCCAATAAAAATTTGCCATAGCGTTCAGACAAATATTGATTTTCTTAGAAACTCTGATCTTACGCTTGAACCTTGAGCTTTCTTATTGAAAACTTTCTTTGAATTTTTCTGAATTATTTGCTATTTTTTCCCTATTCTGGAGCTATTTGCGAATATGGTTTACTTATTTGTCTTCCAACTGTAGGTTTCTCCGGGTATTTTCCCTCTCCTTTCTACTTTGAGTTAAATTATCATTCAAATACAGACGGAAATACGTCATAACTCCTCAAATGCTATAGTGGGGATTGTAAAGACATGCTAGTAATGATTCATTTTTCATGAACATGAGTACATATAAATTTTCCGTATCGCAAATCGGGTTTCTTCCTTCACCAATTCCTTGAAGAATTGAACCCTCTTACTTCCTAGTGCTTTCTCTTCTGAAGAATGCAAAGTGCGGTACGTAATGATGACATTAAAAGAGAAGTGAACCACCAAACTGGGAACATTACGTAACTGTCTAAAGTGGTTTCGTACAACGTTTATGCTTGGATGCTGCTGAGATGTTTTTGTTGATATCGTGCACAAATTTCACTTTCAAAGTTTACCAGTTCTTAAAATTTGTCACCAGCTTGCTACTGTCAGATTATTAATAGGTCAGGGTTGTTTATAACGTAAGTATATAATGAAACGCTAGTTCTCAAATTGAAGAGAAAAAATCCATATACTTTTTAATCATCGAATATATTTACTACACTTAAACAAAAACCGAAGTAGTGATAGAAAACGACGGCAAATGGCAGAATGTCTACTTGTTTATTTGTTACTAAACTTGTAAATATTAAATGACCAAAAAGCGAATTTACGTTCTTTTATAAATTTACGCTAAATGTTACATTTCAGATGAACTGGTTTTGTAATGGAAATTGTGTGGTATGGGTATTCTGGAAACTTCCTAAATACTGTACAGTTTACGAGGGCCTCTGTATAAGCTATATTTAATTTTTAATAGATTTAAAGAATGAAAATTTGTTTAAATTTTCTTCAAATAGTTATAAATTTAATCACCTTACCCGCGTTGTACAGATGCATTTTGTAAGCAAAGGTGTGAGGTTAAAGAATGCATTGCACAGATGCATTCCGTATACAAGGGGCTGAAAATATGGAGGGCGATGATTTTAAAATGTTATAAGCAACCTAAAACTTTTATTCTGTTCAAATTGGTCAAACAGTGCAACTGTAAACAAAATTTGAAAACATAAGCAGCTTTTTTCAAGTTGTAACATGTCTTATAATTTTTCCAAGACCAATCGCTAAAATGCACACATTTGTACTCTGATTGGCCAAGTAGTATACTTTTGTATTTAAATGGTTGAAAATAAGATTGAGGGATTTTATAGAAATTTCGAGATACTGTATGATTGAAATAAGGAAGAATAGTTTTGTAAGTCAACTTATGAATTTGACCAGATTCTGTTATATATCTGTGGTTTAAAAAATGTAGGTTTGTGCATAAGAGGTTGAAAACGTCTAAGCGTAGTTTTTGATAATCTTAAAGCAGCCTATAACTTTCGTCAGGTCATGTAGTATAAATGCTCAAAGTATTGTTTGAATATCCTGAGTTGATTTGCACGTTAGGAGCTGAATATGCTTTTTTATTTGTTTTATTTTTAGGTTGTGTTATAATTTTTGTCAAATTCTGAAAGTAAGGTGTGTCAATCATTGTCAAGATCATACCGAAAATACTGCTTGATAACAAATTTATGTGAAATGAGAAGGACATATGGTAGGCAAACATTACTCAAGTAACTCAATTTTTAATGATTTCCAGCTATTAAAACGTTGACAATAAAGTTTTAAAATGTTCTGTGATTACCATATAATGGAAATTGGTTTTCAATTTTAATAAGGTATTATTATAAATCCCAGCCCCAAATCATTCAGTTATTGCCAAATACTTTATATATGTGTCCGGTCGGAAGAACAACGCTTTTCAGTGGTGAAAGCCAAAATGGTTGAAGGTTTACGAATACAAAAAGTTTCTCTGTATATAATATTATCTATAGCAGATATATATTCAACTTTGTTTAAATCTTTTGCAAACTTGTCACATTTAGGAAAATGCACGGATTAATTATTCCTAATGCTATATCAAATTCATCAAATTTAAGATGAATCAGGAGCATTTCCTTAACTTTTAGGCATTCGAAATTTCAATTACTAGCAATGGTTCGTCCATAAATGCTAATTTTTAGTACACTATGCACACAAATGTTCTTAAAATCCGCCAGTTACAGTAACATTTTAAATGTATTTACAAGTTTTCTTATACGCAGAAGTTTTACTTTTGCTTGCAGCAGTTCCCGAGTTGGTCCATGAGTGCAGACGAAGAGGACGACGAAGTGTTCCTCTTTTGTAGTGGTGCAACTAACAACAGTTGTGAATTTCCTCGAATTGCTATTTAGAAACCATTGGAATAGATTTGGGTTGGGGTATCGACCCGTGGCAATCAACATTCATTACGGAGAGAAGAGGGTAGATAAAGAATCGACAGTAATTACTTCTCAGTTAGAAGTATTCGCAACGAGGTAAGTCGAGGAAAGGAATCAGCTGTTCCTGGCATCCTATCTTCTAAACAAGTTTCCCCTCTAGGTAAGTAGTTATAAAACATTGAGACATGACCGTGTGCGTATGTTACTGCGCGCGCACACGATTGCATAAAATTCTACCGGTGAAAGTTTTCCGGCGTTTTTAATGTATTATTTCTTTTTTCAATCGTCTAGGAAGTAAGGTGGGGGCATAAGCGGAATTTGGAAAGCATGATTGGTAACAGAGCAAGTAACTGCTGGCATTAGTGGGGGAAGATGGGAAGTTACCCACTTGGAGAATAGAGCAGTTTTCGTGAAATCCGAATTGGCTTATTACAGCTGCAGTTAAATGTATTTTTAGTGTAAAATTCTGTGTCTAAGATGGGAACCTCATTCGTCTTTGTACTCTGCACGTGCCTTATTTTTCTTTGGGCTAACTCAGCGACTTGCTACTTGAAGGAGAAACGTAAGTTGTAGCCTTCTTTTTAGACTATTGAAGCTATTGCTCCAACTTCTGTTGTACATAGAACAGCTAAGTGAACGTTGTGAGTGAGAGACAGTCTAGTTGTAAAATACGTGTTGTCTAAACATTATGATTATTACCTTCTGTATTACGTTCAGCAAATAGGGAATTTATTGAATGACTGTAAATACTCACACAAGAATGTCTAGAAAAAAGGTCCATGTGTGTCTGTGGAGAGCATCCTTTAAAAACAATTAATATTTGAATGCATCTTTCTAACAGCAACACTCCAATCTAGTCTTTATAATTTTCGAAAATGCAAATGTTCTGTAAACTGCTCTAAGATTTTTTTATGAAAATGTTACACGTTTAAGACATTTTTATACAATGAAATTTATATTATGAATACTTTGAGAATAGCCTCAGAATTAGTCTGCATACTTCAGCATGACTAGTAAACAAAAAGAGAAAGACAAAATCTTACTAGACCAAAATGATAAAGCACATGACTTAAGTCGCGTATATTTTTGTTGCAGAGTTACACATTTCGGACTGATTTCAGTTTTTAAATACTTGTGCTTTTCTCAAATGGGAAGTCATTCCTTTCTTCTGCTGGTGATACAAGGAGAGCGGAAGCTTAAAATCATCAAATGCAACCAGCTTTTAAAAGTGTTGACTATCTTTTAAACCTACTAATTCTCCTATCTTGTATCTTGAAGGAAAAATATACAACACGAGCATTTGTAGAAATGTTTATCTCAATTCTATGAAGTATTATACACAGGAATGAGCGTCTTAAAAGTAATTTAGCTAAGAATGGCTACAATAGGTCATGTTAGTATACCACATCAGATTGTATGTCAATTTATTCAAAACTTACGATATTTTATAGCGTAAAAGCCGTTCAAATTTCACACTTCTATTTCTGAAGTATTTGTAATTTTTTGTTTATTTGTTCCTCGCAATGAAAATGTTTTATTATTATATGTGTATATCAAGACGTAATTCGAAAATGTGACACATGAATGTAAAAATGTAATATCAGATGTACATTATTTTTCACCTACCAGTTATAAACAAGATATGCTTTTAACTGCAAGTAATGTATGGAATCAACATTTTATAAGCATGAATTTAAATGTTATTTGTCAAAATCTTTCAAATTTGGTTTAGCTGATACAATATTTACGACGTTGAACATGGTGACACCAAAAATTCAAATTTTGATAGTACGGCGCACACACAAGTACTGATTTAGAATAATTTTCTGGGATTCCAGAAAGTTTCCGCTTAGTAGCAGTTATATAAAGCAAGAAAACTTTCTCAGTTTTAATATACAGAAAAATCAAACAATATTACGGTTTATGTGTTCTGCTTCCGGTTTTAAACATTTTGATATTATTAGTTTTACAATTTTTTCAAACTTTAAATAAACCTTTACTCCTTCATGTGTGGTGTTCACAAAATTATTTTATAAAAATTTAATGGAACACTTTATTTGATCTGTTAAGAAGTTACAAAGGCGAGCTACAGAGAAGTACGTGTTTAAGGTGGTAAAAGAAAGCGCTAGTAAAGAAGTTCAGTACAAGTTAATTCTTAATTTTATATTACTCCATACTTCGTATTGAAAGTCATTTACTTCACAATTTTACATTAAAAATCGTTGTGTTACATAAATCCAAAGTAGTTTTCTGAACAATACTAAACATCGGTCCAATTTAAAATCTTAAAAAAAAAAAAACAACAGCAAGAAATGCCAGACATAAAATATAGCCTCAAATTTCTGATATTTGAGAAATAAATCTTACTGTAATTATGTTGCTATATTACATAAGTGTAAAGGGATATTTCTGAAGTCACTGTTTGTATCTATGCAAGGGTTTACATTTAATACTTCATTTAAATTGGTACAAAACTCTGGGTTACTTATAAAAAGGGCCACCTAACTATGTAGAATTTCTAAAAGCTTAAATCACCGTATTATTTTCATCCTATAATTAACTGGAATGTAACGCTTCCATTTACGTATTTAAAACTTAACACAACCGTATAAAACTTACTTAGATTCCTTACACAGGTATTTACACAGGTTTGAGTTTACTTGGTGACCGAGATGGCTCGCGTTAGGTAGGTTCCCGTTCGGTTCCTATTCACCGACTAATCTGACCATGGTTTTTCGTAGATTTTCCTTGTTTAGTAGCTGAAAGCATAACTGGTTTACCATCTAACACGATTTTGTCTCCTTCACGTGTTTCTGGTCTGTTGGACAAATGTCGCGGATACTTGCCCCGTGGACATTGGTAGTCTGTTTGGTTAACGGGTGGAGCCTGGTACTGTTAGCGACTTTCACTAATCTCCATGGTCTGTCTGACTTCATCCTACAGACTCCTATTTTACGCCTTCCTCCTAGGGGTGCTAGCCATAATACAATGTGTCAGTTATTTTAAGTGAGGTGTCCTTCTCTATGGCAGTAAATGTAACCTATTCTTTCTTCTGACCCATTTTATAATTAGACTGAAATCAGAACTAACGTGTTCTCATAATAAAGTGTAACCAGCTCTTATCATGTGATTTTCTCCGCGTGTGGAAGATACTGTGATATCTCCAACAGTCTGAAGTTAGATATGAATCGACTCCCACTGGATGAAAGGAAGGTCAATCGACTACATCCTTCATTGCCTGTAGTAGAGTTTATTATTACAATGTTATGAATTATATTTAACTCTGTTTAACTATGAAAAACAATAAACTGGCTCTGGAACGCTCCTTGAAATAAGTTGGATACATCTTGATTCTATAAATATTTCTTTTTTCTTTTAAACTACCCTGCATATTACCAATAACAACAACGTTAGCAATAACAATGCTAATTATAGCAACTATGACATGACAAAACCACTCTCTTTCTAGTGCTCTTTCTTAGCTCAACTTTTTTTCCTCTTTCACTAGAAATTTTAATTTGCACCACAAATTTCTGAGCATTGTCGATAAAATACTCCATGGCGATTAGTTAATTATAAAATTGAAATTATTTTCCAATTAAGAAGATGTGTTGATCGAATAAAAGCTGCTAATAATGCTTTGAAGAAAGATTAGAATCGAAAAATTGGGCAACAAGGACAATACTTATTTTTATGTTTTCATTTTTCAGCGGCTTTCATGAAAACCTGCTACCATAAGAAACCAAATTTTGAAGTCTGCTCGAAACAGTCTGTTCAAGGAGTATTTGACAATTTGAAGAATGGTAAGTAATATAAAAGTAACAAGGGTTTCTTCCATGAGAAATACAAAGAAGAATATCAATTCTATTTAAGGAAAGGCCAGAAAGTATGTACATTGATTTTGTAAGTTAAGTTCATTCATATCAGGAAGTGAGATTTAAGCAATGAGTGCAACAGAAATATGACTAAAATTTAAAAATAAGCCATTTATTCATGTTATATCCTTATCCATTATTGCAGTTCTCATTTATTTCAAAAGCTAAAATCTATCTCCTGAAATAGCTCATATTTTTAAAGTCCTGCAAGGAAATAATTGTTTATGCATGGGAAATAAATGACTGGTAAGTGATTATTGTTCATTTTGAGTAACAAACTCTTCTTTTTAAAGTAGTTTCACATATATTCCCTTGATTTCATTATACCTCTGGTGTTTGTACCTACATGATGAGCTCAATGTTAGGATGATCCTCTCCACATCAAAGAAATTTTTATTAAAATTGCTGCTCTGGAATCTACTCTGATTGTTCCTTGTTGCTTTCACGAGGGACTGCTGGATAAAGAATTCAAGGTCAGCAAAGCTAATCTGATCTGATCTGATTCTGGGTTATACATTTCTAGTGCAAGGCATTTTAAGCAACATATTTATAAATAAATACAATTAATGTGTTAATTTATGTATCTATAATAATGGTCTCATTTTATATAAGCCAGCGTTTAAGAATGACCGTATTTGGAGTAGTATACTTCTCATATAAAGGTAGCTTATAAAATTCTTGTTGTATTTATTACAATTTTGGCACATTTTATGGCCAGAAAAATAAACCGTTTATGTGAGAGACAAATTTATTCTTCAGTTCATAAATTCTCGATTCTCAGCATCTGCTCAACGGTTATTTTGGAGAAGTTTCTGGGAAGTGGTTTTGAATAGGAGAAATCCTTTTAAAAAGATCTGGTCCACAGAAAAACTATTTTAATAGACTTTTTAAAAGATTATAACACTGAAAATAATTTGAAATGTTGGAACAACATGACCAAAACATGATCATAAAGTATAATTTCAAAATGTATTTTCTCATTCGATATTGTGGAGGTTTACCTTTATATTCGGAGAAATACGGACCAGGTTGCGTCTGTGGCCCGCATCAGGGAGGTCGAGGATTCGATTACCATGGCTGAACCTTGCTGACCCATGGGATTTTTCGGGGTTCCCCGGTCCCTGGGGATTGCTGGAAATTTCATTACATTCCTCTTCCCCAATTTCATCACACTTCGCATTTCATCCATTCTTTCAGGGTTGACTCTTGTTGACAGGCGTCTCCGACGTCGCATGGCAGGGAAAAGTAATCTTTCTGTAAAATTCGGTTCCCCGGTGATGCGGCCTCCGGCTTGTAAAGCTCTCAAAGTAATGTGCCCAAATTCAACGGGGAGGATACCAGTTGCACTAGATGGCAAATGGGAGATTCAGTCTAGAACTGCAAGGCAGACTGGCCTCTGTTCCCTTGTGGCTCCTGGGCCAGTCGCCCTTATCTCCCTTCACTTCATCCCTCCTTTCCATGGGGTTCCCTTATAAGGTCACATGCCGATGCGCCGATTCCCCGTGCTTGGCACTTACTTTGCCCTAATAAAAACAAAGTAACAATCTGGAATTAATTCTTTTTCAGAAAATCAACATTGGATTTTAATTTTTCGCCACTCTTGATCAAGAGTTTCCATACAATGCTTGCAGAAATTTCATTCTCATTCTGAATGCTTAAATAGTTTAAATTCTCATATAAATAAAATATGTTACGTGCTTTTGATACACTCCTGTAAATTGAAATAGGAACACCGTGAATTCATTGTCCCAAGAAGGGGAAACTTTATTGACACATTCCTGGGGTCAGATACATCACATGATCACACTGACAGAACCATAGCCACATAGACACAGGCAACAGAGCATGCACAATGTCAGCACTAGTACCGTGTATATCCACCTTTCGCAGCAATGCAGGCTGCAATTCTCCCATGGAGGCGATCGTAGAGATGCTGGATGTAGTCCTGTGGAACGGCTTGCCATGCCATTTCCAGCTGGTGCCTCAGTTGGACCAGCGTTCTTGCTGGACGTGCAGACCGCGTGAGACGACGTTTCATCCAGTCTCAAACATGCTCAATGGGGGACAGATCCGGAGATCTTGCTGGCCAGGGTAGTTGACTTACATCTTCTAGAGCACGTTGGGTGGCACGGGATACATGCGGACGTGCATTGTCCTGTTGGAACAGCAAGTTTCCTTGCCGGTCTAGGAATGGTAGAACGATGGCTTCGATGACGGTTTGGATATACCGTGCACTATTCAGTGTGCCCCCGACGATCACCAGAAGTGTACGGCCAGTGTAGGAGATCGCTCCCCACACCATGATGCCGGGTGTTGGCCCTGTGTGCCTCGGTCGTATGCAGTCCTGATTGTGGCGCTCACCTGCACGGCGCCAAACACGCATACGACCATCATTGGCACCAAAGCAGAAGCGATTCTCATCGCTGAAGACGACACGTCTCCATTCGTCCGTCCATTCACGCCTGTCACGACACCACTGGAGGCGGGCTGCACGATGTTGGGGCGTGAGCGGAAGATGGCCTAACGGTGCGCGGGACCGTAGCCCAGCTTCATGGAGACGGTTGCGAATGGTCCTCGCCGATACCCCAGGAGCAAAAGTGTCCCTAATTTGCTGGGAAGTGGCGATGCAGTCCCTACGGCACTGCGTAGGATCCGACGGTCTTGGGGTGCATCCGTTCGTCGCTGCGGTCCGGTCCCAGGTCGACGGGCACGTGCACCTTCCGCCGACCACTGGCAACAACATCGATGTACTGTGGAGATCTCACGCCCCACGTGTTGAGCAATTCGGCGGTACGTCCACCCGACCTCCCGCATGCCCACTATACGCCCTCGCTCAAAGTCCATCAACTGCACATATGGTTCACGTCCACGCTGTCGCGGCATGCTACCAGTGTTAAAGACTGCGATGGAGCTCCGTATGCCACGGAAAACTGGCTGACACTGACGGCGGCGGTGCCCAAACGCTGCCCAGAGAGCAGCATTCGACGGCCAACACCGCGGCTCCTGGTGTGCCCGCTGTGCCGTGCGTGTGATCATTGCTTGTACAACCCTCTCGCAGTGTCCGGAGCAAGTATGGTGGGTCTGACACATCGGCGTCAATGTGTTCTTATTTCCATTTCCAGGAGTGTATATTGATTTTTAAAAGAAAACGGAAATTAAAAGAAACATCGCACAGTTTTATAATTGTTTTCATTTGAGCCAAAATAGCATAACAAACTGTATAAAATTTCTTGCACTTTGAAGTAATAAAGCACATGTATATATAAGAGAAAGATAATTCTTTACATTTCATTGTGTTGGGTCATTCGTCATAGGACAGTGCCATTTGTCTTTGGAACTCAATAACTTGAAAACGCAAACTTATGTTGTCATATTGGCGTTCGGATAGCCTGCCAGGAGATTACGTCGACATTGCTGTCTGTTGCGGAGGGGAAGTGTTGAGTCACCATCGCGGGTCTGCCATAGGAGAAACAGCCCTCCTGTTGTCTATTGGCTGGAGGGATGGGAGAGGCACGCCTGCATGACAAGCCAAGACACAAGGCCGGAGCGCAACTGTGTTACTACTAGGCAAAAGACTTTTCCTGGCGTAATTCCAAAGAAATCCATCGAGCCCAGCATGTGTATAAAAGTCGATGCATGACCAGTAGTAATCAGTAAGTAGATAGCAGAGGATCAGTACTGAGTAGTAGTTCGAGTACTACTACTGTACTTGGTGCTTGGAGCTTCGAGTTGAACGTGGCTCCGTTGGGAAGGATTTGACGCTTTGGAGTAATTCACGGATCAGTCGATCTGTGAGGACTGCTTAGATGTGTGGTAGGTCCAATCTCCGTGGTGAAGAGTCGGCAGGCTATGTAACAGCACATGAATCGGTTCACGTGTCAGTAAGTGCTGCTCCGGGTGAGGACGGGCGCTGTTGACCCCGCAGTTGAGGACCCTTGTAATAGGTATATCTATCTCTCGGTAAGGAATCGCCGAGTTGTAGAATCGGCAGCGAAGTAGTTCACGTATGAACTGTGTTTCGAATCGGCGCGTGGCTCTGTGTAGGAAGTATATGTTGGAAGGATTATTGGCAGCCAAAGGGTGCTTGCTAGACAAAAATAGACATTGTAGAGACGTTTCTAAGTGTTCTATTTGTGTAAAAGGAAAGCTTTTTGTACGCTAGGACTGAGCTAAGGTTTTGGTGAAAATATAGAAGTTTGAAGTGAGCTTTTGTACAATATTTAAAGTCGTTGACGCTTTTAGGGAAGTACGAGACTTCCCTGATATGGAAGCGAGATGTCTTAATTTGTTTCAGCTAATGGCATATATCTCAGCAAACTGCACATATTTCATTTAAAATAGACATGCATATACCTATTAACTAAAAGGAGCCTATAAAAGATATTTTGAGCTTAATTTCGAAATAATGTAAGTGATCGGTGTATTACCATTCTGATAATTCCTAATGATTTTGACTTAGCGGATTAAAATTGATATTATAGCTTTCCAGACATATGTAAGACTATGACATCATCATGTGAAACTCATGCTTCACGCTCTGGAAAACGCTGAGAGACGTATAAACTAAATTCTTCGGACACTAAAAAGAGTAAACTACAACATCTGCAAGATAAATTGGTAAAACTCTATTCATTATTTGTATATTTATACATATGTTTCAGTTTCACAGAATTTTCTTAAGTCAAGATGATTACCAGTGTTTTTGTGATTCGTCCCATGACTGAACCACCATGTCTATTTATTTACTTTAAGACTTATTTACTCTACTTCCTGACTGTTGTTTTGTAATGGTTGGTGAGAGTGTGGACCATTTCTCCAGAAGTTGGTAACTTGCTAGCATTCAGTTCTTGTCGTCTCATGAGAGATAACGACATAACTCAAGAAATAAATTTGGAATACATATACATTTCCGTAATAAGTCTGGTAACTTAACAAAATACAAAAAGGGGACTTCTTCAATTAGCTTCAAATTTCTGAGGGTTCTAACGCATCCTATGAGTATATTAGGGTATCCAGTCAGGCCTTAGAGTAATGCTTTGTAGTAATAAACTCTATTTTACAAAAGCAATGATTCCTGAGGGAGATAAACCTCCTCCAGTTGCTTTCTCTGTATAAATGCATTTTGTTCGTTTTTAGTATAGAAGAATTGTAAGCCATCGTGATGTATTTTGAATGCAGGAATCCCCGAAATCGGAATAAAACCCATGGAACCATTCAGAGTACCAGAACTGCGAGTACTTCAAGGAGACGATGGTCCAGTGACTGTGAATGCATCTCTCACCGATGTTATCATCAGAGGCTTGTCAAATATTACTGTGGCCTCAAACAGGTAGGTTATTTTTGTCCTATAAGCTGGTTAACACAGAAATAAAAGTGTGCTTTACTTCCAAAATACATCACGTCTTATGGTAAATTGCTATTCATGAATCGTGGATTTTGAAAATTTGCCAAATACCTCATTTATACTGTCATCTTTATCACAGAAGCTTCCTTATTTTATCTCTATCACATAGATGGCTAAAAGTTATATTTTTAAGTAGTGCGTAAAGATCTTGGAAACTTTTGTCTTTTTATTGATAGTTATTTTTATATATTTTTATTTTAATTCGCTTCAACTACGTGGTCATATCACAACGAATCAGTGAGGACATACCTCGTGGAAGGACAAACCTCTTCTAAGTCTTCCTGTACTGTACCATATTATTTCATCACATGTACACAGAGGCCTTAGAGGGCAGAAGATAGCTTGTGTTCGTATTCACAGAGACCTTCGTGCTAGGCAACTGTATCTCTGCTTCTACTCGTGCCAGGCAGTTGACATTTGGGTATCATCTCTCTAACTTTCATTACTTGTGGATAGAGTGTATATCATTCACTATTGCATGTTCCTTTTTACTAGTGTTTTGAACTAAAAGGTGGAACTTTGGGTCGTCATATTATCTAATCCGACACTTGTCTTAGTGACTGAAGGAAACCACCACAAAAGCCCAGTCAAAATGGTCGTTAATGAGATTCACTTGGATTTCCTGGGTTCAGAGTCACAGAAGTTACCGCCTAGGTCATTCCGCTCGGTACTACTAAGTTTTTAAAACCTAAGTTTGACTGTCGTAGTAGAAGCATCTTTACTGTGAACGAATAGCGCAGATGTGCTACTGATGAGGATGTTGCGCTCGTAGAACGTTTCCTTTTATTCACATATTCAATCAACCTCATTAAATTATAGTTACACTCACAATAGTTCCAGTTCGAAACCTGCTAATATGAAACTTGTTTTATTAAATCGAAACGTGTTTGGTTAAAATTATATGCAACACGTGAAGATAGTGGCCTATCCATTCTAAATGAATCAATATAATGTTTTTATTCTTGTTGGAAAAAGATCGAGCAATATTTTGGTTTCCTGTGGGATATATTATGTTAACTAATAAACTAGTATTAACTACACCATTACTACATTACAGGTACAGTCTTCTGTGCAACATGGGTTAATAGGACCAAAATAGAGTATGGAGTGTACTTTGTTAATAATGTGAACTGATCTCTAAGTTAACTGTTTAACGGCACTGAGAGGTCGATAGGTTTCAAAAAATCCATTTTTTGTTTTTAATGTTAAAAATTTATATAGTTCTTCAGCTTTAAAATTATATATATATATATATATATATAACATAGGTTGTCAGCTGGTATTAAAGTCCTTTAATTCGTCAATTTAAACATGGCGGCGTAATGATGCGCCCACTTCCTGAGAATGGTGCTTAATCTTTGATCGTGATTTCCCAAAACCTTGACTTTTCATACTTTAGGTGCATGTTTCTCAAAAACTATAAAAGATATTGACACACAATTAGTAGTGGTTATTTGTCAATGTTCTCTGAACACATTCGGCTAACGTTTATATTCATGTGATTTATAAAATGGATGAAGACAAATATTCAGTCCTTGAAAATATTATCTTTTTTTACTCAAAACTAATTAATTTTTCATGTGTGTAGTATAGATATTATGTGATGTTCATTAAGCCGATATTATAAAACTACATCTTAGGTTATTTAGGATAAAACTTGGTGCATGTAGCTTTAAATTCCTACAAGTAAAGTGCACCTAAAATATAGCGTGCAATATTTTTTCAGGACACACGGTGTGATTTAGGCCATTTTGCATGGACTTATGTGAACGTAATTTAAATATTATACAGTAGTTAAATGCACACATCCTTATACATTAATCATACCGAATTTCAATTTCTGATAATGTTTAGTTTTCTATATATTCAAATTTTAATATTGGTAAAAATTAGTCTTGTCTGGGTAAAAATAACCTCCCAGTGCCCTTAAATACGAAGATAAAATGAACTGGTGTAGTAAGCGACGAGCCGCACGCCATTTCTCCCCTGGATAACCTTGGGAAATCAATATGAATGGCTTACGCTTGTCTTTCATTATAAAATATATTCAAAATGAAGACCCGCAACACTGCTAAACTGGCTCCTATTGAGCATGTTTGAGCACTCAACGAATTTCTTAATTTTCCAGCATTGCTGCACAGCGTTTATCTTTAAACCTCGCTCACACGAACAAGGTTTATATCCAATCACTGTGATAACGAGTAGAGTGGTCTTGGTCGTTCCTTCCCCGTGAGGTTGCTTCACGAAGCCTCTCTTCTCCCATACGTGGAGGACGAAATTAGGCGTCGGGCTACAAAATTCTACGCTCAACTACCAATTCATAGAAGCGCCCTGGTACGGTCCCTAGGAGATTATGACCCAACAAGACGCCGCTTCAGGTTTTTTCGGGTATACCGTATGGCATGTGGGCACCCGAGGTAACACTGGAGTTAATCCGAGCTGCAGCAAAACCTGAATTCCACCACCATCCAATGAGCTGTTTGGCAACAAAATTTATCCCATTCTAAACAAATAAACCCCAGGGTGTAAAGAAAAAAATGGTATTGTACAAAATCAGAGGAGTACTAAAAGCTATACTGGTCGCCAATCTAGAAAGTGATTGACATTTCGTCCGGAGAGAGAGGCGACGTTGCCGCTTATTGCTGCCACGTGGAGAGCGCGATAGAGAAAAGTGGTTCTACACAGAATTACCACCTGCAGAAACGTATCTGAGATCTGGAAATGGACTAAATGCTGGTTGGAAGCAGGGCGGAATATACGACAGTGTCAATAATTCTATCCTGGAATATTAAGAAAGGCAACACTGCACGGACTCAAATGTGGTTGATAATGGCTTTCTACCATTATTGCCTGAGTGCAGATTATCCTAATTTATTTGCATTCAAAAAGTGGCTCAGAGCAGAGCGATACAAAATGCGTAGATATCATGAGGTGTGAACCGATTTAAATGATCAACTGGATCTCACTTGCTAACTTTTGCTCGGGTGTGCACACCGCTTCTTTCTAAAATGTTGCAACAAAATGTAACTAAACATTAATAAATGAAGTAAAACCAGACACTTTACCTTTCCCCTTTGTGATCCTGATTGTTTATTTAAAAAAGGCAACAAAAAAAAAACTAAAAAATAAGGAAAAGGCGTTTCGAGTTTAAGATACCGCATGGCATATGGTCATTTAATTCAACCAAACTCAGGGCATTTCACTGAAATTTATTACGCATAACTGCGAATTACGTATAAATAAGATTCCATTAAAAAAAGCACTACGCGTGCGAAGGTGATTCAGTTGCGACTGCAATGGGTATTTTATTATTATTATTATTATTATTATTATTATTATTATTATTATTATTATTATTATTATTATTATTATTATTATTATTATTATTATTATTATTATTATTAGTAGTAGTAGTAGTAGTAGTAGTAGTAGTAGTAGTAGTAGTAGTAGTAGTAGTAGTAGTAGTAGTAGTAGTAGTAGTAATTATTTATAATGTTGTACAGAAAGACAATAGTGCAGTCGTGGATCTACATGCAAACGCTAGAGCATGCAAGAACACATAAATGTAAGGATAATCGTAACAGAAGAGACATACCTGTGACATTTTGATGCTTATTGAAGTGGGAAAATGCCGCTTAATTAGTTTTTGCCGGGAGTTTCTAATTTATATCCCAATGTCTAACGTTCTTCTTTAAAATATTTTTCTTTCCCATTCTTAACCTTAATGCCCTTACTGATACCTACGCACGTTAAGTCCTATCAAGCACCTTAGAGAATGCAATACTATACTATAGGCTCCCCTTTCAATTTCTCCTCATCGAAGTATTCTCTCACAGAGCATATTATTTCCCGTGTATATCCTTTATTTGGAATACCATTACCAAATACAGTTTTATTTGGTTCCAGAGCACGTTCAGGTTTTCGCTTGTCACTATACTTAGACATAATTAAACATTCATTAAACACAATTGCAAACGATCACAGCACGCGCTCAGATACACGGACTTAGCCACACATAAACCAAGGCAAATTGCCACAAATAAAATGCAAAGTAACTTGCCAGTACAGAATCTCTATATGTGAGAGCATTCTGTTTATCCAACGTTATCAGGAGAGAAATAAAAACATAGGTACTAGTCGGCCACGATATGAATGCACTCGGCGAGAAGCGTTACTAAACAGTTACGTCACTAGTGGGCGGAGTACCTCAGGTACAGTGCGGATAACGCAAACATCAACAATACCGAGATGTTTCCAATGTGACGCGCAGATGTAGCGCGGTTCAACACGGTGTTTCTTTGAACATTTTCTTGTGCGATTAAAATTCTGATAGTATAGTGGTAGTTGCAGTGCTCGCTCTGACGTGTGCTTGTGAAGAGTTTAATTACGGAGGCATCTACAAAGTTAAAAACAACAAAAGTATCCCATTCTGATGAAACACACACACACACACACACACACACACACACACACACACACACACACACACACACACACACACACACACACACATATATAGTTCTGTAGACAAGAAATAAAGGAGAAAAGGTTATTCCTACTCCTTGAGAAAGCAACAGTTAGGGCAAACAAAATTAGTGAGAAAGTTTGGGAGAGCCATCATGAACAGAAAATGCTTCAGCATCTGGGTTAAGGTTAGAACTTCGAAGAAAAATCGAAAATCAGGCATAATCATATCTCTTGATGAGTTTGATAAGTTCGTTGTGCGTAGAAAATTTTTGGGGTACTATGAACAGAAAAAGGAAATTCCTACTTTGAGGAAACCCCTGAACTTCGCTAAAGAATAAATATTCAGGGTGGCAAAGAAACATTTAGAAACATATTAAGAAAAATGGGATTTCAATGTAAGAAATGCAAAAGCAAACCATCTGTGCTAATGGAGAAACCACAAATTGTTGCAAAACTTGCAGAGTACTTAAGGGCTGCTAGTGAAAATGTAAAAGGCACACGTAAACCAGGAGTTTATAAGAACGAGTCTTGGGTCCATACTCAATATGCCATCAAGAAGTGCTGGCAATATTACGAAGAACCAAGTGTGTTGACTAATACTAGTGCTGGTCAAAGAGCAATTGTTGTACATGCAGGGGGGTCCATAGGATTTATTGACGCAGCAGAATTCATTTCCGATTCAAAATCCAAATAAACGAATTACCATGATGCAATGAACAGTCAAAATTATAAAAAGTGGGTAGACGAGAAATTAATATAAAATATTCCACCTGACATCATTGTTGTGCCATACCGTCCAGGAAAATAAAGCCCCTAACACTTCATCTCGAAAAGCACAGGTTATTCTTTGGCTAACACAAAAGAAAATTAAACATGATCCGCAAATGACAAAAAATGAGCTTCTAGAGATAGTGAAAATTATGTTTCAAAATGCCTGTTTATTGGATTGATAGAATAATGGAACAAAGGGGCTTTACAGTCTTACGCTTTGCTCCGTAGCACTGTGACCTTAATCCTATAGAGCTATCTGTAATTTAATTAAAAAAGAGAGATATCATCGTTACTTTGAGTAATCTGAAGGCTATGAAAAGCTGCATAGCTCAAATTACACAAAATGATTTGATAGAAGTATGCAGACATGTGAAAGGAAATGAACAAGATTTTAAGCGCCGAGATGGGTTAATGGAGGAAACAATTGAAGATATAATTATAAAAGTCGGTCTAGAGAACAACGATGACGATTGCAATCGTAATGAATGTTATATCGAGAGTATGAATATTGAAGCAAAAGAACGCAGTGCACTGATACAGCTGATAATGGGAACAGTAATACGGATATAGCAGATGAAGGACCTGAAACAAACATTCCCAAACTTGCTGCTTCCGAGAACTAACATGAAGACATCAGCAGGTGAGTACTGTTTTAATTGTGTGACTGTACATTCCCAGCATCGCCTTTCCCCTCGTTTCCCTCACTCCGCGCGGTTCCCTAAGCTTCATATAGTACACAGAACAGAGCTGCCCTCCTTCAGGTTCATTCATATCTTGGCCGACATTGCGCTATCCCAGCTCTATGTTTGGTGCCTTCCACACAACCACTCTGTCATGTGAACCAGCAAGGTTGTATTTGCATTCCTCACAAAAAAATAACTTGGTCCCACCAGTCGGTTCTCTTGTTAACAAAGTCTTTGGCAAATTGTAATCTCTTCCTTTTATTCTTGCTGGAAAATATATGGTTCTTTTTCTAGCTACGCGGGCATGGCCCTTCTGACAGTTTCAGGGCTGTCAGACCTAGTTCTTCCTGAATCTCAGCACAAATCACCGGAGCACTTATACGCGGATTCCGTTTCACCTTCCGCATAATATATGACTCCTGCCTATCGGTAAGAAGTATTGGTCGCCTTGGCTTTGCTCGAGACTCAATTCTTCTTCATACTTTTACAGGTGAAATATATCACTAACTGTACTTTTTCTAAGATTCACAATCTCTGCTATTTCCCGGTATGTTTTGTTCTTTTCAAAGTGATAGATCACTGTCTGTGTTCGAAGGCACTCTGCTTACTTCTGGGCTCCATATTATGCTCTTGCCTTCTTGGTGCACAGTTGAGGTGCTGCTTCTACGATGTTGTTTTGTCTACTGACAGACTTCACCTACTCGTTTGTATTACATTTCATTTGTGTTGTCTGATTCTTTTTCTGTCGTAAACTCATGATGTAGACAAGGATGAATGGGGCAGCTCTTACTTTAGCGACATTTTCAATCTCTAAAATGGATATCCAAAGCAAATTAATTTTGCTTAATACAAGGAATACCTTGAGATTGATGCAAATAATCTATCCTGTTTTAATAGAGCACTCCGCAGTGAAATGCAAAGTCTGTCCGATTACTTATGGTAGTCAGTATAGTGTATAGAGCACTTTTTACCCATTTGAACGTCTTATTTGTAATGAACAGGGTTCGTTAGGAAAATTTAATTGTTTAGAAGTTAAAAGAATTATGTACACCATATTCATAGCGTATACTATAGGTATATACACAGCTGTGATTGGAATGAAGTATACAATTCAACAGTTGCATTTCTGGAATTTATACAGATTTTAGGAGACGTTTGTTCAAAAATACAATATTTTTTGTCGTCTATACTGATTATCAAATTAGAATGAAGAATACAATTCAACAGTTGAATTTCTGGAATTTATACAGATTCTAGTAGACGTTTGTTCGAAAATACAATATTTTTTGTCGTCTAAACTGATTATCACATGGGAATGAGGAATAGAATTCAACAGTTGAATTTCTAGAATTTATACAGATTTTAGGAGTCGTTTGTTCGAAAATACAATATTTTTTGTCGTTTATATTGATTTTCAAAGATAAAATAGCTACGATTTACTGCGGTGGACATTCAGGAACTGGTTTAAGCCTAAACCAAACATCACTGTTCTAATTTTTGTAAAAGGTCTTTAATAGCTAAGATATACTGATATATACATGGCAGTTACAACTTACGCGGCATCTATGACTTCCTACGAGTACTTCGTGTAGTATAAGACTTCTATTGTGTGTCGCTGTAGTCACAGCTACTCTGCTATTCAAGGGCTAACTCTCTTCTTCTTCTTTACCGGTTTTTAGACGCTCTCCAAAGTTCAAAACAACTTAGCTTAGTGTTTACTATCTGTAAATTATTATTTAAATGAGAACTAGGTTTTCATCAGGTACCTTTTATTTAGAGTTATTTTATTGTGTATTATATTATCAATTTCTTTAAGGTTTTAACCCTATTAATTTTAATAGGTACATTTGAAGCATTCTTTTTGTAATAACTAATTACTCGAATTTCATGGTGGCAATTCATGACCAGTGTCGTTTCTCAGATGTTCGCCACGTTGCTTGGCAAATGATGAGAAGGAATATTACATCCCTTGAATTTTATATCTCTATATTTTACGCCAGTTATAGTTTCCCTTCATCTTTGAAACTGTTTGTGTGTTTTACGGTTCTAAATACGTCCTCTGACAATCTAGGGAGGGTATTTTCAATCACGTAACTCATAAAAGAAGGAACCAAAAAGTGACTGGATTCAATGTGTTAAATGTAAGAAATGAATACACGAAATCTGCAGTAGGAACAGCGTGCTTTGTAACAAATGCTAAACAAAAATATACTGATTTGTACATTGTATTGTATCTTTGTGGGTTCGTGAAATTAAAGGTACAGGTTACAAACACCAAAAATTGCTCTTTATTTCCGTAGAAACACACTTTAGTCAACCTGAAAGTTGCGGAATTACGTCATATACACAGTACAACTTGCAAGGTCAACGACCACAACACAGCTCACACAGCTGTTTACGCACGCGAGTTCAATTAACAACTGTCCCCCAATGGTGGGTGGCGGCTCCTTTTTTATAGTTAACTCACTATCCGGAATGTTCTAAGACACTCAAGACGGCGCTAGAGGAAATACGAACTCTCCAGTAATCCGTCTCCTTCCCCCCCCCCCCAACGTTTTGGCGAGCTTTTATCTCTGCACTACCCGTGTCTTTGAACCGCCTCACCTCAACAATGCGTTCGCGACAATATGCTCTGAGGAAAACTACTTCCTCCTCTGGCAAGTCGGTTACCGGCCTCCGCTCCACTGCTGGGACCATTTCGGGACCGCCAGCCAGGGACCTTTCGGGCTCTGACCACCTGCCTGGGACCATTAGGGCTCAGCTGTTGGGCTCATTGCCGTGCCGCAGTAGGGGAGCGAGTTCGTTGTTCCTGGCCTGTCGGGGGAGGTCTCTATCCAAGCAAACTGTAGGGACCCTGCCCTCTGTACTGTCACGGCTCCTTGGGTCGGCCGTGATCTGTCTCCTTAGCATCATCTTTCCTCCTGGGAATGCCCCCACTTGGGGGCATAGGAAAAATGGGCCTGGCATGGTAGCCTACGTACCGAATCCCCTCGGTAATGAAATCCTAATCCTAATAGGTAGTGCACATACAGTGTCACGAATTTGTAGTGAAGCAGCTTCATCGTTGGAAAAAGGGAGCGTGCCTGTATTTCAATCTCCGGGTAAGATCCATGAAGTCGGATGCCGAGTTACTGGATTTTAAACCGTGCTTGCTGTTCCACTGCTGTGACGTGCGTCCAGGCAAGATCTTAATGTTTTAGAAATATGTAACGTGTTGTTTAATTCCGGGAAGAACAGGCAGAACCTTTGCTGGCGCGTAACACGTGCTATGTACAGATGTATTTTTTTATCTTGAAAAGTACAGAGCGATGCGCAGTGGTATCTGTACGAGTCCACCTCAGAACGGTTGCAACTGGAGGGGAGGCAGGTCAGTTGCGTACCAGTTGCAAGCAAGTGAACACGTGCAGAGTTACTGGGTAACACTACAGCTTGTTTCAAAATGTGCTTGTGTCCTGGTTCCAAAGGAGCATTTTTAAATGACGCCTCCTAGCAGCGCATTAGGAAATACAGTGCTACATTTAAAATCACGAGAAGTAATAACCAATATCCATAGATTTATAAAAAAAGGAACAATGGTCTGGGTCAGCTATAAAATACTGGGGAAGTGTATCTGAGGCAACAGTTGTGTCTGAAAGCAGTTCAGGAGAGTTCTTAAGGAAAGAAAAGCCATTGGTGCTAGTGCATCAACGTCCTTCTCTATGTCCAGTAAACAAAGATTAAGAACATGCACAAAATCTAATTTGGATGTTTTAATGCAGAAGTAATTAGGCGAAATATGAATAATTTTTAAAACACAGAAAAACAAAGACCAACTTTGAAGAAAGTGCTTATGAAGCTAAAAATTCTACTGGCTTCCAAGGCAGTGTCTGAACATTAAGAGGTGTTCTTTTGAAGCTAGGATTATTTGAAAAAAAAAAACACTAAGCGTGACAGACAAATTTTAATCGATAATCGCACCATACGTGCAAAAAGGCTGAAGTATTTACGAAATATTCGGAGGTATCGAAGTGAAGTTTATATAGCTTATACGGATGAAATTTATATAAATACAGCACATACTGGACCATATGCCTGGAGTGAAATACGTTACAGGGACTCTGCAGCGATATTAAAAGACCGACAGCTGTTTATCATGCCTGCTGGAGAACAGGGTTTGGTTCCAAATGCCTATTTACTATTTAAGATCGAACAAAAGCGTGGAGATTACTGCCATAGTAGGAATTACAACTTAGTTTATAAGAGCTGCAAAACTTGGTTCGAGAATGAAATTTGTTTTTAGACACCTTATGCACTGCCCTCCCCTCTCGTAATTATACGCGAGTGACGCATTGTGGCAATAGGTGCAATATCCCCACCACAATTGCTACTGATCCCTATCGCGTAGGATTCCTGTCACGATAAAATAATACATCTGTACAGAACTTCTGCGGGTACACCAACCACGCTTGGCAACAGCGCTCCGCTTGAGCATTGGCCAGCATTCATATGTCTAACTTTTGCTAGCGGTATAAGAAACGGCATACAACGAAATGCAAAGTTTCAATATCTTCTAAGATAATACCTCACTACAGACAAACTTTATATACAAAATTGTTAAAAAAGCTTGATTTTATAAAAAGTTTCTGCAAAAATTTTGATTATAATATTCTAGTGTGAGTTATCTTATGACAAATGTAAAAATCTTTAAAGTTCTCTTTATTCTGGAAGACTTTTGTATAACTGATAAAATGTAAGAGATAAAAGTTTAAACACAGAATTTACGTCAAACACGTTTTATTTCGTGGAGTGAACCAATTCGTAATTGATGCTTATTTGTCTGAATTTATCATTACTTGTATCAAATTAGAGGTTATTCTGTCTTACCTACAGGCCATGCAAGGAAAACTACATTTCCACGTTATCAGATACCGACCAGATTTGGGGTATTTCACTACAACTCAAGGTCTAGCTCTCTTTCTTCTTCTTCAGTTGCTTATAGACGCTCTTAATGTTCAAAGTTCCTTAATTTTTGGTCCATGTGTGTAAAGTTTATTTAAATACAGACTAGCTTTTCCTTAACAACCTTTCATTTGGGATTCTTTTATGCCACATAAACCGCGTTTTAGCGCTTAAGTAAAAGTGCAATAAAATTACTAAATGGGATGTAAGTACATAAGTACAACAAAATCTTAGAAGACATATATTTCCGTCACAGCGCAGATTTAATTCAGAGTTAAAAGGATGATAATCAACAGGAATTTCCGAAAACTACTACGGAGGAATGTGGACAATAAAGGATGTTTGTGATGGTACGAATGTTTACTGTCCTACAACGTCATATCGTACCCAGTTGAGCATTTTATTTGCAAAGAGCAAGGTTTTTGAACTATGGACACCATATTTATAGCGTGCTACAGTTATTCAAAATCACCGAAGGGAAAATTACAGTACAGATTGCAATACAGAATACTAGTTATACAGGTTTTGAAGACTTTTGTTCCAAAATTCAATATTTCCTTTCGGTCTATATTGGTTTATGGGGGCAATATAGCAAAAATTTACCTTCGTTCACATTTAGGATATGGTTTAAACACAGAAAGGAAAGTCAATGTACTAATGTGTTGTAAAAGATTCTTAATAGCTAAGACATATCAGTATATAAATAGCAATTACAACTTCCGCGACATCTAGAACGTACTTTGTGTACTTTGCGTTGCGTTCCACTGTGTGTCGCTGTAGTCACAGCTACTCAAGAAACTCGCGGGACCTTTGAACTGAAGCTTTGCACCGGTTTTCTTCGTGGTGCGTTCCCTTTACTGTGACATATAACATACGTATTAGGCAGAGGAGAAATTACATTCTACCCAAGAATTAAATGTAAAGGTCGCAGTATAAATATATATTTTGGTATCACCTGAATCTAAAAAAATGTCCCAATAGCACTCTATCCTTTAATTAGAACCTTATTCGAAAATGTTGACTGTGTAAGATCAGATCTATTTAGGTACAGATTGTGGCTATCAAATCAAAGCAATCTCAACCTGAGTGCACTGGATGAAGAATTAGTGAATTGCCAAGAGAATGGATATTTGAAGTTTGCCGTGACCCATTTTAACTTCTCTTCCGACACACATTACATTGATAATGTCTCGGTTTGTGTGAGCTTCATTTCACTCGTATCATCGTCAGATATGACTTTATGTTGCAGGAATAAATAAAACAAGCATAAAGCTTTGAACCATTCCAGACTTAACATAATACTTACGTTAATGGGAGTGAACTGGTGGTTCTTCAAGATATGTGTGTAACTAGAAAGATATAAGAATAGAGACAAAGATGTCTAAGATAATTTCAAGGTCTCATTAAGTCCCTTACTACTATACAAAGGGATGATCCATATTGTAGTTTAAGAGAGATGTGTTAATTACTCCTTCTATTAATAAGAAAGAAACCGAATAGTTACTACAGTTAGTAATTATTACACAATAATGGCTTACATGTATTTATTAAAATTCGAATCATTTAAATTAGAATACTAAATTAATTTTTAAGGTAACGGGGTGGTAGCTATAGTTATTTACAGATAATTTGAGCTGAAGAACCAGGTTTGAATGGACATACATCAAAGTTTGAATTGCTGGACCTTATAAAAGTTTTCGCGGATATCTTTTGTCAAAAAGGACATTTCTTGTCGACCTACACTGTTTTTTGTATCCATAAAAGCTGCAGCCTTGAATGACTAGAGCCAGACTGAAAACCTTAGTGCTATAGCCGGGATTTGAACCACGGATCTGCCGCTCCTCTTGTGGTTTCTCTGAACCACTGAGCTAATATGGCCAACATGCCGACCTGATATTAAATTCTCCTATTGGCTCCAATGTTTCTCGGTAGACCACTAGGAGTTCTCATATACAATGAGACACGCACCTTATGTGGCGACTTACTATTCTGCAAATATATATATATATATATATATATATATATATATATATATATATATATATATATATATATATATATATATATACGTCCTTCAACCTCAAGTCAAATGAAATTAGTGAAATGATGCCCAAATGGGTCCAGAGTCCATGTAGCTTAAAGATACCCCACATTCATCTTTAAGATAAGGTAAAACGTCGAAAAAATTTTATCCAGGTAGCTCACTTGACTCGGGACCTCTTTAAATTGGGGCAGACACCCTACCACCTACACTACCTGTTTTCATGATTTTTTATGTATAGGTCACACAAGGTAAACAAAATTTCCAGGTTACAGATAGCGACCAGTATTTGACTACAGCTCAAGGTGTACGTCGATTTCTTCTTCCTTAGTTCTTTATAGACGCTGTTGAATGTAAGCATCTTATGTAAGCGTCTGCTGTTTTTAAAGTTTATTTAAATGAAGACCAGGTTTTCTTAAGTATCTGTTATTTGGATTCTTGTATGATATCTAAACTTGAAATTCTACAGCATTTTCAGCGCTTCTACAAAATGTCTAAACATGGCTGAGAATACTGAAGGAAAACACAGCCTTAAATGGCAGGTATTGCATCTACAAGGGTGATTTAATTATATGTTACAAAGTTCTTTATCAAAAGGTATTTCGGAAGATTTATGTGATTGTTCAGCACTACATACACATGGAACAAGATGTTTTGAATTGTAAATTTAATAAAGGAAAAATAGGATGTATATAATACCACGAATGCATACAGCCAAAAACGTCAAAGATTGTCGTAAATGTATACAAGTCTTTTGTACGCAGTCGAGCATCGGCAAAGTGTTAATGTCTCTTTTATCAAAGGGGGTACCTGTGGCATATATAAGGCATGCCAAAGCTAATATTACAACTCGACAAGAATAGGAATAAAATATAATATTTAGGGTTTATTTTCTGATACTTATAAAGAATTTAGGAAAAAGCACTGTTTGGAAATACAGTACCTCTTGTCGGTTTATCTTTACTTTTATATAAAATATAACTATAAATAACTATTGAACGCATTTAGTACATGGTTTGAAACAAAACATCATTATTCTAATATTTTTAAAATATTCTTAATATCCAAGAAATATTAATATATACATAGAAAATATAATTTGCGCGTCATCTATCACATCCCAGGCTTACTTCGTGTTGCATGCGACTTCCACTCTGTGTCGCTGCAGTCACCGCTACTCAAGAAAACACGCGGGGCCTTTTAGCTGCTCAAGATCTACCTCTCTTTCTGGTTTATTTGTTTGTAGACGCTCTTGAAAGTAGACAGCGTCTGCTGACTGTAAATATGTAAGTGAAAACCAGGTTTTCGTCAAATATCTTTAATTTGGTATTCGTTCATTGTGCGTTATATTCTCATTTTTTATTATCTTGTACAAAAATTGTAAAAATTAGTTTAAGTTTGTGGCTTAGAATTAGAAATAGGATTTTATGCATTAAAACGTGTAAAATAAGCATGCATTCATATTGTAAAATGTTGAAAATATGCAATCAAATCTGCTATTGAACTAACAACAAATAAAATCTTTTTCGAGTAGTTACATTATTGCAGTGCTTAGAAGTAATTTTCTCCAACATGAAAAGCTCGCCTCCACAGATCAGAAAGACGACGTATGCTATCCACAGCGTCTTGTTGTCCTAACATCAAACAGACTGCTCTACTGCTGGTATAGTTGTATGTCTGGTTCTAAGTGGTTATTTCATTTGCGCAATAAGATGGGCTCATATCTGTCCACAAACGATGTTCTCCCATCTGTGGTGTAACAGCATTCACATGCACATCATCACTTGGTGATTGCGGTCTGCCAACTCCAGTCCGCCCTTCCTCTACCAAATGCATTCGCCCATCTAGTCACGGTACGAAATGGTAAAATCTGTCTACCACAATCTTCCAGTAATTCTGTATGACATTGTCGAGCATTGATACCTCTAGCAACCTGAATTTTAATGAAAATCTTTGTTCATATTTAGTACACATATTCAGAGCCTACAAGTTATTGCTATGACGCCATTACTTAGCATTATCCCACATCAAACATACAAATGGGCGACTTACAAATTTTATAATTTAGTTAGTTCTCCCACAACTGTACTTATTCCTTACCTCAGAAGAGCAACAGTTCCTTAAAAGTTCCAATTTAACCAAAATGTAAAATAAAACTTAGACACATAAATAATACTTGCTTCATCGCCATTTTCGACAACCAGACTGTTAACTGAATTTTTTTTCCATGAATATATAATTTTTAAAATTATTTTTTTTTCAGCGTAGAAACATGTTGTAAAAGAATTGAGACATTCAGTAAGCAGAGTTTGTTATTTAAATAGAGGCTAAGAAACTGTAATGTCGACGATTTTCTTACATTAGAACCATTCAGTTCGTTAAGTTCAAAATTTCAGCATCTTGTAAGATAATACCCCACTCCAGACAAGCTTAATATATACAATTGTTAAAAATGTTTGATTTTATAAAAAGTTGCTGCATCAATTTTGATTATAATGTTGTATGTGTGAGATATTTTAATGAAAAATGTAAAAGTCTTTGAAGTTCTCTTTATTCTGGGAGGCTTTTGTATAACTGGTAAAATGTAGGAGGTAAAAGAAAATGTATACCTTGTTAAAACACAAATTTACGCCAAACACATTTTATTTCATGGGGTGAACCAATTCGTAATTGATGCCTATTTATCTGAATTTATCACTACCTATATCAAATTAGATGTTGTCATGTCTTATCTACAGGCCATGCAAGTAAAACTGCATTTCCACGTTATCATATAGCGACCACCTTTGGGGTATTTCACTACAACTCAAGGTCTAGCTCTCTTTCTTCTTCTTTAGTTGCTTATTGTCGCTCTTAATGTTCAAAGTACCCTAACCTTTGGTCTATGTGTGTAAGGTTTATTTAAATACAGACTAGGTTTTCCTTAATAACCTGTCATTTGGGATTCTTTTATGGCGCCTAAACCGCGTTTTAGCGCTTATGAAAAAGAGCAAAAAAATTACTAAAAAGGGATGTAAATACCTAAGTACAACAAAATCTTAGAAGACAGATATTGCCGCCACAGTGCTGATTTAATTCAGAGTTAAAAAAATGATAATCAAAAGGAATTTTCGAAAACTACTACGTAGGAATGTGGGCAATAAAGGATGAAGCAGCATGTTTGTGATGGGACGAATGTTTACTGTCCTACAACATCGTAACGTACCCACTTAAGCATCTTATTTGGAAACAGCAAGGACTTTGAACTATGGACACCACTTTTATAGCGTGCTACAGTTATTCAAAATCACCGAAGAAAAAATTGTTGTAAGATTTGGAATACAGAATGAAGATATGGGTTGAATTTCTGCCAGTTATATAGGTTTAGAAGACTTTTGTTCCAAAATTCAATATTTCCTTTCGGTCTATATTGGTTTATGGGCGCAATATAGTAAAAACTTACCTTCGTTCACATTTAGAATATGGTTTAAAAAGAAGAAAGGAAAGTCAATGTTCTAATGCGTTGTAAAAGGTTCTTAATAGCTAAGACATATCGGTATACAAATAGCAATTACAACTTCCGCGACATCTAGAACGTCCTTCGTGTACTTTGCGTTGCATGAGTCTTCCACTGTTTGTCGCTATAGTCACAGCTACTCAGGAAACTCGCGGGACATTTGAACTGGAGCTTTGTACCGGTTTTCTTCGTGGTGCTTTACTTTTAGTGTTACATATAACATACGTATTAGGTAGAGGAGAAATTACATTCTACCCAAGAATTAAATGTAAAGGTTGCAGTATAAATATATATTTTGGTGTCACCTGAATCTAAAAAAAAAAAAAATGTCCCAATAGCACTCTATCCTTTAATTAGAACCTTATTCGAAAATGTTGACTGTGTAAGATCAGATCTATTTAGGTACAGATTGTGGCTATCAAATCAAAGCAATCTCAACCTGAGTGAACTTGACGAAGAATTAGTGAATTGCCAGGAGAATGGATATTTGAAGTTTGCCGTGACCCATTTGAACTTCTCTTCCGAAAGACATTACATTGACATTGTCTCGGTTTGTGTGAGCTTCATTTCACTCGTATCATCGTCAGATATGACTTTATGTTGCAGGAATAAATAAAACAAGCATAAAGCTTTGAACCATTCCAGACTTAACATAATACTTACGTTAATGGGAGTGAATTGGTGGCTCTTCAAGATATGTGTGTAACTAGAAAGATATAAGAATATAGAGAAAGATGTCTAAGATATTTTTAGGTCTCATTAAGTCCCTTACTACTGTACAAAGGGATGATCCATATTGTAGTTTAAGAGAGATGTGTTAATTAGTCCTTCTATTAATAAGAAAGAAAACGAATAGTTTTTTACAGTCAGTAGTTATTACACAATGAGGGCTTACATGTATTTATTAAAATACGAATCATATAAAATAGAATAGGAAATTAATTTTTAAGGTAACGAGGTGGTAGCTATAGTTATTCACAGATAATTTGAGCTGAAGAACCAGGTTTGCATGGACATACATCAAAGTTTGAATTCCTGGACCTTATAAAAGTTTTCGCGGATATCTTTTGTCAAAAAGGACATTTCTTGTCGACCTACACTGTTTTTTGTATCCATAAAAGCTGCAGCCTTGAATGACTAGAGCCAGACTGAAAACCTCAGTGCTATAGCCGGGATTGGAACCACGGATCTGCCGCTCCTCTTGTGGTTTCTCTGAACCACTGAGCTAATATGGCCAACATGCCGACCTGATATTAAATTCTCCTATTGGCTCCAATGTTTCTCGGTAGACCACTAGGAGTTCTCATATACAATGAGACACGCACCTTATGTGGCGACTTACTATTCTGCAAGTGCTTATGTCCCAGGCTTCATATACGTCCTCCAACCTCAAGTCAAATCGGATGATGAATGAAAGTAGTGAAATGATGCCCAAATGAGTCCAGAGTCCATGTAGCTTAGAGCTACCCCACATTCATCTTTAAGATAAGGGAAAACCTCGAAAAAACGTTATCCATGTAGCTCACCTGACTCTTGACCTCTTGAAATTGAGGCAGACACCCTACCACCTACGCTACCTGTTTTCAAGATTTTTTATGTATAGGCCACACAAGGTGGAGAAAATTTCCAGGTTACAGATAGCAACCAGTATTTGACGACAGCTCAAGGTCCACGTCGATTTCTTCTTCTTTATAGACGCTGTTGAATGTAAGCATCTTATGTAAGCGTCTGCTGTTTTTAAAGTTCATTTAAATGAAGACCAGGTTTTCTTTAAGTATCTGTTATTTGGATTCTTGTATGATATCTAATCTTCTAATTCTACAGCATTTCCAGTGCTTCTTCTAAATTTCTAAACATGGCTGAGAATACTGAAGGACAACGCAGTCTTAAAAGGCAGGTATTGCCGCTACAACGGTGATTTAAATATATGTTACAATGTTTTTTATCAACAGGTATTTCGGAAGACTCATGTAATTGTTCAGTACTACATACACATGGAACAAGATGTTTTGAATTGTAAATTTAATAAAGGAAAAATAGGATGTATATAATACCACGAATGCCTACAGCCAAAAACGTCAAAGATTGTCGTAAATGTATACAAGTCTTTTGTACGCAGTTGAGCATCGGCAAAGTGTTAATGTCTCTTTTATCAAACGAGGTACCTACAGCATATATAAAGTATGCCAAAGTTAATATTACAACTCGAGAAGAATGGGAATAAAATATAAAATTTAGGGTTTAATTTCTGATACTTATAAAGAATTTAGGAGAAAGCACTGTTTGGAAATACAGTACCTCTTGTCGGTTTATCTTTACTTTTATATAAAATATAACTATAAATAACTATTGTCCACATTTAGTACATGGTTTGAAGCAAAACAAAACATCATTATTCCAATATTTTTAAAATGTTCTTAATATCCAAGACATATTAATATATACATAGAAATTACAATTTGCGCGTCATCTATCACATCCTAAGCGTACTTCGTGTTGCAGGCGACTTCCACTCTGTGTCGCTGCAGACACCACTACTCAAGAAAACACGCGGGGCCTTTTAGCTGCTCAAGATCTACCTCTCTTTCTGGTTTATTTGTTTGTAGACGCTCTTGAAAGTAGACAGCGTCTGCTGACTGTAAATATTTAAGTGAAAACCAAGTTTTCGTCAAATACCTTTAATTTGGGATTCGTTTATTGTGCGTTATATTCTCATTTTTTAATATCTTGTACAAAAATTGTAAAAATTACTTTAAGTTTGTGGCTTACAATTAAATGGGATTTTATGCATTAAAACGTGTAAAATAAGCATGCATTCATGTTGTAAAATGTTGAAAATATGCAATCAAATCTGCTATTGAACAAACAACAAATAAAATCTTTTTCGAGTAGTTACATTATTGCAGTGCTTAGAAGTAATTTGCTCCAACATGAAAAGCTCGCCTCCACAGATCAGAAAGACGACGTATGCTATCCACAGCGTCTTGTTGTCCTAACATCAAACAGACTGCTCTACTGCTGGTATAGTTGTATGTCTGGTTCTAAGTGGTAATTTCATTTGTGCAATAAGATGGGCTCATATCTGTCCAAAAACGATGTTCTCCCAGCTGTGGTGTAACAGCATTCACATGCACATCATCACTTGCTGATTGCGGTCTGCCAACTCCAGTCCGCCCTTCCTCTACCAAATGAATTCGCCCATCTAGTCACGGTACGAAATGGTAAAATCTGTCTACCACAATCTTCCAGTAATTCTGTATGACATTGTCGAGCATTGATACCTCTAGCAACCTGAATTTTAATGAAAATCTTTGTTCATATTTATTACACATATTTAGAGCCTACAAGTTATTGCTATGACGTCATTACTTAGCATTATCCCACATCAAACATACAAATGGGCTACTCATAAATTTTATAATTTAGTTAGTTCTCCGACAACTGCACTTATTTCTTATCTCAGAAGAGCAACAGTTCATTATATGTTCCGATTTAACCAAAATATAAAAGTGTGTGTGAGTGAGTGTGTGGTGTTTTAGGGCCCGTCGACAGCAAGGTCATTTGGGCCACCAAAATATAAAATAAAACTTAGAAACATATATAATACTTGCTACATCGCCATTTACAACAACCGGACTGTTAACTGAACTTTTTTCCATGAATATATAAACTACTAAAATTATTTTTTCAGCGTAGAAACATGTTGCGACAGAATTGAGACATTCAGTAAGCAGAGTTTGTTATTTAAAGAGAGACTAAGACACTGAAATGTCGACGATTTTCTTACATTAGAACCATTCAGTTTGTTAAACAGCGAAGATCCTGGAGAATGATGTTATAGAATTTGAACAATGGACTCAATATCCGAAATAGAACCCAAACTTAACACTTTTTTCAGTGCCGTACTATAAAGCACAATCAGAGCTGACACAAATAAAGTATACTACAATCTAGAGGTATTGCTACTACAGAGCTGATTTCATAAAATGTTACAAATATGTTAATAAACAGGAATTTCCGAAAATTCATGTGAATGTTCGGTAAAGCGTACGAATGTGAACACGTTTGGAATTATAAATCTAAGTAAAGGTAAAATCAGGATGTCTCTGATGTGCCAATTGTAATGTACTCACACAATATCAAGATCATCCTAAGAGTATACAACTTCTGTACTCATTTGAGCATCTTAGTTGGAAAGACCAAGTTGTAAACCACGGTTATTTCACAGGAAATGTTTTACCTTCTTATTTTTGTAACTTGCATCCTTCAACGTTGTTATATCGGACGATGAATGGATCGGGTGAAATGATACTCAAATGAGCCCAGGGTCCATGGAGTTTAGAGTTACCTGACATTCGTCATTCAGGATAAGAGAAAACCCGGCAAAAGACCTTATCTAGGTAACTCACCCTGACCGAGATTCGAACTGGGGACCTCTTGAACGTGAGGCAGACTCACAGGAAATGGTTACTAAATAACTGTGTAGTATACAACTTGCTACATTTATTAGAAGTAATTAACAGAGATGGAACTTGAATAGAAAACATAAAAACAGTTGAAATTTTGGACCTTAAAGAGGTTTTAGGAGACTAGTTCGAAAATATAATTTCTCTTGTCGGTCTTTCTTAATGTTTATATCTTATATTTTAATTAAGTACAGGGTTTAAACCAAAACAAAACATAATTGTTCTTAAGTTTTATAAAATATTTTATAAGGTATTCATCCTTAGGGCAGAAAGATTATGTTGAATATGACCAAGTTTTTAGGAAAGCTAATAAAGGGAAGGGATTTATTATATATGAATTTAAATGAATAAATAATTGGGTGACACTGTGTGTGCTATAGACATATTTTACGTGGCCCAGACTATCACCACGTTTCTCCAAGCCTTGGGCTCTCCTGTAAGCTAGAGGGAGCAAGTGGAAGCTGCCGATCGACTGGTTGAGCATTCCAATTGTGCAGAAAACCTAAAGCATCAGTCATATCCTCAGTGTAGTAGAGTCCACTAAGGCTCCATTAATTTTTGATGGGTTCTTAATTAATTTCAACACAGAGCTTCTGATTGGAGAAATTACTTATTGCCGTTTATGCGCAGCTGTATCAAACTTGACTGTTTTGGTACAAGATATTGAGACATTCATTGTGCTCCTGAAAATATATTTGGGATTTCAGTTTACTCATCCTTCAGTAAAAGAATACCTCAATTTCACCGTCTGCAAGATCCGAGAATACTTTCTGCTCAACAAAGAAAACATCGGACTGAGCCATTCAAGGGCTCCAATTTGATTTGAAAATTATAAAGCAAATGTCCAATAATTACTTTGAGATGAATACTGATGTACAGCATTGCGTTACCACCACACTTTACATCTTGTGGATATTATAAACGCTAATTGACACTTATGTCTTTCTCATTTCCCTCAGAAGTACCTGCTGCAGTAAACAGAGAGAAATGGGGTAGTATTATCACTTTTGTCACTTCACATTTTATAAAGTATGACATTTGTTTGGTCCAGATACACAAGTATTTCAACGAGGTCGGTGAATGGAATCAATGCTTGCTAGTCTCAAATTAATAGAAGCATTGGTTTTCTGATTCTCTGAATTGTCCGCAGTGCCTGAACAGATTGTTGCATTGTTTGTTTCAGAGTGGATTTTACAACATTCAGCTTTACAACAGATCTACACATTCCTTACATCAGGATAGAAGGAAAATATAAGCTGAATGGCCGCATATTGCTACTGCCTCTAAGTGGAAACGGAAAGGCCTGGTTTGAACCGCGTAAGTATTGCTGGGAGAGTGTGATAGGAAGTTTCATTCATTTATTACATCCATCTCAAACAAATTGTATATTAAGATCATGACAACTGAACGTTATTGCAACTTACAGTAACTGAAGAATTGAATGTATGAAGCTAAGCTCTGTAATGTGAGAAGTATTAGAACATTATTTTTCAATTGCAGAACTTACGAAATGTAGTATACCCTTAGCATAACATGAATGTAACTTGATAGATAGAGTCAGGGCCATGGTAGGTCAATGGGTTAGAGCGACTGGATGGAAACCAGGAGATCCGTGTTTCAAATCTCAGTCATGGCATTGAATTTTTCATGTTGACTCTATCAAAAACCTTAGCCTGTATTCGGTTAGTGTGAAGAAATTATTAATTTCCATCAAATAACTAAATTGAATATAACTTACCAAGCAATAAGATTACATATATAATTTCTTAATAACAAAATTAGAAATAAGTGGAAAGTTAAGATAACATCATCCACTCAAACCTTCTGTTAATAACCCCTATCATCAGCTTAGCAATGTAAGTTTACTATGACAATGAATATACAATCAAAATATTAAATGAGTGTTCGTTTACCTCAGTTAGCTAATTTTCTATCCCTTAAAACAATTTAAGCTGCTCTGAATACTCAATTATTCCAGGTGTTCTATCATTTTCATAATCACATTTCTTCAATAGAAACAAGTAACAATATGGAAGTCAGTATACATAAGAGAATACAGTTTATGGGAAGCTGTAAGATGAACAAAAAAATATGCTTCTGCAAACCTGTTTGCACTTGCATATTGCTCCTGCTTCCAAAATCAGAGATCTTACTGTTTATTCTTGATCTTATTTCTCCTATTAATGATGTACAGTGAGTTTACAAATTATATTCATATCATATGAAAACTGGATTTAAATTATTTTACTAGGTAGTTTTGTGCATTGCAATTAATGTGGATAATATTTAGAAATGTGATTAAAAAATAGTTGCATGCTGGTTAATTAGACGAACTAATTTATTTAATTTATTTATTTATTATTTAGAAGTATTAACACCAATTTCTTAAGATAGGTGGAGCCTTAGTGGCAAATATTTATATTTGTGTAATGATTTATTTAGTTACCTATTTGGTACACAAAAAGAAAGAAACATAAATAAATGGAAACGGAGGAGGCTTATTAATAAGTTAAAAAAGCTATGAATTGATTGCATTACTTCTTTTACTTTTACAACAAGTGCTGGACACATAGATTCCTTGACTTTGGTTCCTTGACATAGTGCAGCTAGTTCCGTACCTTGTGGTAGCCTCTCAAGGAGGAGTATTTCATATACTACAAACTCCACAAATAATTGGATTAGATCAGGCAAGCACGTTGGATAGGCAATGGACCACTTTGCTTTGCCATAGCTAGAGCACATCCTTAAATAAAAAAATAAAACCATGAAAAAGTAGAGGAACTAAAATTCAGAATCAAATAAGACCATTTAATTAAAAATTGTTCATCTAAAATGTGCTCATTTCTTTATTTGCTATACCATGCTTTTAGAATCTAACAAGGGAACTATCACTATGCTCAAACCTATATTGGCTTGAGAGTTTGATGGCATCATCTCTGCTCTATGTGGGGCCTGTGGAGTAGAACCACAATGCCCAAAACTGAAGCCTAAAAAGTGCCATATGCGACCACTTGGAAGTAGCTGCTGGACTCCCTCATCAGCTCTCTGCCAGCGCTCCTTAAATATGTCTATGTGTTGACGCAGCCCGCAGGGGTAAACAATCCCTCCCATTCAATGCTGTGTTATTATGCCTATATGTTCCTACATATTTTGGACTCATTTTTGGGTACTTCCAGCTATACTAGGCATCCAATTTTTGGCACAATGCCTCACATGTAGCAGGGATGATGCCATCAAACTCTCAAGCAAATACTGGAATGAACATAGTGATAGTTCTATTGTAAGCGTTTCATACAATGTATACCCTTTACAAAATCTTTCAAGATCGTAAAAAGGTACACAATTATTATACCTACTCCAGGCACATACATTTTGAGAAACTTAATCGTAGCTCTGTAGAGTTAGAAAGCTCCAAGAATTAAAGGGAATTTTCTCTGTCACCAGGCCAAGAAGGAAGTGCAGTATTGTACTCATAATTTGAATAATTTTCATAAGCTCACAAAAGACCATATATGTCAATAATTTACTATTCAACGCTTTTTGTACTGAAGGAAACATGGTTTGTTATACATCTATTATTGTTTCAGGTGATATGAAAGTAATAACCCACCAAGATATTACAGTTGTCAAACGAGATGACCATAAATTCTTCAATCTAAATGATGTTAATGTTGATTTCACCGTTGGCTCAATGAGAATGTATCTTGGTAATCTCTACAATGGTCGTAGGATTTTGGGTAATTTATAACTTTTCATTCTCGTTATCAGTTTGGTTAAGCTTTTATATTTTATATTTTTTTTTTACTAATAGGTAATTTAGAATAAATATGATTAATGAATTCAACACCTATTATAACAAAAGAAATATAATTATTTATTCCATTGATACACAAAATAATGGAGTAGCAAAGCAAACATAATTTCTTGTATCTTCAGAAACAATGTTAAATTTGAATTGTAACAATTTTCATGTTACATTAAGGGCAACAATAACTCCGCCAGAGTTATTTATGCAGGCAAAAATTACTTATGTTAAAAAAAATTTACATTTTGAGCTGAACTTAAAGAATACTAGACTGCGAAACTGTCCATTGCTTTAATGCCTTTTATTAATGCAGACTTTCACCTCTTATAATTGATGAGCTCAGTGGAAAAGGAGCACATGCCATCAGGGTGTCTTTCCAGGAAAAGGGAATTAAGAAAATCTTTTATATGAAAATGTGAACTCCTGGTATTTTACCAACACTTGTTACATAAACTGGATAGTGTTTTACAAATACTACTAAATATTAAGGTCCTCGCCGTGGCATAATGGACTAGAGCATTGTACTTTGGTTCCCTGCCACAGAATGCACCTGGAATCATTCCTACCCCTGGAGGGTGTGGATTTTAAGTCCTGGATAGTGCCCACTCTGCATCATTTTTTTTTTTTTTTTTTTTTTTTTTTTTTTTTACCGTGGGGGGAAAAACCCAGTTACAGGCGACGGCCCTCGTGCGATGGCCGACAGTGTGAGGGTCCCCGTGCCCTGAGGGGGCAGGTATACTCACTAAAAAACCCCTCCACGTGTTAGTTACGTAACTTACATTATTTTGCGTGCATTTATTAACATGCTTAGTCGGGTCCCGCATAGCACCCCGGTTAGTATGTGGTATCTATTAAGCTGGCATGCGATGCATGCGAGCGCGTCTATGTTGCTTCTTGGTGGTGACCATGAAACCTGGGCACCACCAAGTGTAATTTATGCTTTACTTTAATTATGTACATTTGGCCGAGGCCGGGTAGGCCTGTTGGTCAGTGTTACGTGTAACTTATCTGTTATATATGTGTTATTCGTAAGCTTGTGTATTGTAATGGTAGAGCTCAGGCCTTGGTGACCTGATAGTCAGGAATTGGTATGGTTGTTAGTTCTACTTATGGCCCCAGTCTTTCTGGGTTTGTCAGTAGTTAGTACATGGCATGCAATTCGAACTATGTGTTCGGTCGTCCTTGGTTCCGGCGTTCTGCATCATGAGGAAATTGAGGAGCTATGCTAGGTAGTGAACCCTGGTTCAGAAAGAGAACTTTCTGGCTGGGGGTGCCGTGATTTTGACCACATCTCCTCGCCATTATCATGTTGGTATGAGGCTGGCAGTTAGATTGGTAGGCTCTGGCACGCCTGTAGGCTGCTATGCCATGGGTTATGTTTTATTAAATAATATCAATTTGGTATTGTTATTTCGTAACAATTTAAAATAAGTAATTAAAAGCAAAGCCTCAGAATTTCTTATATTTATATAATTGTTTGTAGGCAAGGTTTAAGAATGCAATCCTATCAGATAAAAATGGAATTAAAGATGTTTAAGCATTTTGTAAATTTATATTACTTGGACATATAACTGCTTTATAAGTAGGTTGAGTGAGGCAGAGCCAGAGTAGCATGTGTGACTTGCATTTGGAGGATCATATGGTTCAATCCCTCTTGAATGTGCATTTTGACTTAGGCTTTTTATGGTTTCCCCTTATTACTTAGGCAAATTCTAACTTTCTTGCTTTCACACCATCATTTCCCTTCCATCATTTCCCTTCACACCCGGTGTGGTGATCAGGGTGAAAGAATAGTCCCGGCATAGCCCATGCATGTCATAGAAGTTGACTAAAATGGACACCTACTGCTTAGGGGTATAGCTGAGTCACCCTGACTTCAGGGATATAAATAGGAGTCCTGGTTCTTCAGGTTGGGGGTTGGGCACTAGGCTAACTCTCTAGCCCCTTAAAAAATTACTGTTAAAGAAAGCACAGATAAGCCTCGGATTGGAAGAATTGGAATTATGAATAGAGATGAAAGGCAGAAGATGGAGATGACTTAGACTGAGGCCCAAAAAGGGCTGTGAAAGTCATGAAAAATAGTAGCATTTTGGCTGGCCCCGTAGATCAGTCGGTAGAGCACCTGCCTGCCGAGCTAGGGCTCCCGGGTTCGATTTCTGGCAGTGAGGGTGGGGATTTTTCTCCGTCCAAGATGATTCCTCATCTTCCCCGGAGTCTGGAAGTATGAATGAGAGTGTGAATGTGTGCGTGATCTAATGATTAAAAACCAAAGATAACGAGTTAACACCTTCGGTATGTTCCAAAGGAGAACGGCCGCCGATGTGACCATTGCAGTGTAAGACAAAAAAAAAAAAAAAAGTAGCATTTTGCTTTATTCCATTTCCTTATCAGTTTTCAGGTTTAGCTTTAGACTCATGGTGTATGTTGGTACTGGACTTAGGCGTGAGTGTTTACTGTAAAGACTGTTCATGGCACTGGGTGGCACATCAAGTACTACAATGAAGGGACTTCTGCATGTCTCTGTGATCTGTCTGCCCATGAACCTATAGCTCTCTGCATTCTCTTACTTCATTGCTTCCTTCTGGATGGTGTTAGCCACAATAAATTTGCATAGGTCATAGTACATGATGTGTCCCCCTGAATCATCTACCCTAAATCCTATATTTTAAAGGTAAATAGGTATTACATAGATTCCATATTACTTCATACAGAATCAAGCTCTTCATCAACATTTTCTGGTTCCATTGGTCTAAATAATCATCACTTCTTAATGACTGGTAAAAATGTGAATATATTGGAGGCACGAGCTTAGTAAACTTTAAACGTCCATTAACCTTATTGACTTAATTTGATCTCTATTTTGGATACTTAGGAACTAACTGAAGATCCATAAATCTAGTAAATCATTCACAAGACTTCTAGATAAACTTTGAGAAGTGTTTTTTGTTTGGTTGTTTGAATCCAAGCTGTCCATTGAAAAGACATTGATTCATAAAATCTAGAGAAATTAATGGCTTGGCCTCTTTTCCACTGAAAATTTGTTAGGCATGTAAATTAGCAAATGAATAATGCTCTTGTAAAAGAATGAGCACATACCATTCTTGTAGGAGTTATTTGTTATGATACTGAATGGCATGGCTGTTTTCCCGTACCGAAATCATTATAGAGCCGACATGTGCCCTTTTTACCCTGAGCACCTCAATTATATTTTATCATGCAAAGCTGGTACTCTACACATATATCTTTAAGTGATTAACTTGCTATGGCATTATCATAATTTTTATTTTTATTTAATACTTTTGAAAAACTAAATATGTACTTTGAAATAATTTGTAAGTCTTAGTTAACTACCCCTTCTATTGTTTTTCAGAGGAGAGCACAAACCAATACATTAATGCTCACTGGCGGCCAGTAATGGAATCACTGAAACCAATTTTAGCAAAAACAACTGAAGATATAATTTTCACTATAATGAAGCAACTTTTTGACAATACACCTGCAGAATTCTTTATTGGTGATGTTCAGTAAATGACATTTAACATCTTAAGTTATGATAGAGAAATAGATTAGCAGAAGAAACAAAAAGTGCACTTATGAACTGGAATTTAGGCTTTATCTATTTCTAAGCGTCATTTGTGTAAAATTAAAGCTCGTATAACAGAAAAAGCTAGTAATTAAGCTTAAAAATGTAAGAAAGAATTGATGTTTGTTTAGTACCTGTATGAGATGTATAGAATCCGCTGTAATCTCACAGTATTTTATAATTTCGGTTAACTTACACTACTCATATTCGAAATTCTGAAACAAAACATTAAGTTTATGTGATACCACAATAGTCTCTTATATGATCCTTTATATTGATTTTGTGACGATACATTAAGTACCTACAAGTTGATTGAAATTCTTGCAGATCAAAGTATCAGCATTACTCTTAGCCATGGATTATGGTTTATGATATTTACTATTTTAAAAGTCATGCTGTGAGAAGTATCCAGAGTAAAGTACTGACGGCGTGAATATCGTCATGTTCTTTTTCCCCAAATTTTACAGCCATTTTGAACTTCTGTGATCAGATTGTGACTTTAGAAATAACTAACTCATTGTTTTCAAAGTTTTATTGTAAGTTTTTACTACTTTTTTCTAGGAAACACAAACACATTACTCCCAAATGATTCTTCCCATTTTGGAAATTTACAAAACATCATCAGTTTTATAATAAGGGGAAGTGATGTGAGTATTTGTACATTTCCTTGTATTTATTAACAGAGTGTTTATACATACAAATATTTTCTGTTTTTAATAACATCCACCCTGTATGTGGGAGTAGCTTTTCTGCCTCATATCTTTTTGGACCAAATTGTAATCTGTTGAGTTATGTAGGATTTTATAGAGCTTTATTATTTTAAGGAGACACACATGGAGTCATTTAATAGATCATTTCATACCTTAATTCATCACATTCCATATTAGCTGTGATCTAACGAATACTAGGCAGAAATAAAGCTAGTAAACTCTAACATACATCAAATTAAGAACCTAAATTTACCACAATAAGCATTTTAAGTATTACTGCAAATGTGTTACAGAAGTTCATACAATGGCTCATAATTATAAGCAGGCATTTGAGATTTAATCAGTTTTAGTTAGTTGTAGTCAAAAAATTGTTCCATTTGAAAATAAATGCAACTTTATGCTGAAATTACTTTTCCAGGCAATTGTAAGAAACATTTAACAGCTACATTTATGAGCTCTTGTCTGAAATTAATTCTGTGGAAATGGTATATCAGTGAGATTTCTCATTTCAGAAATATTTACAATAGTAATTTTAAGTGATCACCTTGTACATGATAATATGCAGTGAGGTAGATGAATTAAGTACCTGTAATATCTAATAATTGTTTTCCTTTTCTACAGATTAATATAACTAATATTAAAAACATGCACAAAATTATCTTAATTAAACTGAGCAGGATGGCTCAGGTGGTTTTGTCTGTGGTCCACATTCGGGAGGTCCAGGTTCACATGGCTAGTGTACAGACCCATGGTTTTTTTCAGGGATTTCCCTGATTGGTAGGCGAAAGCTGGATAGGTTAATTACATTCCCTAAATTTCCTGTCACTGATTTCATCTCCATTGTCATTTCGCTTCTCATCTGGTGGTCTCTTTCAGGGTAGAAGTCCCGGCGCTGCATGGCAGGATGATATGCTCCTGTTAAGTATTTCCTCCTCTGGTAGGATGGTTTCCCATCTCCAGGCCAACTCTTCAATAGTAGGAACACTACCCTCTGCACTGTTGTGATCCTTGTGACAACCGCCCTCATCTCCTCTCACCTCATCCTTCCTCCCGGGGATGCCCCACTTGGGACATAGCTACAATAGATCGATTGGTTAAAGTGCTGAATCCCCTACATTAGATTCTTCCTTTCCCATCGTAACTAAACTATAAAGTGACTATATGTTACAATAATTGCCATGATACACTTAAATACTTAAAGCATCAACTTAAAAGTTACAAAACACTATATTCAACCAGACTGAGAGGAGATGACAGCATAGGACAGGACCTCTAACATCTATAGATTTGAACTCTCTAGTGACAGTTCACACAACTGGCTTCCATTCCGTTCTGTGGGCTTACACATCTCCTGGGAGACCTACCCCAATTCACAGGAGGAAGATTTACAGAGAACAATGCATCTGCCATGCATGCCACTGACACCTGGAACTAGCCAACCAGAATAAAGGGTGAAACAGAGGGACAGGAGTTTTGTGATATGTAATTTAATTATTTTTCCCAGCATTTGCCTATCAACTCAGGGAAACCCCTGAAATAATCCATGGGCCAGGATGGTTGGATGGAAATCGAACCCACAACCTCCCAAATATGTGGTACAAATGCTAGCACCTGAGCCATCCTACCTGTTGAACAAACAGTACTAAGACATAAAACACTATATTTATTAGCCATTACATCAGTTGCATTAATATAACTAATAGTTAAAACATGCACCAAATAAATCCAATTACACCAGCAACAATGAATTGTGTGTAACGAAACAGGATCAAGGAATAGTCTCTTAGATTTTTGTTAAGAAAGAAGAAAATGGAAACAATGAAATGGTAATGCTTTTTCTTTATTACACAGTGTTCCATGTAATAGTACAATATGTTATTGCTAATTTTAACTTTGAATGTTCTGAGAATGTATGATTTTTAAATAAAATATGGTACATAAGTTTATGCCTTCTATGATTTCATCAATATGGAAAGATATTTCAATTGATTTCCAGCATGTGGGATATTATACATATACATTTTAGATATTTTCCCCAGAAGGTGGGAAAAGTAGTCATTCTGTACTGGATGATAAGGTTGTTGTGAAAATTTGGACTACTTTTATGTGATATGAACGTCACATCTATACATGTTTTACATTTGAAAACAGCTATTGCTTTATAAAGTAAAAGTGTTGAATAAGAATGTCTATCATATTCAAGTGATTTATGTTTCCATTTTAAATTAAATTCCATTTCCTTAAAGCATTCAGAGTATTGAAAACTTGTATGAAATAATAATAAGATAATAAAATGACGTAGCATAAGCTAAAAGTTAGTCAGTCACTGTTTCTGGTTCGCCATTCTGCTTCTCAGCTGCATATAGTGCATAGGGCAAGTACTGCACTGTGTCCACAAGTTTTATTTTGGGATTTGCCTGGAAATATATGTCTTGAGGCACATTGAATTTGAAAAAATATTTGAGAGAGAGAGGAAGTGTGTGTGTGCGTGTGCGCGTGCGTGTGCATGGGAACAGTATATGAGGGTAGGTTTATAAGTTTCCGGCCTAACCAATCAAGATTATTATCAGCACAAAATACTGTTGTGGTGACATATTTTATTTGCTAAGCAAGTAATTGCAGCTGTAACTTTCACTCCATTGGGCTCAATTGCTCAGATATAGTTGCATAGAGGAGAATGTATTTAGAAAATTCTGATATATTGAAAATTAAGTATCAAGTAGTTATCAGCTTCTTCATATAAGGATTTACTCCGAATGAGAAGCAAACTAATTAAAATAGTCAAAAAAGAATTGCAAATGAATCCAGGTCGACCCTTGGAAGCGCTTAGTGTTGAAATTATTGCCTTGTGGAAGGAAAATAAAACATTTCCAAAAATTTTCCAGTTTGGAGTGCAGGATATTTTAGGAATCTTTGTATTGCATTCCTGGAAGATGCTAAAGGCAAATACCAACTTTAATATTTAATGGACTTTTCATTTTTGAATTATGAGGGTAGATTCATGTCTCTGGCCTAACCATTTTTGAGGCTAAAAGAAGGCAAAAACTACACATTTTAGTTTTAATGGTTAGCATTTACTTATCATTTGATCCTTTGCTGTCTAACCCTTGTTCAAAAGAATATCATTGGAGTGATATAAACCTCAAAGTATAAAAGTGAAAGAAGTGTAGAGACAGTGAAGCACAACTTAGCACAAAAGTGAATCGAGAAGATATTGACACACTGCTTCACTCACACTGTTTTTTTACAGGACATTGTGTGCTCCCCTTTTTGGACATCAAGATAAAAAAAAAAAGGGAACAACAAACTCACTTTTGGTATTTACAGGAAACCGGCACACATAGATAATTAAACTAAGAACAACAGTTTCAACCCAAAACAACAACATACCATTTGCAATAGTTTAATCTTTCAGATGATCAACTTTCCGCTAAACAGAGAAGACTATCAAGAAGAATACCTACACATAAAAAAGGTAGCTATGTCCAACAGTTTCAGCCCAAATTTAGTGGAAAAAACAGTTAACAGACTCAACAAGGCTAAGAAAATAAAATAAATCACCACCCTAGAACCCACAGGAGCAAAAGAGAAGAAAAAAGATTAAAAATATTACCTTCCATCCATCAGCCCATAATAAATTCCAAAAAATCTTCTCAACACACAACATAATTGTTGGACCTCAAAATAGATTTAATACCAGAAATTTCTTAAAATTCAATTACCACCAAAGAAAAACCAGGAATCTATGAGATCAAATGTGAAACTTGCCCTAAGATTTATATAGGAAAAACTAAAAGAAATATTGACATCAGAACTAAAGAACATATAAGAAATATTAAAAATGGTGAAACAGAAAACTCAGCTGTGGTTTTTTATTTTTTGAATACTAGATATGACATCAACTTGGAAACATCTTTAATAAAATACGTTAATCATCCCATAGACCTTTCCATATGGGAAAAAGTCTTCATTAACAAAAATCGTCATAGAGTCATGAATTTTGAAACTCCACCACCGAACATCTTTGACAAGTACATCATGCCATCTATCGACAATATGGAGAAAGAGGAAACCACTACAATTTGCACTAGTTGAGTTCCAGCTGATGATGAGAGCAAATGCTCTTGAAACATGTTCTGTGAAAAAACAGTGTGAGTGAACCAGTGTGTCAATTTGAAAGTAATGAGTTGGTAATTCAAAAACAAACACCACCCAAAATATCCTTACTTGGACATGTTTCGGAGAACAGTTTGTCCCCATCATCAGCAGTGCTGAGTGATGTTTGTGCTTGAATTACCGACTCATTACTTTCAAATGTTAAATACATCACTGTTTCTATCCTTTTGCTTCAAATAACTGTGTAAATATCTTCTCGATTCACTTTTGTGGTATAAAACTGCTGAAATACCAGCTCTAAAGGTAGTCCACAATCTGGTGGTAGACTGCCATGTACTTAATGAGTAAGAACTATGAAGCATAAAATTAATTAATATAATTTTATGTTGAATTAGTACTCCATGTAGTATGTAAATTTAATGTATGAATATATAGAAATATAAGAATTTGTAACATAAAAACTTAACTTTCTTATAAGAAATGATGAATGTTACCTATTTATTAGTTTTTAATGTTTTTTCAAATCATCCTCACGAGTTCTCAGATTTGTGGTACAACAAAAATACCTTCTTTCAATTTTGCATAAGTTGATTAACTCTGAAAACATGGTTTGCAAATATGCAAATCTAATACTGTACTTGTTGAGTGCCTTAACAAAATTCATCAATCCAAATTTTATATGTAAGGGAGGGAGAAGAATCTTATCAGGCTGAAACAACGATGTTTGTTTTACATTATTCTTCCCTGTCCCACAAACACATAAAACAATATTTTGTGAATTTCCACTTGTAATCCAAGCAGCAAACCAATGACTTTGTCACCATATATTTCCCAGGAATGAACCCCATAAGAATAAATAAAAATAATATACTAGTTGTAGCTCAAATTATTATATTTGAACTAAATGGAATAATAGTTATAGGTAAAATTAGTGCAATTTCTTGATATAGCATTTCCTCGAATAAATAATATAAGATTTTGATTACTTCCTCCTTCAATTTTATTATTACTAAACACATACAATTTTGGCCATACTTTCATAACTTTCTTTAAGACCTGCAGAACACAAAACTGGAACAGATGGAAGTTCGTTACCATTACAAAGCCTTTAAGCTGAACTTTGATGAATCCATAAACAGTTGCGTGTGTATTATGCCAAATTCCTATATTAGTTCACTCATTAAACATAGATGAGTATACCTGCAGAAACATGTATTCTCTTCAAATTGAAAAGTATTTTCTGAATTTCTGATGTCAAAATTCTGTAATTTTTGTACCAGGTCTACTGTTGCAGCCTGGAACCTAGAAGGTCAGATTCTTCTCTTTATACATTTAAGACATTTGCCAAATCATTCAAGTCTGCTTGCTGTACAAAATGTCTTTTACTTTCAGAATTTTCTGGTTGAAATCAGGATCTTTTGAAATAGAGGCCTGGTTAAGTTGTACAGCATGTTTTTATCTTTATATTTTGTAAGTACCTGTATAAGTAATCGTATGGACAATGGTGGAAAACCTATGACACGCGTGTTACCAGCTGGTACGTGAACTCATTTTTGATTATGTGTATCTAAAATATCTAAAACTTCTGATGTAATGTGCGATTTTAAGCTTCATTTTCAGAATGTAGTGTTAAAGTGGATTTAAAATGTATATTATCGTCATGGAAGTAAATTTCCTGTTGGGTAATACTATCATTGATTGCTCTAAAATCATTGAATTTCAGTACCTTCCAAAAACGCAACACAACATTTTCAAGAAAAAATCCCCTCATCCCATTTTACCTTTTTAGATGGTAAAGGTTTTGATAGTTCTGAATTTCTCAAAAATAGCTCTTAATGAATTTGATAAATGTACTAGTTATTTCAGATATTAAATTTTAACTTTATATGAAATTTATATCTTTACTTTTCTGGAAATGTGTCCTCTTGATCAGAAGGAGTTTTGTATAGCTTTGTATTACTAGTAAACATTAAGAGAGTAGTTGAAAAAACCATTTGTAGTCAGTTTTTTGACACTTCATCACTTACATTTTTATATTATTGAGGGACCAGTTTCAGAAGCTATTGCGTTCATTATCAACCCCTTTCCAATTGTCTGTTGTTGTCTGCTCTCTTCTCTCTGGCAGTGGAACTATGAACTTCTTTGTCAAATAATCTACCGGTAGGATTTCAAAGTTCATTACTCAGTCCTTTATTTTCCCATAAGAATATATTCCCTATATTGCCAGTTTATTTTGGTTTATCATTCCTTTTAGTAATTTTGGATTTGGGCCCATTTCATGGTTTTCATTCCAAAAATGAAATGCTGCTGCTGACTTAACTTCTTGTTTCATTTTGATGTTTCTAAAGTACTCTTTGACTCCGGTTTTTAGGTTTCTTTTAGTTTGACCTATGTAGCATTTTTCACAATTCTTACAACTTATTTGGTATATTTCAGATCTTTAATGCTGGTATTTCATCTTTTGCTTTTGAACAAATAGTTTTTCCAATTAATTTTGATGTCACTGTTACTAAATTCCTCCAGTCACATATAATTAAGATATTGACCAGAACATAAAACACAAAGCATGTAGATCTTTTTGAGAATGTTGGTAAAGATGGATTGCTATGGAAAAGGGCTGCATGAAGGAAAACCTATTCAATTACTGGTATGTTTGCCAGAACTTTTACCTTCATCTGCTATGATGAAGACAAGTCGCCTTTGGGAGAGTTGGAGTGGTCAATGTACTTACCCTTGTCACCAACTTTATACCTTTTTTATATATTTATTTATGTGCCCTGCATAATTTTCAACTAAACTCAGTATGGCAATTTTGTAGCAACTAAGAATATTTTTAAGATACTCATAGTTGAAGCAATGCATGCGGTTACTTATAACTTTTGGTAGAAAATGACAATATTTGTTTTCTTTTATATTATAGCAGAATACATTTTTTAACTGCCCAGTGAGTTCATACAAGTATTGTCAATTTGTGATAATGAACTTTCCTTTACTTTAAATAGTGTTGTGAAAATAAAGATTTGAACAAAATGTCTATTACTGTATGGGTAGTACTTAAGAAGTGTTCTGGCTTAGCAGAATTTGTACTTGAAGTGTTTATGTGCAAATGATATATTCAATTCAAATTAGTTTGCTACTGTATGTGTTAAAATAAAATAAACACACAAATAGATTCTTTGGATTCTTTACTACTAATATGAGAAATTTATAAGACATGATTCTTTTTTCCAAAGCCATAACTCTTTAGGCTCATTTGTTCTTTTTATTACATTATTATACAATAATATGTAAACACTGAAGCTTTGACACTGAAGCAACATAAATATTACAATACAATCATTTCTTAGTGATACATCTTTACTCATTTGCTTTTAAAGTATAAATTCCAGCAATTGCGAAACATTGCTTTTGGAATTTATATTTTTAAGATAGATAAAGGAAGTTATGTTATAAAGCATTTATTATATTGTCATACAATCTTATTTGTGCTGTTCAGGAAGTTTATAATCCATGTGTACATTAAAATTTTGTGTTTCAATAGTGACAAATGTTAATGCACATTCATAGCAGTGTATCACAAACTGTTACATGCAAGTTCGTCTGTTCATACATGACTATTTTATATATAAATACAAATATCTAACAATAAATAATCAAGCTTCAAAACATTATTAAGCATAATAAAACAAGTTGTGAAGCTTCATTTGTTTGCTAGTATCCAAATAGATACAGTTACAAACTATTGGCACCCTCCCCTTTACTACAGCAAAGTTGGAGCTGCAAAGTGTTTTGATACTAATGAGATCATGGATAGCACAAAGACAACATAGAAACAATCGTGGGCAACAATAGGTATTATGGTTTTTTTTTTTTTTTTTTTTTTTTTTTTTTTTTTTTTTTTTTTTGGAGAGAGTGACATGTGACATTTACATGACTTCAGACATTGACGTGAGTTTAGCCATTGTATATGGTGAAGCAGCACCAAGTTGCAAATCTATGCTTTGTTGGATTTCAAAGACTCCAAAGACTCCAAAGACTGTGCTGAAAAATGTAAAAGCTTTGAAATCCAATAGTTCCTGCTCCCCAGGCAACGTACAACACATGTCTAAATTACTAATGGTGAACAGACTTACCACATTTGATAAACTGGACTAACACAGGGTATACTTCACATTATTATGCTTGAGTAGGTGATGATGACTAAAGTGTCCCATAGCTTCAACAGTGCAAAGAAATAGAAGCATGTTAGAAGTATGCCAGTAGTTATAACACAGAAAATGCAGCTAGTCACAGTGAAGCAACAAATATTAAACAAATAAACATATTTGTAAAAGAATCTTCACTTAACTTAAGAAATTTATGTTAATACTTCCTTCTTCTTTTTAATATCGATTTCAAAAGCATCTTGCTTCCATCATCAGTTAATACCCAACTCCCTTGTTAAGGAAATCTCGGTTACGATGTTAAGGAAATGTCGGTTACGAGAACATTTTCGTAACGTTAAATATAAACAAATTAACAAATCGGCCGTAGCAGATCATTTTTGGTCATTTAACCATGTAAGAAATCCTGAAGTTAAATTATTAAAAATATTAAATGGTCCCATAGAGTTAATAGTGTGGGAAAAAATATTTATTTTAAAAAATAAACATCGCGTAATGAATTTTGACATACTGGCAGTTGATTCTGCTTTTAGGTTTGTTTCGTCAGATGTTGATAATGCATAACATAACAAAAGAAAATAACATCGTAACCGAGATTTCCTTAACAACGGTGTTGGGTATTAACTGATGATGGAAGCAAGATGCTTTTGAAATCAATATTATAAAGAAGAAGGAAGTATTAACATCAACTTCTTAAGTTAAGTGAAGATTCTTTTACAAATATTTTTATTTGTTTAATGCCAGTGTTGTTACAACTGTACTCTGCACTCTAGTGTGAAACTAGAAGAATGTTTTGAGCATCTGGTCACCGTTAATAAGCCATGATTCTTTTATGAGGCTATAGAAAAGAAAAGACGGTCTTTGCAGTGGAAGCTGGAATCATACTGATAGCTCCCTAGGAAACCACAATCAAGACAATTCATCCACAATTCATCCTTATGTTCTAGGTTCAGAAATGCATTATTCTGTGGATTGGCTTCCACCTAGTTCGACCATCAACAGCAACAGAACTGCACCAACTTTGGCGATACATTCAGCAATGCCATAACAGAAAATAGGGGCACATTGTTCTCCAACAAAACAATGCTTTGCCATGTGTCAGTCACCAGTCCATTACCACCCCAAACAATTTAGTTTACCATGCTATCTCTTCCTTCATATTTGATCACTGGGAGTTTTGAATCTCATTATGCTGTATATGTTAAGGGTTTCTACTTCTTGGGAGAGCACTTAGATTTTATATAATTAAAAGAAAATTATGGAACTAAGAATTAGGTACAGAGATTTAAAATGTAAGCTAATATCAAACTCTGCCATATTGTTCTTATAGGTTATACAAGATTTCTGGACTATGCTAAATTTGATGTAATTGGTATGGAGGCTAAGTGCTCCCACCAGTAATAAGCCTGAGGCAGTTGTCTTCAATAGCACTGAGGTATCCCCAAAATGTGAAATGTGTAGTGTTTAACGCCTGCTTTTACTACATAGGGCACGGCAGGCGGTGACACTAATGATACATGAGATGAAGATGGAGCACCGGTGGAATGAGATGGCAGGGGAAGCCAGAGGTCCCGGAGAAAACCCGCCCCAGCGCCGTGTTGTCCACCACAAATCCCACTTTGCGGTCACCTGGGATCGAACCCGGGCCACCTTGGTGAGAGCCAAGCGGTCTAACCACTGAGCCACAGTGCAGCCCATATCCTCAAAGAATACTATGCAACTAGCAAAACTGTCAGAACAGCTAATGAAAATACCTACAATTTTCTGTATTGTAGATTAGATAAACATTTTCTATGGAGAACAAAGAGATTGTAGTGCCAATTAATTTTGAATGTGCCTAGTAAAAAATGCTTATGTAGCATTTATCATACTGTCATAGCATTTATCACCATACTATTTTGGGAGCTTAAAATACTGATTATGTATAAATCCAAAATAAGTTTGACTTTGAATAGTCAGTTGAAACTTGAAGGTGAAGATGATCTTTTTAACTGCTTTCTATGTTAATCAAGAATAGGACCATATCTTTTTAAGCTACACAATGACATTGACAGTAATTTTTGTGAGAATAAAATATAACTGTTACTCCCATTACTGTCCAGCTCAACTGTGTTTACTTATGGAGACTCGTAGGCAAGTTAAACCAGAATAATGCCAGTGTTATTGCTGACGATGCTGTAAAGTTTAAATGCCCAAGCTGCATTTCTTACACAAATTCTTAAAGAAGATCAAATGCACTTTCATCATGATGAAGCTGCAGCTAACGCTCAGCATAAAACATTGTTGCTTTTGGACATAGAAGACCTTTGGAATGAAATGAATATGTTTGCTATATCAAAGATATTATGGATGGAACTTGCTCATCAAGGGTGCTCTTTTATATCTACTATGTTCCACTATTTTGGTTTGAAATGCTTTGTCACTAAACTTTCTTAGAAGTGCTCAATAATAGTAGTAGTAGTAGTAGTTTTATTCATTCATTAAGTCAATACAAGACATTGGATACGTCAATACAAATATTTAGAACAAAACAAATAATATAAGTACAAAAAATAAGTTGCATCAAGTGTAATTAATAAGATCTAAGCATGAACTCATAATTATATATAGTTGCATGGCTCTACAACTACATAGCATTTAAAATGCATCACAAATATATACAATTATATGGCCAGCTACAGTGCATCTAGAAATTCACTTATATCATAATATGAATCGCTTAGTAAAATTTCTTTCAACGATAGCTTAAAACACCGCATGGATTTTATGTTTTTCAGATTGGCTGGTAGTTTATTATACAGAGTGACTGCTGAATATCTAACTCCTTTGGAATACAGTGTAGTTCTATGTGTTATTCTTCTTAAGTCTGTTTTACCACTGGTGTTATGATGATGTATTTGATTATTTGTGGTGAAATTTTCAAGGTTTTGTTTTGTATAACATAGCAAACAGTATATATACAGACTGGGAAGAGTCAAGATTTTCAATTCCTTAAAGAAGTTCCTGCAGGAGTCATATTTCTTTCCTGACATTAGGCATCTAACAATCCTTTTTTGTACTTTAAAAACCAAGTGACTGTCTTTACTATCCCCCCAAAATATAATGCCATAACTCATTGAACTTTCTGCATATGCAAAATATAAGGTTCTTATGTCACTTGCATTCAACTCATTTTTTATTATTCTTAACGAGAAGTAGAATTTATTCAACTTTATTACTAGATTTTTTAAGTGTGCTTCCCAGTCTAAATGCTCATCTACTCATACTCCCAGAAAATTTGCTTCTGTCTTATAAGAAACACACGCACCATACAACTTGATGTCAGGTTTGCCAACATTTTTATTTATAATAATATTATTAATGAATCTAAATAGCTTCATTCAAACAATTTAAATAAATAAGGCTTTTTTAAATATGACAATCTTTTGGTTAATAATAGAATAACTATCATTTACTTTATAACTTATCTACATATTAGAGAATGTACTGCAACTTTGACCTATTACAGGATTTGGAGGAGGGACTTAGCATCTTAAGCAAGGAAGTCTTTCGTGCCTAGGCCACTTCCCTAGGAGGGAGAAGAGAGATGATAGGATACTAAGAGTGACTGAACTGAGTAGAGATGACAGCAGAGAGCATTGGTCCCTAACTTTTGACCTAACAAGGGAACTGTCACTATGTCACACATGTATGTTCTTGAGAGTTCAATGGTATCATCTCTGCTCTATGTGGGGTCTGTGTGCCAAAAATTGGGTGCAAAGTATAGCCTGAAGTACCTGGAAATGAGTCCAGAATACATAGGAACACTTAGGCATTGTACAGCAGGGATTGTTTACTTCTGATGAGTAGCAGATGTAAGGAACACCATACCTCACGCGTGGCACAGAACTGACAAGGAAAGTCCAGCTTCTACTTGCAAGTGGTTGCATGCGGCACTTTCCAGGCTTCAATTTTGGACATTTTGGTTTTACTCCACAGCAGATTTAAGGTGCATGTGGTTTACATACAACAGGCATTGTACCATCAAATTTTCAGCTGCCTAGCAATGTGAGTACAGTGATAGTTCCCTTGTAAGATTTAATGTCGAGAGTTCAATTAAGATGCATGTTTGAGACACTGAACCCGAAATTGTGGTTCTACAGAAGTAGAATTTAAATGTGGTTTATTTTCACTGAATTAAACCTAACTAGAAAGTTAGTGAAATAGACACAACTTTACCCAATGAAAATTTGGAACTTATTGCATTATTTATGTTAACTTGTTCCACGACTTTAATTATTTTCAAAATATTTGTTGTTGAATGATAAAGTTTGCTAGCTTGAAGTACCTTTGAGTGTGTGATCTATCTATGCTTGGAAATAAACATTTCTCTTTAATTAATGAAATGGAAACTGAATGTTGTCTTCATCCTGCATATAAAGTAGTTCATAATATCTAATTTTAAAACAACTAAGCAACTATTTCTATCACTAAGATTCATTGGTTAGGAGGATAAGCTTTTTGTATAAATAAAATATATATTAGGTACCTGTGAATTAAAATGGAGAGAAAGCCATGTGGCTATTAAACATCATATTCTGAAGCATTAAATCTTGTTAGTGCACAACTTTAAATTTGCTAACAAGCTCTTACAACTCTCATAGTTATATTTTGTACTTTATTTAAACATTATTGTTGCCATTACTGTACAAGAAAAGCTGCTGACTGTATTATATTTCAAGGTTACCACAGCTAAGCCTGAGGTAAACACATAAATTAATGCTGTACAATGAAAATGTGCTTCAAGAGCTGGAGTACACGAAATTCACACCATTTTTCACTTCCTGATGCTCCTCCCACATATTGATATGAATGCCCAATTTTGCTTCTCATTTAAAGGGCCACTGTTTGATTCTTAGTTGAAATAAATAGTCTTGGTTGAAGATTTTCTCAGTCTTTCCTTCACTCTAGAAACATAAATTCCAACTAAATTGAAATACTTAGCATCACATAGAGATATATTTCATTAACTTTATTTATTATTGTCAGAATCTGTATAATTTGTAATATTACAAATATTTTGGAATAGATAATGTTTATAAAACAAGTATGATAACTCTTAAAATATGTATTATAGTTCACTGTCTCATTTAAGTTTCAAGGAAAGAATATGAGCAATGAAACAAGTTGGTAACATTACAAAAATATGGTATTTACCAAAAAATCTATTCATTTTTCAAAAATAACATTGGTTTCAGCCATCAAACAATATTAATAGTTATTGCTTGTTTTATATATAGTTGCAAAGTAATTAATAATCATTACAAAAATAAAAATATTTGCCACTAAGGCTTCACTTATCTTAAGAAATTGAAGTTGATACTTCTTTTCAAATGGAAATCGATTTCGCAAACAAATCGCTTGCATCCTCAGTGCACAGATAAACTCCGTTGTCAAGGATACCGGTTACCATGCCTTTCCTATGTTTTTTTAGTATTACCAACATAAGAAAGGCATGGTAACTAGTATCCTTGACAACAGAGTTTATCTGTGGACTGAGGACGCAAGCGATTTGTATGTGAAATCGATTTCCATTTGTAAAGAAGTATCAACACCAATTTCTTAAGATAAGTGAAGCCTTAGTGGCAAATATTTTTATTTGTATAATGTTTATTGCTTCACTGTAGCTAGCTTCATTTTCTACGTAATTAATAATCATTATTAATTTTCCAAGAATAAGTTTAAAGTAATAAATAATGTATTGTAATATGCTGTCAAGTGCAAAAAATGCATTCTGCCAAATTGCTCATGCATATGAAATTTATTCTTTCTGAAAGGTTAATCAAATAGTATTTAACTGAGACAAAAAAAGAAAGGCTTGTCTGAATATGCTGTCAACACAACCTTTTTTCAACAAACATGTTATATTTGCTTTCATGTTGAACATGCGAGCTGTGTCAGAAGTTTAATAAAGTACATCTTTAGCTATTTGTTTTAGACATTCTCGGGCTTTGAGCCAGGTAAGAAGATGATGTGACATCGACGTTTCGGGAGCGTGCATGTCTCCCATCTTCAGCATCCTGAAGATAGGAGAGATGCACTATCCTAAAACATCAATGTCACAATATCTTCTATCTGGCTCAAAGCCCTATAATGTCTAGAACATATATGCCACCAGGAAAGAGTCAGCTCATATTTCATCTTTAGCTATTTGTTGCATACAATCTTCAAGCAATTTATGCTGATGGGGAAAAAATGGAATTAAGTTATAATTGTATTAAAAAAGCACAAAAAATGATCTAGTGGGGTCTAATTTCAAATTTTATCAATGTCAGTTTGTATTTAATTGCTTTTCTGTTAGTTGCTGAGTATATAATAATAATTAAAGAAAGATGGGGAAGAGTTTGAGTAGATATGCTGAAACTTCCAGTACCTACCTTGTCTATGGAGGTAACAGTTGATCCAAAGGAAACTTATGATAAATTCTGTTTGAAAAATCTTTAAACATGTCACCAATTTTTTCTTCCAATATTGGTTTAATTTCACTTGCCACATTCTGCCAATTTTCGTTCAGGAACATGTTCATGGCATTCCCTATAGAAAAATAATTGGTTTGTTAATAGTTGTACATAAATGGCAGTAATGCTAATGTGTGTGCTATTCTATTACAGTTCTGACATCTTACCTATGCCTTCTGTAGTACAACAATTAAGGAATTTAATTAAATGGATATTAAACAATAATAACAACTTTGCTTGAAAGACAAAATTATTTTTGCTCTTCTTAAGTATTTTTTATAGCATAGCCTACAGAAATGACTAATGCCTATAGAACCTATGCCAGAATGTTTAAGTAATTTTGATACAGATTCCATTCTTTATTCTGTATAGTACAGTATTGAAATTGTGTTACTTATAACAGAATCTACTGAGAAGGAAAATAATATCTACAAAGGGCGCCGGGGTAGCGCGGTGGTTTCGTTCGCGGCTCCCGTTCTAAGGGTCCCGAGTTCGATTCCCGGCTCTGGGGTTGGCGATTTTAAGTCGGCCCTATCCACGCCTTCACCTCTGTCTAGCACACGTGAAGTATCCCCTATGCCCAACGTGGTTCGGAGTCCACGGTAAAAACTGTAGGTCCTCTCACCTCACCGCCATCTTCACTATCACCCTATCATCGGAGGTAATGGACACCGCCCTCTGGGTGCCTCCACCTGAGAAATGGGTCCGGTCATCACTTGGTGGGGTGAGGTTACCCCGAAGGCCAAGGTTGCCATGTGGGGAGTGTTAGTAACTAACTATAATATCCACAAATATATGTAAAAATGAATAGTCTTCTTTTCTTTCTGTCTTTTTATATTGTTTACTTCTCTTAGCCTAAAATTTATAGCATGCTAGCATTCATTTCTGGGAATTATTGCATAGAAGGGTTAATTTAGTACCAATGTAGAGACAGTATTCAGATAGGCCATGAATTATTTATAATATTAGAAGTAATTCTTTTCTTTACTTATGTCTTGTGCATTTAGAAATTTATTGTTTCTCATGATGCTTGTTAATATGGTACAAAATACTTAATAATGTATCAAATAAACCATCGATGTTCGTGAGTAATAATGAAAAATGGATTAACTTCTCAGAACTTCAAGGTTTCTTAGCATTGTTAATTAATCATGATCTCTCAGGAAACCAGAGGCAAATTTGCTATCTTCTTAGTTTATCATGAAGCACAGTTAATTTAGCCAAAGCAGAAAATTACCAAAAATTGTAGTTTATGGTTAGATAAATAACATTTAACTACATTCATTTCTCTGAAAACCAGCCTTGAATATTGAATAATGTATTCTATTTTTATTAGTATTGCATTGTATATGTATTGAAGCTGTGTCACTTACAACAGAATCTATTGAGGAGAAAAATAATAGGTACGTATAAACATATATAGAAATACATAAGTTTTCTGTCTTTTCTTTTTTTTTCTTTTTTTTTTTTCTTTCTTATTTTCTGGGCTAAAATTTACAGAAAATGTTGTAGCACAAAAAAAAAAAAAATTATTAGAAATGATGTTTTCATCTTTTAAACTATGAGTGCAATATCAATTTCTTAGAACTGTTGTATAGAGCAAAGTTAATGTAGTACAAATGTAGAGGTAGTGTACACGTAGGCTATCAATTATTTATAATATTAGATATAATTCTTTTATTTTCAAACAACTTATGTCTGCTGTGCATTCAAAATCTTATTCTTTCCCATTGCAACTGGGAAAACATTACAAGATGCATAATCATGTATCAGATAAATTGTTGATAGCATGAATAAAAAAGAAAAAGAGAATAACTTCTTATGTTTAAAGAACTTCAAGCTTTCTTGGTATTAATAATTAATTAACTATGAACTTACTGGAAAGCTGCTGAAATTTTGCTATCAGCCTAGCTTATTATATAACAGAGTAGCAAAGTAAAATTATCAAATTAAACTATTAATACTGCTTAATTAATCTTTGAAAAACAGTAGACTTTGGTCGGAGAGTAACCAACATGGACACACTCCATAGTAACTTGCAATTTCTGGATTCTAACATTTACTGTGTACAACCAAGAAATTTCATGAACCGAATGGCCAATGTGAATGCGAATCTTGTGAAAAAAAGAGCAAACTCTGTCACTACAACTAGTGCAATAAAAGAACATGCACCCTAAATGAACTCATAAGAGAAATTAGACTAACTACTTACATACTCATTTAAGTATAATCATTATCATTTCTCAAATGATGATCTCTTTCAGGGTAGAAGTGTCGGTGGGAGTTTCGGAATTGCATGGCAGGATGATACATTCATCTTCCAGCAGGGCAATCACCAGCCTCCGAGCTGGCTTAGTAATCTGTTTCAGGATCACAGCAGGTTGGTTGTACTAGACTGCCTCGAGTTTATAAACTGGTTAATGGTAGGGAACTGGCACCCTGCTCTGTTGTGTCTGCTTGGAGTCAAATATTCCCTGTTTTCTCTTGCCTCATCCTTCCTCCCAGGGGTGCCCCAATTGGGGCAATGGTACAAAAGATCAGTTTGGTTCATGTGCCAAATCGCCTCTGTAAATTCTATCCTATCCTAATCACTTATATAAACTAGTACATCACTAAAAATTATAGTTTATGGTTTTATTAGATGTATTGACCTATATTACTTTCTCTGAAAACTTTTCCTGGCTTTAAGTTTTAAGGAAACAAATATATGATTCTGTGCAACTACTGTAAATGGATGTCAACAGTGTATCAATGATTTGATTTTGAACTTGAAAGTATATAGAAAGATAATAATCTCTTCCTGGAAATATATAATACAACCACATTTTCATAACATTGATATAATACTAAAAATGTTATTTTGTGATAAAAATATGCTGCCACTAACATCTTCATAATGCAGCAAAAATTCAGGTTATGATTCATTATGACTGTTGCACTAATCCTTTATATTTTATTGCTTTAAATGAGTTTGTGAGTTACCTTTAGATATTCAACTAAATTATAAAGATGATCAAGAATTTGACAACCTGTTGTGTAATAAAATATAGATTAGTGAGACCTATTGAATGTTGTTTTTATTTTCATATTTTATTATGGTATTAAACAAATAAAATATGCAAGAATATCTTGAAATTAAAGACTAACATTATTTCTATCAATCCTATAAACTATTATTACTTCACATCACAAATATATTTCATGCTAATACCAAGATGACTAGAAAGCAAATTTTTTATTATAGAAGCATCAGACACTACGAAGAGTTTATAGCTGGACAAGAAGTGATAAGAGATTTTGATACTGTGTGCAGATGATTCAATTTTTGTACATGGTATATTGTTCATAGAGACTCGGTGTGATACATTAAATATTGGAAAATCAACTATTCATGTGCTACAAGTGACCATGTGCAAAGTGAAACAGTTCGAATAGAAGTAGTAAACAGTGGTGTTCGCGCTGAGCCCAGTTTGTGAGTGAACAGTGTATGGTGCAATAGAGTACATAGTGAGGTGTATTAAAATGTGAAATATGTAGCGTTTAACGCTCACTTTTACTACTTACGGCACTGCAGGTGGTGACACTGATGTAACATAAGATGAAGATGGAGCACTGGTGGAATGAGATGGCGGGGGAAACCGGAGGTCCCGGAGAAAACCCGCCCCAGCGTCGTGTTGTCCACCACGAATCTCACTTTGCGGTCGCCTGGGATCGGACCCGGGCCACCTTGGTGAGAGCCAAGCGGTCTAACCACTGAGCCACGGCGCGGCCGTGACGCGTATTAAAGCCTAGTTTGTGAGTGAACATAGTGACGCTTATTAAGCATATACCCGCCACAAAACAGGTTGGGACGCACAGCTGCGTGCCGTTGTTGCACGCAACAAGAGGCGTCCCCAAACAACGACGCCCTCAGCAACCTCTGCGGCATTGACTCCCGCCACAAGATGGCGGCGGCCGCAGTGACAATTGCAGCAGCACTACCACCAGCGGGCAGCGGACTGATCCCCCGAGGCGGTCGACCGGCTGCCTTTCCAGCCCGACCACTGGAGCACTCCAACAGCGACCCGCCTTCGGGCCCAACATTGGCCAAACTCACAGCAGCCACTACCCCAGCCCCGATGGTGCACAGTGCCATAGAGGACCAGGCAGTTACGCGAAAGTACGCACAACTGGAAAAGGAGTTAAAAGACATCCAAAAAGAAATATCTTACCTCCAGGAAATATTGGAAAACATGGCCCCAGAGTCCCGGGATTATGGAAAAATAGCTAGCGACCTGGCACGCTGCTACAAGGAACACGCAATCAAAAAGTGACACCTGGTGCAACTGGGAGAAAGCTGGCAGGCAGCATCGCCCAGAAAGCGACCCCACCACTACAATAGCGACTCGGATGCCAAACGCAAGAAAAACAAAACGCAACATCTGCTCCTCAAGGTCGCTACCAGAAACAGGTACGAGGCGCTGTCCTCATCCGAGGAGGATGAAGATCTGGAACGATTCACTGCCTTCCCTGCCCTTCCGACCTCAAAACAATAGGCACCCAAGCATCAACGGCCAACCCGGCCAAACACTACTGCAGCAAAACCGCCAATAACAACCCCCACTCCTACACCCATCCCCACCCCTACATTGGCCTCCGCATCAGCCGCAGCCGCGGCTACAAACACAAAACAAACCTCACAGAAACCACCGCGCATCGTCATTCCTGATGGCAGGCAGGCGACTTAAGTCCTGCACATACTCCGGGGCTCCCTCCCAGCTGGCGCGTACACGCTTCAGAATACCCGCAACCGCTTCAAGCTGTTCCTCAACCGGAAAGAAGATGCCATCCCCTCTATGACCAAGCTGAAGGACGCCGGAGTGGAGAACTTCAGCTTCACCCCGCGGAGTGATCAACCTCTCTGCTACAACCTGAAGCGTCTTGCCGAGCACCTGAAAGAGAACCTTATTCGCGAGGACCTAGAGGCGAAGGGCTACACCGGCGTCCTAGTTCGTCAACTGAAATCACGCGATTGGCCTCTGCCAAACCTCCAAGTTACCCTTGACAGGACTACTCAAAACCAGCGACTTCTGCAAGAAAGAGAGGTATGCCATATACTTGTCACTGTGGAGGTCCTGAAGACAAATAACAACATTACACAATGCTTCAACTGCCAGCAGCTGGGGCACACATTTAAGATGTGTCACATGACCTCCCGATGTGTCCTCTGCGGTGGCCTCCACCGCTTAGCTGACTGCCCAAAGAAGGCAACGCAGGACGTTGTATCCCACTGTGCGAACTGTGGGGAGACGCATCCTGCCAGCTACAGGGGTTGCGAGACGTTCCGCAACGAACGCCACCGCCGCCAACTGGCAGCCATAGCCAGGGCATCCCCAAGTGCACAACCAGGTCCACGACCCATTGCCAACCCGGCGCTGGTCAGAGATGGCTTCTCATTTGCAGGCGCCATGAGAGGGGAAAGCGCACGCGTGCCGCCATCAACTGGCCCACCTCCAACCCCCCTCCCAGGCTCCCTCAGGCGACCTGGGTGGCTTAAAAGAATTGTGGACTCTCTTTAAGGAGCTGAACCCTCAAAAAATAATACCAAAGGTGCAACCATTCATCGGCAGGTTTAAAGGCTGCATTTATACTTGGGACAAATTAGAAGCTCTCATATGGCTCCTCTTGGACATCTTAAAGTAAATGGCTCAACCAAGGAGAGGCACATCATTAACTCGCGCGCTCCTGTGGAATGCCGACGGCATCTACAGGCAGCAGCATGAACTTGAAAGCTCCCTGCGGCGTAACAAAATTGACGTCGCATTTATTTGCGAAACAAAATTAAAGCAGGAGTATACTTTTAAACTCAGGGGTTACAAATCTTTCGGACGATAGGATTGGCAGACAGGGAGGGGGAACAGCCAGTTTACTAAAAAGCAAAGTTGCCCATGCTTCTGTTACGCTGCCACCATTGACAGCGTTAGAGTGTACGGCTCTTAATACACGTGTAAATAACAAAACGGTGATGCTGGTAGCCCTCTATCGGCCCCCAACTCCCTCGACTGTAGACGCGACCTCGAACAAATCCTCGCTTTGGAGGAGCACGTTATAAAGGCAGGAGATTTCAACGCTCGACACCCCTGGTGGTTTTCACGTCGAGCAAACGCGGCTGGAAATCTTCTAGTAGACCTTATAACAGAAAATGACGACCTCGAGGTGTATTTCCCCCACGAATACACCTTTTGGCACAAGTCAGGGCACTTCGACCCTGAAATTTTGGACTTCGTAATTACAAAAAATGGGACATTACCAAACAACTTCACTGTGTATCACAGCCTAGACTCCGACCATCTTCCAGTACATTTCGATATCTGTGGCGGCATCACGGCCAGTGTGACCGGTCCTATGGAGCGCGCAAAAACGACTGGAACAAATTTACATTCGAAATGCATAGGATGGGTCAGCCTGGGCTGTCATACTACAGCGAGGTGAACATCGAAGTCGCCATTGAAAACTACACCGCCTCGATGCACACGGCCAAAAGAAATTCTACCAGCTACACCACAAGCCCCCTAGTATTTGCACGTAACCTGAGGTGGAGCAGCTCATTGCCAGGAGGTTGCGCTTGACAAGACTTTGGCGGCTTACCCGCCAGCCTGAGTATAGAGTGCTAACAAAATGGCTACGCAACATCATTCGGCAACAAATTAAAATTAACAAAATTGAACAGCGGGAGCAGAAAATGTTAAACACCATTCTTTGTGGAAATTATTAAGGGCATTTAAAGTCTCCTCGAGCGCCAACTCAGGCACTGAGGCACTGCACACTCGCCTCGGCCTGCACTTCTCCTCCGAGGAGAAAGCCGAGGTTTTTGCAGACTGTCTGGCAGAAAAATTCACAGAGAACCCTGCGACGAACCCCAAGTTAGAACGGGAAGTCCAGACTTGGGTACAAAACTTGGTGGTGCAGAGGCATGAGCAACACTTGCCCTTCACAACACCGCAGGAAGTCTACAAGCTCATTAGGAAGCTACCTAATGGGAAAGCCGCCGGCCCGGACAGGGTGACTAAATGAGGAACTCAAGAATATCCCGAGAAAAGCCCTGGTGCAACTTACAAAAATCTTCAATGCCAGTTTTTAGCAAAATTATTTCCCGGACACTTGGAAACGAGCCAAGATAATAATGCTCCCGAAGCATGGGAAAAGCACCAGGCAGCCTCAGAATTACCGCCCCATTAGTCACCTGTCTACTATTGGTAAATTGCTCGAGAAAATAATTCTCTTTCGACTCCAAAATAAAATTTCGTCGATTGACATTTCTAACTCGCAATTTGGCTTTAGTAAAGGACACTCAACAGACCTCCAACTCTTAAGATTAGCAGATGACGTCACCGAGCAATTTAACAATGGGGCTCCAACGTTGGCGCTATTTTTGGACGTAGAAGCCGCATTTGTTCGGTGCTGGCACAACGACCTGATTTACAAACTGCACCGAGAGTTTCCCGGCCTCCAAAATTCTCTACCATTGCTGCATAATTTCTTATAAAATTGGCGCTTCTACGTCCAAGTGGGTCGCTCCTCAAAGGAGAGAGTGACGCAGGCTGGCGTACCACAGGGGGCCATTATGCCTCCCTTCCTGTACATACTGTTCACCAATGACTTTCCCGTGGACGCCAGATGCAAAGTTGCAATGCATGCTGACGACACTGCAATATACAACCATCATAAAAATCCTCGTTATGGACTTTTAGAGATGCAGCGGTAAATTGACCGCTTCCTTTCATGGCTTCATGACTGGAAAATCAAAATTAATGCGAAAAAATGCCAGCTTATACATTTTACAAAGCGGCGCGCTTTGGCAATGGACCTAACGGTCGATGGTCAAGTATTGCACTGCCATCAGCAGGTCAAGTACCTTGGCGTGACCTTGACACGCACGATGCAGTGGACTACCCACCTAAAAGATAGCGCCAACAAAGGGCGGCAGCGATTAAAGATGTGCACCCCCATATTTAGGAGCAAACAGTTAAAGCTGCGCTCTAAGATTGTCCTTTACAAATCTTTTATTTTATCCGTGGTCCTGTACGCCTGCGTGGTCTGGGCCAACACCGCCCTAAGATACCTCCAAACCTTACAAAACCTCTCCTTACGTAAAATCCTATCTGTCCCTATCCGCACGACTACTGCCAGCCTTCATCAAGAAACCCATATCCCCTACATCCCCGAGGCCGTAATAAAACGAGCCTCTTCCATCTGGGCGCACATACGGCAACATAGCAATCCAAAAATTAACAAAATTGGGAAAGGTGAAGCAAAACACCGTAAGCATGCACGCATAAAAATATGCTAATGCCACCGTTACACCACAATGTGCGCCCAAGTCCTTCCGGCCCAGACCTATCCCCATATGCAGAGGCCGCCACCAAAGCAGCCCAGGAGACAGCAGCACGCTGCCGCACGGAGCAGTGTAAATAGTGAAGTGTGTGTGTGTGTGTGTGTGTGTGTGTGTGTGTGTGTGTGTGTGTGTGTGTGTGTGTGTGTGTGTGTGTGTGTGTGTTTGTATGTGTGTGTGTTTGTGTGTGTAAATAAAAGTGCAAAATAAGCGCTTGTAAGTACTGTACATAGCAAAAAAAAAAAAAAAAAAAAAAAAAGACACTGTAAGACACTAACATAAGAAAACTGTTCTCGGTGGGCTAAGAAAGGTCACAGTATGGGTTTTATATATACCCACGTAGACAATAAGCATTTAATTCCCAAAATATAACCTCAATGAAAATTTTAGCCTGTAAGCCGGGCCCCTTTGTACCGGCACCAGGCCATGAAACTGAAAATAGAAACCTGAACCTGAGTCTATAGCTACCTAAGAATTGCCTTCAACTGTCTCAGTCAAAACTAAAGCAAATATGGACTTGTAATAAACTGAACAGTATGTTAAGCATTATTTCAGAGGATGAGAAATTGACGAACTTACCAAGCTCTCTGTCACCATTGAAGAGATCATCCAGGTAAACCTTGGCATGCCCAATTTTAAAGTTGATATTGAAGTCCTTAACATTGTAATATGTCTTTCCATGCTTTTGGAGATGTTCTCCTTGCATCAGACATGTGGCTTCAATATCAGCTGAAAATGAAGCTTAGTTTTAGTAAACTGCAGTAGTATATTACTTTATGAGTGTTTCCTCATGCAGGCTAAACCTCTTTGTGGTACCACTATATAGTTATATTTATGGGACAAATTGTTACAAACTGAATACAAAGTGTGACATGTAAAATAATTTCAGCTAACTCTGCTTATACTCGTATTTCTGTTTAAGACTTAATCTTATTCCATTGAAAAAAACATGGCTCCATCAGATACTTCTTTCGAAAGATCATAAGACATCCATAAATAAGAACACATGATAGCAATGTTGAATATTCCAAAACAGAGATCAGTGAGATTAAAGAGCTAGCATTCAATGCAAAATGACAAATCATCTCCTTAACTTTAATTAAAATCTTGTTTATTAGAAGTAAAATATTACTAACATTGAATTTATTTATTTATTATACTTAAGAAGTTTCTTACATAACTGCAGAGTCAAAACAGCCTTCAGCTTTTCCTTAAAAATGTAGTGAAAGAAATTAACTATGAGTATATCACTTTTTCATGAAACTATGTAGAAAAATTGAGTATCTGCTATTTCAAAAATACATAAAAATCACATTAAATGGAATGGTTTAAAACTTTTTTTAAATAATGCGAGATGGAGCAATATAAAAAAAGAATATGTAACATAATATTGTATGATATATTCAATGTCCCTGAACTTTGCTTACAACAATGCCATACAAGCAAACAAATAAAAAATAGAAAAACAAACAAACATTCATTAATTATGATAGTAACCAATAATTAAACTTACCTGATGCCCCTAATAAGGTGCAATAATTTCGCATAATTTTACTTTATTGGAGCAAAATAGAATAATCATTAAAGCACACCCCTAGACTAAGTTTATATGTTATGAAAACATTTTTAACTATTTTTTACGGATTCTAAAGACAAAAGAAAATCAAAGTAGAATAGCTGGTAAAGTGAATTCCAAGATTAATTCAAGCGCGCGCGCGGGCGCGCGCACACACACACACACACACACACACACACACACACACACACACACACACACACACACACACACACTCCCTCTCTTCTCATTTAAGTTTGACAAACACTTACTATAGTTGCCTTCACTGTAGCCGCTGCCAACAATTGGCATCATCAGGATACGGCCGCTCATGGTGTAATCGCTTGTCATGTGAAGATATGGTAGCCACAGCTTTATTCGGACCCTTTTCCTTTCCACATCAACCCTGCACGTAATTTTATTGTCATTATCAGAAATTAGAAAAAATTTAAAGTGTGTTATATTATTCTTTTTAGCATAATTTATAATTTACTAGCATTAGTTTTTGCTTACTTGACACTGCGGAGATCAAATTTTGTAGGACCATACATCTTAATGTTGCGGTAAGTAGAGGTAACAGTCACAGCACCTTTGCCTTGATTAAGAACAAGCTCGGATAGTTCCAGAGGTTCACATGATGGAATGCCTAATTCTGGTATACCTGAAATAATAATAATAATAATAATAATAATAATAATAATAATAATAATAATAATAATAATAATAATAATAATAATAATAATAATAATAATAATAATAATAATAATAATAATAATAATAATAATAATAATAATAATAATAATAATAATAATAATAATAATAATAATAATAATAATAATAATAATAATAATAATAATAATAATAATAATAATAATAATAATAATAATAATAATAATAATAATAATAATAATAATAATAATAATAATAATAATAATAATAATAATAATAATAATAATAATAATAATAATAATAATAATAATAATAATAATAATAATAATAATAATAATAATAATAATAATAATAATAATAATAATAATAATAATAATAATAATAATAATAATAATAATAATAATAATAATAATAATAATAATAATAATAATAATAATAATAATAATAATAATAATAATAATAATAATAATAATAATAATAATAATAATAATAATAATAATAATAATAATAATAATAATAATAATAATAATAATAATAATAATAATAATAATAATAATAATAATAATAATAATAATAATAATAATAATAATAATAATAATAATAATAATAATAATAATAATAATAATAATAATAATAATAATAATAATAATAATAATAATAATAATAATAATAATAATAATAATAATAATAATAATAATAATAATAATAATAATAATAATAATAATAATAATATACATGTAGTTTCACTTGTTTATATTCCCATTCTGTCATTTAACTGCAAAATATGGCTCTTGATTTATGGTCAGTGTGTTTTAAAACATTGCAACATTTTTTATACAATGGATTCATTTCATGTTTTTGGCACACAACTTTATATTTCCTACGGAAATGCTCTAGTTTTTACTCTAGAGAATGTATGGCATATTCCACTTGCCTCTTAGTAGGTATATTATATAACAAACTTGCGTACTCGGGGAGTTTAGTATAAGTTGTGAGTGCAAGAATCCAAACACAAAAGAAAAAGAAATGCATTTGCAGCCGGTGCTGTAGTTGGGCCGGTACTGGCCGGTACGCCGTACCGAACTAACATTTGAACACGTACCGTTTAAATTCGCGAAGCAATAGTTAGAATTTAAAAAAATCTTGTTTACTGTTTGTTATTAGTGATAAACTGGAATGACAACAGCTTTTATATTAGGCATAAAGCTTCTTGGCATAACAATTAAGAGTCAGGTGGTGCGAACCGCGATTATCGATTGTCACACGTGGAACCATCTCGTGTAACATCACAGACATCATCTAGTCAGCTAAATACATTTTCCTTCCTGTACATTGGCAACATTGCATCCAGTGTTAGCTTTGCGGGTGGCTAGAGAATAATGTACGTTACTCGAGAGACAGTTTTGCATTTTGAATAAACACCTTTAAAGAGCGGTGTGTTTACAATCTTCTCATTTTCACGTACTGCCACGCCTTCATTCAGTGGTTCATTAGTTCTGTTCATAACATTACAATGCGCTTGCTTAAGTGGTTAACTAGTGGCAAAAGAAAAATTTCTAGTGCTGTTAGAGACGTTGAAGTTGAAAAAAACCATTCTATAGAGGACCAACCAGGCCCTTCAAAGAGGACAAAGAACTCAACAAGAATGAGCAAATAAGGGCGGATGCAGAAATCCATTATACAATTTCTGATAACGTAAGTTCACAGATTCCAGATTATCCAGAACGCTGATCAGAGACTCCAGTATAATTATTCTAAATGTTAAAAGAACTGGATAGTAATAAAAACCAAAAAGCTTGGTTGCTCCCGATGTTCTGAAGTTAGCAGATTTGGTTTGAGAGCACAGCAAGGTTCAGGGTTTGAAGAGTGGATTGAAGGGAAGTCAGTTGTTTTGGGAACGCAAGAGAAATACACCAAAATAGTTTGAGAAAGGAAAATACATGATCTTAAAAAATCACTGACTCACAAAAGAGCTGAATAGGTTAGAGCTACTGCAGAGAGCAAGTATTTAGAAACAAGAGTAGATAAAATGCTTACTAATCAATGTAACACTAAAAGTAAATGTTTTAGAACTGTTTACAAAAAAGTACATCTAGAAATACCATCCACAGATGCATACGCATTACAGGACGTATTGGACGTTCGGATACTGGAGTCCATGGTATCTTCTCCAGAATTTCCTGCTGAGGAAGTAACTGAAGTAGTTGGAAAAAAAATGTTTCGAGACATCGAGTTAAACAGTAATTAAAAATTGGTACAGTAAACAGTGGCCAACTTTACGAAAAGCAACAGCAGACAGAACTGCTGCTGAAAGATCTTGCTGTTGTAATTTTGAAGCATTGGCTTCAGGGAACTGAAATAACTTGTGGAAACAGGAGTGTTTATTTCTAATCTGTGTGAAATGCTTCATCTTCGAAGCAAGAGAAAGTACATACAGACATCCAGGGAATATGTGGACACTAACATTAAACCAAAACACTTTGAACAGCTGTTGCAAATAACTGATTCAATTCCGATTTCCACATCAGAATGTGAAAGAGCTTTTAGCGCAAGGAGCGATATCCCACACCAAAAGAAAAAAGACAGAAAGAAAGAAAAGAAAGAAAAAGAAACAGTTTCCTGGTAGATCGAACAGACAGACTCATTTTCTTAAGTAGTGTTAGGCCGCCTTAGAGAATTCAATCCAGAGACATATGTGCGGTATTGGCTTAGATCAGGAAGACTATCAGCTGAGGAAACTGCATGCCGGAGATGTGATCCGCCCGAGGAAGTCCAGTGTGAGTCCATCTGGAATATTCTTAAATAACTTTTGGTGAGTACCGCCTAAACGTTGTTTCCAACTACAGCATTGCATTTGCTCCGAAAGTTTAAGTATCCGCATTGTACTTAGCATCCTCTAGGTTATTCTTTTTTGTGTAAGTATACCTAACTTCAGTGCAATAATATTAATACCCATGTAGGAGGTATGGTGGTAAAATATGCTTTAAAAAGTAAGTATAGCTTTTAACAAACATCAGAATGTGCTTTAAAAAACTGAAATTTTATAAATGGGGCAACCTTTCATAACTTTAAGTGTTTAGAGTAGAAGGATAAGAAATAAATCATTATATATACACTTTTCAATGTACCGTGGCGTAAATAAGTAATTAACCGCATAGCATTTGAAACTAGTCTCTCATTAATATAAATAAGTAAGTGACGAGTATCAATAAACCAACTACAAATAGTTTTTGAGATTAATTTTGACGTCACTGTTACTAAATTCCTCCAAACCGCCAGTTGGAAAGTGATTGAAAATGGAGGTGAATGCCTTTGAAAATTGTCTCTCATTAATATAAAAAAGTAAGTGACGAGTATCAATAAACCAACTACAAATAGTTTTTGAGATTAATTTTGACATCACTGTTACTAAATTCCTCCAAACACATATATGGTAAAAATGTGTTTACCATATTATCCATTGTTCATTAACATAGAAAAATAGTAATTCCCTTTAATAAACTAGTGTTCTAATGAGAGTCCTTGCATGTTATCTTTACCACACTAGTGCATAAAATAAATCCACCATACTACTTAATTTGTGTCTTAACTGCAATAGTTCACTAAATAGATCATCAGACTACTTTATTCTTGTGTTTGTGCCTAAGACAGATACACCATACTACTTCATCCTTACTGCCCTAATATGTAAGGTTGATCCATCATATTGCTTTTTCTTGTAAGTTATCATTAGAATTCTTAAGCAGATGGCTTCAATTAAACATGTAAGCCATATATCAACACCAGTGATGCTGATGGCATTATATTGTTGCTCTATACCAACAGATAAAAGCCAGTGTGGTGCCCTCTGCAAATACCGAAAGACTATACAGGGGATGCAGTTACCCATGATATCTCTACCTATGGTCTAGTAACAGTTCAACTTTACTTACTTCCATCCTGGTTTTAATATTTAGAAATTCCTATGCCTGGTCATCTTACTAATATTAAAGTTAACCTTTATTGTGGCATTATGTTAAATATTTATGCACTAGTATAACCATGGCGTTAATATGTAAGGCGTACACTAAGGAATAAAATAGCAACTCAAGTAATGTGTAAGAAAATAAAATTGTAAAACCTTTTTTGTATAACTGGTTTTCAGTAGTATGACTGAACATGCCATTAATTCATGACCTTATGTTATATGTATAAAAGTAAATAAGTCACAAACTTCTAAGAGGAGTTAATCTGAAAGTTACCTTTTACCAGGTAGGGTCTCAGTACTTCCACAGACTGTTTGACACACTCATTGAGATGGGGATCACTTCTTGAACAAATTTTCAAATATGGAGCTGTAAATAAAACAAAATGGTTATAATGAACAGCAAGATGCTTTACAATGTAGCAAATTTTCTATACATGTATGTACATTATTTTATCTATGTTATATATGGCACTTAAATATATAGTACTTTTATATATATTACTGTAATTTAGGAATATTTACAGCATACATCAGCTGGTCATTTATCTAATTAAAGCATTTTTAATCAAAATAAATTACTAAACTCTTGGAAATGTTTTTCTTATATCAAAAAAGAAAATATAATTAAGAGATTTGATGTATTACATGCCATGACGTTCTCTATCTCTATTCTTCCAAATATTCTTACAAAAACTTAATATTTGTTACACTTCATGTTAATATAAATAAGTGTTTGCAGAAATAGTCTCATTACACATCTGGTTACAGAAGGCTTAAGTGGAACATTTTTTTAGATCTGATTTTATAGTTCTATTGTTAACATGAACACAAGAATCAAAGGAATTGTGATTTTGTATTTAAAGTAGTATAAGGCAATTAACATTAAACAAAGAGGTATTTCAGAAATGATTAATGCCACAATATTTTTGACATAGATTTGACATTTTTCAATGATACATGCAGATTTATATATTTTATATGTTTAATAAGTTTTTGTTACACAAAATTACACAATAATATTCATTCTGAACAAAGGCGATTCTATAGGCTGTTTATAGAAAATTCAAAATGTGGATTTTCTTAATCGTGAGTAAGTAGTGGTATAAAATGAGGGAATTTTATTGAAGACTAGCTGACACGACGAACTTCGTACCACCAATACATGTTGTCTCAACTTAACTATACGATATAAATAAAACAAATTCGGATTAGTTAGTTATTCTGCAATTGGGAGTGAAGTTTAAATACAACACAGTTACATTTACGTTAATTAATTTAAATCTTTCTTATAAACAATACCTTTTTGTCTTTTATGTGGTGCGTAAATATATAAGATGATGGTTTTCCGACAGGCGAACACGCGACGTATAAATTGTCCATGAGAGAAGCAGGGAAACTTCAATTTGATTCCGCGAACTTCCAACGACTGCTCTTGCTATTCATTTATGGTCATCGCAAAGGAAAAACGCACAGGAAATAGATTTTGTGTCTAATCTTCGAAAGCTATATCATCATGCTACATAAAAATTTTCGGTCTTGATAGCAAAAGATAAACATTATTTAATAAAATATGATAAGTGAAATAGCTTTGAAGACTTTGCCAAGAAGTGGAATATCTTTCTACGTTGTAGTGCTTTAGTTTGCCGAAAATAAAAGATAGTTTATGTGATCTATAAAAGTTTGTGCGTGCACTTTTATATTTAGTTAATAACCGGGTCCATTATCACTTCTAAGTTTTTTCTCACCTCTTAAACCTTCCTTTGACTTATACAAATATTTCAAAACCAAAATTAGGCAAACTGGTTCAGCCGAATGGGAGACTAACAAACGTCAATTCACCTTCACCTTGCATCTTAAGACAATTCTGAACTTTAACTTTACATTTATTATTTATTCTAGATGTATTCATCCTTCAGTCACAAATGTCCTTAGAACACTAATTTTTGTTATTTTTCTTCTTCTTCGTCTGCATTTTGGTGATATCAGAATTTTGTATGGGACTTCTACTCACCACAGATAATTGGTAGACAACATAAGAATAATGTTTGTGATTATTAATGTTTATCAATTGTTTATTATTAATCTTGCTAGGCTAGTATTACAATGTGCTAATAGGTTTTAATATTATGCGTCCCAACTGAGGTAAATGAATATCTCGTTTTGTTAACCACGCTGCCAGTTACCGACGGTGTTCCGGAATTTCGTTCCTTAGGAGTTCTATTATAAGCTAATAAATTTACTGATGAGGGGCTGTCACTTTTAAATGCATTTAAAAACCATCGCTCTGAATCCGGTTTTAATTTGCAACCTTAGGATAAGTAGGTCAGCAACTAATCAACTGAGTCATTCAGACGTGCAGCTAAGATGTTCAGGGACATAAAGTGAAACCAGCTCCTATCATGTGAATTACTTTACATGGAGCAATCATCGGAAAGTATGAATATGGTTAGTAAACCAAATTTACTAAGTCATTGGTAACTTGAATCCTTCTGGAAACTCCATTATAATTAAATTATTGACCATTTTGACAGGGTACTTCTTACTTTATCTTCCCGTAGGGAAAGTGTTATTTTCCACCTAAATAAGTCGCAATTTTAATAAAAATATAAGTTCAGAAGCTCCGTGAATCCTAAATGCAGCATTTTTACAGAAATGTACGCGCGCGCCTTTCTGTAAACTGCATAACTAAACAAATGAAAAGAGGTTAAATAGCAAACTTGATATATGAAAGTTCAAGTGTCAGAGGAACTAATCTACTACCAAATCCACCAATTATAGGTATAGCTATAAAGACAATTATAGTGAAAGCGTTATCAGGTACGTGAGCAAGGTGCGACACAAAAACCTTTAAATTTTGATGATTTGAAAATAGCTCTTAATGATTTTGATTTAAATTACGTATGTTTAAGGATTTTTATGGGAATGAAATTACATCTTAAAGTTTCTGGATTCTCTAAAGTTCTCTTCTTTCTGAATGACGTGCAGAACTGTAAGCACAAGGAATAGTCAAATTCGTACTATACATATAAAAAGGGTCGATGTTGTTAAAGCACACAACTTTTGGGAAATTAAGTTCTTTAACATTAACCATTTCAAATATATTTCTGGTTTCTGGCTTGAATGTTGCGATAGTAATATTGTTCTCAACTGGGAAGTGCTTATTCGTTTTTCCCCTTGTGATCTTGCAAAGATATGGGAATTTAAAACCATGACATGGCGATTCGTTCTTATAACAGTTGACTATCGCTTAAAATCCAGTATATTCCATTAATTCTATTATACCTGTAAACAAATATGCAATGAGAGAATTTATGCCAGTGTTTATCTCCATTAATATGTATTAAATGAAACAATATGCATTTGGAGACTAATTTTTTAAAAGTTAGTAGAGAAAGTCTTGAAACACGTACGGTTTTCCTGAATATTTAGTGCACTAGCAACATCTAACACTCTTCAATTAGCTATGAGCTTCAGCTGACATTCAAACAAATAAATACATATAATAAGATCTTCATATATTAGCTATAATGTAACAGGAGACTAGGATTCAAGTATTTAATAAATGCTAATATTACGTATTTCCGGTGACGCTAATACAGTTTGAATTAATTCCATTAAGAATTTAACATTTATAAGTAGTAATATTATATCGGGAATCGTTCATACTGTTAATTATTAAATGTGTTCCAAGATATAAAAATTTAATAACATTTTTGAAAGAAGAGTCATTATGAATAAAAACAAATTTAGCTTCTCCATCTCTTACCTGTGCTAAGTAGTCTATTGACTTAAAACATTCGATAGGGAAGTTTAATATGAAGGTCTCCTGAACTAAAAATGAATTTATAGAAACAATTCTTAGACGTGTGTACCCATAAACAAGTCAGTAATTAGATTATGTAAAGGCAACATTTGGTAATTAAGTTGAACATCTTCAAAGGATGTGACAGTCAAGTGTTTAATAGTCTCACCTGCCATAGAAACTCTCATTTAAATGGGAACTTATTTTTGATGTCTTTTAGACATCAGGATACATCTTTACTGTATCAGGAAATTTCTATGAAAACTCCATCAATTCCTTTCAGTCTGGTTCATATATATATATATATATATATATATATATATATATATGAACATAAGAGATAGGAAGAAAAAAACTTTCACAAAAAAGATGTAAATTTTTAAAAATTGTTTTAAATCATTTAAGTCCCTTTGGTCGTGAGATAAATTCTATTGTTGGTTAGAATTTTCCAGTAAATAGGCAGTACTTCAAGCTATGTGCACGCTTTTGTAATGTCCTTTGTTTTACAATAACAAATGGAAATAATATTCAAAATAGAAAGTCTAGCATACACAGCAGAGCTACTTTCTAAAATATTGAGTATATTTATATTGATACATTGAGGTGAGTTTAAAACTTCTTGCAGAAAAGTTATCATGATTAACGAGAACAGTGCCTCTGTGATATGGTGGTTACTATACAGGCTCCAAATTAGGATGTCCAGGGTTCGATTACCGGCTAATTCAGTTAGGATTATTTCCTATTCTCCTTAGAGTTTAGAAGTACACATGAAAGAGCTTGTTTCTCTCTTTTTCTCTTGTATTTGTGTGTGTGTGTGTTTGTGTGTGTGTGTGTGAATGTGAAGATAACCCCAAAAATCCATAATTCATACAAACTAATTGCGTGAGCATTGTTATCAGTCACTGTGACCCAGCTGTTAAATTCACCATATATATGGAGCGATCCAAAAAGTAAACCAATAAATAAATAAGTAAAAAAATTAAATTAGAAGCTGAAAGATAAATATTTTTACAAATAATTTTCGGAATATATATGAAAGTAAATAATAACATGCAGAGAAATGCGTGTAGCTTGTACACGATTACACAACCGTTTAGAAACACTATTTATTGAATACGTTTAACATAAAATTAATAAAAAAATAAATGAAACACTCACGTATCTTCTCTTGCTTTCCCCATATGACCGCCAAGAGGGCGGCAACCACGACCAACAGTCTCGTCATCATCTACAAGACTGTGAGGTCTTCCACTGGTTGGATGTCCTATTTCCAAATTGTTTATCCAAGTCAGCAACTGTTTGCCGCAACACTGGAGCGTCATGGACGCTGAGTAGGCTTTATATCAGCGCAATTCAGCATTCCTCTTCTTGTTGCACCAATATTGCACGTTTCAGGGTCATAAGTATGCTTGGACAAAGGTAATTAGTACACAGGCGAAGAAAAACGTTATTTGCTAAATTAAGTCACACCTATACATAAAACACAGTAGAATGCGAGAAGCATCAAAATGAATTTCATCACACAACACTGAGATATGTTAAAGCGTAACAAATATTTTAGAAAATGACTAATACCACCAAATAAGTTATTTGATATAAACTGCAAATTTTTATGATTCTTACAGTAAGCTTTTGTCTTTTACTATTTCTCAGTTTTATATAGGATGTTTACACAAAATTTAAGGCATGCATATATATTATTTAAATCAAAGTTGTTTGTATTCACCCTTGAGAGGGGAAGAAAAAAGATACGCAAGGGTTATTCCTAAAGTTGCTACGAACTTTTGGGTAAATGCTATTAAGAAGGCATATGCGCATTTGACTCTCTCTCTCTGTGTACGAGAGAGAGAGGCAGAAAGAGAGAGACTAATATAGAAAATTCCCAAGGAATTCCCACAAGATCAAACACGTCTTCACATGACAGTTTTAGATGGTAGAATGGCGAATTCTTTTAACAAAACTTGGTTAATAAATACTTTGGGTAATCATTTCTTTTTTTTTTTTTTATTTTACTTGTTCCACTTATACCCCGCCTTTAACTACAATGGTCATATCGGCGGCCGTTCTCCTTTGGAGCATACCGAAGGCGTTAACTCGTATTCGTTAGGTTTTAATCAATAGATCTCTCTCTCTCTCTCTCTCTCTCTCTCTCTCTCTCTCTCTCTCTCTCTCTCTCTCTCTCTCTCTCATACTTCCAGACTCTGGGGAAGATGGGGAATTATCTTGGTCGGAGAAAAATCCCCATTCCCACCGCCGGGAATCGAACCCGGGACCCCTAGCATGGCAGGCAGGTGCTCTGCTGACTGAGCTACGGGGCCAGCCAATCATTTCTTACTGATGTTTTCATAGAGCTGTTTAAAAATCACTAAGGCATTTCCTTTGATTTTTAAAATTTAGTATATTTATTTATTTTAGTTTATGGCCTCCAACGTAAAGTCATATCGGACGATGAATGAAAGGGGTAAAGTGATACTCAAATGAGCCCAGGGTCCATAGAGTTTAGAGTCTCCCGACATTCCTCTTTCAGAATAAGGGGAAACCATGGAAAGAATATTATCCAGACCGAGATTAGAACTCGCGACCTGTTGAACGTGAGGCAGACAAGGTACGATATAATCCTTCTGTGATTAGGTCAAAGAAAAAATATATATATATAATATATATAATTTTTTATATTGTTCCTGATAAACATATAAACGATACTTAATACTTTTAATTTACAAGAAAAATCCATAAAATCAACATTAAAGTTAGAAAATAAAGATTACATTCCTTTTCTAGATTGAGTTTTGGCAATTATAGGAAATAAAGTCAGTCTGATATTTGTATAAGAATATCTTATCCAGTTTTTAAAGCCATTTTTGGTAATTCAGTTTATTGGCTAATAAATATATCCCTCAACAAAGAAGGATTTAATAGAGAATATAAACACATTATCAACATTCCGTTAATTAATGGTTAATTATAAAGGTCTATAAGGATTTTCTCTTCTGAAGGAAATAAAAGATGATTATACTTTTTTAAAAAAATTATTGATCATCCTTGGGCTACTAAAAATTACAACACTTTTTAAAGGGCGTGGAATAAATTTAGTTCGTTAAGATAAATTCAATATAAAAACTGTCAAGTTATTTTAAAAATGTTTAGTATCAAATACTAAAAAAAACTCTGGAACTTATCAATACAATTATTTAGATTATAATAACGTTTATATTTACAAAAACATGCGTCATTTAGAAATTGAATAAAATCATATTTTGGAAATATTGAATACATAGATGGATAAATCAGCTGTGGTAGATCGTTTTTGATCATTTAAACATGAAACAAATCTAGGTGTTAAATTATTAAAGCAATTAAATTTACCCAGAATTCGCGTAATAAATTCTGAAACAAAGTAAATTGATTCTGTCAATAAATGGAGACATGTAGAGAAAACAACTACAATAAACAGTATATTAAATGTAATTAAACTGCGACAGTTTCGATAAAACGCACGTGTTTTTTTGTCCTCCAACGTTAAGTCATATCGGACGATGAATGGAATAGGTGAAATGATGCTCAAATGAGCCCGGGGACCATAGAGCTTAGAGTTACCCGACATTCGTCTTTCAGGATAAGGGAAAACCCCGGAAAAAACCTTATCCAGGTAACTCACCCTGACCGAGATTCGAACTCGGGACCTCTTGAACGTGAGGCAGGCATGCTACCACCACGCTACCGAGGCGGGCTCAGTTTCGATAAAGAAAAATACAGGCGAATAGTATGTTTGGAAACTAGGTACATTGTGATAGAAAGGATTGATAATATGCACAGAATTTTAAACACACATAGTGCTGTAAATAAAGTAAATGGAACAAAACGATAAATATTAATAGATATTGCTCCTAATAAGCTTTAAATACTATAGGTTTTGAGAAACTTCTGCCATATATGCAAATATTTTGGAGTTTAAATTCACTACAGATCACTGAGATGATGAACGTATGAGGGTATTCTCCTCGATCTAGGTGCTCAGATATTCCTACTATATCTATTTCTGTTAACAGACATTATATTCCTCCAAATATTTAATATCAAGATTTCACTGCAGCATACTTCTGAACTCTGCGGAATCCATAATAAATTTAAAGGTTAGTGTACAACGATTTCTATGAAAAAACGCAGCTAAAAATGAAAAGTCAAAATTTCACTCATGAGCCGGAAAGGATTTAGTACGTTAGGCAATAATTTTTAATGTAATTATTCTGAGAAAATTTGTCGTTATACTTTAGCTCTCCAAAAATAACTCCAAATGCTTTCGATTAAAGCATTACATGTTGGAGACATGAAAATTAAAAATTATATCTTGAATTTTCATTAACTGACCTGTAAATACCTCCTCACTATAATTGCATTTTGTAGGAAACTGTAAAGGTAAGATAAGTCAAGATAAGTACTAAGGACGGGGATTTGAGCACCTTGGTCATTTGTGTTTTGTACCTGTACCCCAGAAGGGGCGCACTGGGAGGGAGGATAAGTTGAATGTAGATAGAGGACGGTCGATCCAGGAAGCTCGACAGAGTAGAGAGCAGGGCCCTTAACAGTTCCAGATTGAAGCTCACCGTTAGCGTCTAGTACAATTGTAACCCTGCACTTGAGAGGCTCACAAGCGGTAGACCGCTCGGTCGTGAGCTGGAGATCCTAGAGAGAACACCGTTTTTTCTTTCCATGCAACGTCCGAGACAGCTGTTTTTTTTTTTTTTTTTTTTTTTTTTTTTTTTTTGTAATTTACGTCCTCCAACGTTAAGTCATATCGGATGATGAATGGAATGGGTGAAGTGATGCTCAAATGAGGCCAGGGTCCATAGAGCTTAGAGTTACCCGACATTCGTCTTTCAGGATAAGGGCAAACTCCGGAAAAACCTTATCCAGGTAACTCACCCTGACCGAGATTCAAACTCGGGACCTCTTGAACGTGAGGCACACATGTTACCATCCGAGGCGGATCCGAGACAGCTGTCAACGCGGCTTAGCCGTGAAAGTAATCAGAGGATGAAGGATGAAATGAAAAGTAAGGTGAAATAGAGGAATAAGGAAATTCGGAGGATGTAATGAGCCTTCTCAGTAATCCCCAGCGATCCGCGGTTATACCCAAAGAAAACCATTAGTCAGAAATATTGACCACGGAAATTGAATCTACGAGCTCGGAATGTGGGCCGCAGACAGGACCTGACCATTTCTCTCAACTGGAAACTATAAATGAAAAATCCAAAAAGGGAACTAAGCTCATTAAATTACACTGTGTGTGTGAAATTCGGTCATTTTTCTCTAAGATGAATGGTTTCCAATATATTTATTGTTGTTCATTTACATTTTTCAGTTTCGATATTGAGGAATATGTATTCAGGGGTCGCTGTTTTGTTCACTAGTAATTATACAGAGAGTATTTGTATAAGCAAAATTTTGAATGTCGCAAAATGATCACTAGTTCTACCAATCTATAAGATTTGGACTTGGGCTGGTAAGAACAGCTGACGGTGTGTTGGCAGTGATGATGATGATGATGATGATGATGATGATGATGACAATAACTTAATACATTTTCTATAAACAGTACGTTTTCTTCAATCTAGGCAATTTTGCTCCTTCAAAGATTCGTCTTGTTTTTCCTGTTGTTCTTATTTTGTATTAGTGGTTTGGCCGTAGCAGAAGCCTCGAGGAAAGTTGTCCTTTAAAATCTATAGCGATAACTGCAAATGTCCTTGCTTTTGTCACATCCGCATGCGTAAACAGGGATACTGTATACTTCGTGACTTTTCGAGCTACCATCCAGCCTGCAGATCCATGCACTTTATGATAAGAGCATGTCACTGGTGAATAATCACATCTGTTTTATCTTTATTACAGCACACTTACGTAACAACTAGAATCAGGAAGAAATTTAAATTTGTAATAATGGGTTAGTCTGTAAGTTATAGCACTTTTTTAAGTAATAGCTTTGCTTACAAAATAAAAAAAAATGTTTGGAAATGAATTTTATTTTATTCGATAGATAATTACATGCTTTACAAAATCGTGTGTCAATTTTTGTGTACTTAACATACTGTTTACATGTCGCTTATGCTGCAACTTTTACTCTTCCATTAAACGCAAAACAAGATTCGAAAATGCCGTTTGTTGTCGGTATGATGCTCCATTTTATTTACCTGAAAAGACCAAACACCATTAAGGACACAAAAGCTAATCACACTACAGTATAGTCATGATTATTACTGGACCAGGCTACGCAACGAAGGGAATTGGACACGGAGGTCCAAACATGGTCTTCTTTTGGGTAGTGTTTGAGCCTGCTTCTACTACAGGCGGCACCGCAGGCGGTCGACGACATGAAATTAAGACGGAGTACGGGTGGAAAGAGATGGCGGGGGAAACCGGAGGAAGCCCGTCCCTACGCAGCTTTTTCCATCACCACTCTTACATGCGGTCATCTGGAGTCGAACCCGGACCGTGGGAGACGAGTGGTCTAACCACTCGGCTACGGCGCGGCCCAAACTTGGTCTGTTGTATCTATGCCCCCAAGTGAGGCACCCCCAGGAGAAAGAATGAGGCGAGAGGAGACAGAGTGAGGCCATACCAGGGAGCCACGACAGTGCAGAGGACAGGGTCCCTACATTACCAGTTGAAATTCCCCGGCAGACCAGTGCAACCGGCATCCCGGTTCGGTCTCATATATTAAATCGTTTCCAAGATAATGGGTCATGAATGTAGTTCATTAACATTAATGAGATAGAGTTTTTAAGTCTATTAGTCAGTCTGGATAGCTCAGTTGGCTAAATGCGGCCTACTGATCCCAAAATCGCGGATTCAAAGCCCGCTGAAACCGATTGGTTTTGAGTGTGCTTAAAAATGATACGCATCAGTAGATTTACTTAGAAGAACTTCTGTGGGATGAAATTCCGGCACATCCACGGTATTGGTATGATTCTCGCAATTGCCAGTGTCCTTAACAAACAAACTAAGCAAAAATCGCTTATAAACAATATTTAGGTAATGGAGATTGCTTCCGATGTTAATTATCTTATTTAAATACCTGAAAATATGATTTAAAAATGTTTACACATTACGTCGAACAACAGCTATTGCACAATATCAAAATCCTACGTGTCTTCTTGTTGCAGTCTAGTCATCGTGTTGGACATAGCGCTTTATACATATTTCACAACACAATTTATAGCTCCATTATTTTTATACGATCTAATTTACTTAATATGGCGGCTTGTTTCAATTTTCACATCTAAATGCACACTTAAACTGCCTATATTTCCATACTGAATGCGACAACAGCACCGTGAATCCCTGAAGTTAGTACTTTTATCCATACAAAAGTGGTTTGGCATAAGAGTCCATATGGCGTTGTTAAAATATTTAACCAGGATGCATTACTGGGCAATATTGTTATAAACGGAGTTATTAGCTAACCTGAGGGCCCTTCCATCTTATCCCTTACTCCCAGGGATTTGACACGGATAACCTCCCTGTAGGTTCAGCGTGAAACTCCCAACCGCTTATAATCTAGTCCAATCCAATAGTCATCCTCCCAGAACTACAGCTTTCTAGTACCAACATTTCCAAAATTTATGAATTATTTTGTAAAATGGTGCACGGAATTCATTCATATTATTTTTAATTACCTAACGCACTGATATCTTTGCAAAAAAATATGAGCTACATTAAATTTTGCAACAAATATAAATGGAATATAAAAATTAGCAGAACTTGTTGAATATTAACACAAGCGAAAACAAAACAAAACATACAAATTTTACCAAAACTGATCGGTTAATCTCCCCTTAAGATGATAAGGAATATAGACCCGAGTGTTATAATAGTTTCTTAAGATAGAGATAGTTGTAGAATAAATAAAATGTATGTAAGTCGTCAGTCATGTTGAAGTTTATATGACTTAAAATGGGAGTTTTGTTCATCCACTGAAATAATGTGGCGGGCGTCAATTTAACATTCATACGCAGAGGCTTAGAATTCCATTATTCAGTTTTTGTTTCTTTGTTTGTAATTTACGTCTTTTAACTTTTTAAGTCATATCTTACGATGAAATGAATGGGTGAAATGATGCTCAAATGGGCCCAGGGTCCATGGAGCTTAGAGCTACCCGACATATTTCTTTTAGGATAAGGGAAAATCCCAGAAATAAACCTTAACCAGGTAACTCAACCTGACCGAAATTCGAAATCGGGACCTTTTGAACTTGAGGCAGACATGCTACCATCTACGCTACAGAGGTGGGCACAATGTGTGTTATTGTTAGGTAGAAACAAATATAGAAATAATACTTCTCTCTGAGAAAGAATTAAGCAGGTGCACATTATCAGTGGATGCACCAAGTTTGGCTACAAAAATGATTTTGTACTACAAAATTTCCGTATGTTTTAAAAATTCACTGCAGTTTTGTAATTACTGAACACATACACAAAATACCAAATTAACAAAACTTGGGGAAACAAAACATAAATGAGTAATTAAAATATGAAACATTGGAGTGGGTTAGTATCAGAAATATATATTCAAATATATCAATAATAATTTAATTATATATAGGGGACAATTTACGTTCTGTAATTTATGTAAGAAGGAGATGATTTACATTTTGTAGTTAACATAAGTAAGAGCAAGTTCTAGTATTCAGGAGATAACACAAGCAAGATAGAGTTGTATCAATTTACATTTTGTAGCTCATGTAAGCAGGAAGTAATTTACCTATCTATTCTAGCTGAAGTAAAGGAAAGAAAATTAGCATTTTATACTATAGAGGAGACAGCTTATATCCTGTAGCTTACGTAAATGCAGATAATAAACGCACTGTAGCTGACATAAACGGGTAATTAACATATTGTGCTTTGTAAACATTAGACAACAAATATCTTTATCTCATATAAACAGTACTGTAGCTACAGGACTTACGTTCTGTACCTAATACAAGGAAAGGGTGCTTTCTTATTGTTTTATTTATTTAAGGTCATCCAGTGTTGCGTTATATCGGAGGTGAAAAAAAAAGGTTAAATGATGTTAAAATGAACCAAGAGCCCATAGAGCCTAAGTTAACCGACATTCATCTTTCAGGATAAGAGAAAATCACGGGGGAGAGAAAACCTTATCAATACCTTGTCTATATGACTCCTCTGACCTAGATTTGAACTCGGGAGCTTTTTTCCTTTTTTTTTTTTTTTTTTTTTTTTTTTTGCCTTTAGGAAAAACCATATGGCCATCGAAGGGAGCTACCAGCTAAGCTACAGAGGCGGGTGAAAGGGCACTTAACATTCACTATATCTCGTATAAAGAGTAGATAGATAATCTACATCACTTTTTTGATCTGTGAAATCATCTGGCATGCTTGATAACCCAAAATTGTCTCTTTTATAACTCACGCGCATATGTTAAGTGAATGCGAGCATGTTTTGGAAATCACTCGGGCAGCTTTTATAACCGTTATATTCCTGATGTAGGAAAGTTTGCTTCCCGTAACATTCAAAGCAAGAAAACTATTTTATATCCATTGTAATCTATAAAAGTTTGCTGTTTTTCAAAAACTAAATTACTGCAAGATATTCTTTAGATTTTAAGTTAATTGGAAGAAATTAATCATTTCTTTACACTAGCCGTATATAGGCTAAGGTTTTAGATGGAAAAGGCTAGTGTGAAGAAATAATTTCCACCAATTAGTCCAAATAATAAAAGTTTTAATGGTGAAGCCTGGGATTTATTTACTTACAATAGTAGGTCGCTACAAGCAGTGTGTCTTGGATACGAGAGCCCCTAGTGGTTTACCAGGAAAATAATATGAGTCAAAATGATATGAGAATTGAATGTCATGCCGACACGTTGACCATGGTAGCTCAATGGGTAAGACCGTCTGGACGGAAACCAGGAGATTCGCGCTTCAAATCCCGGCCATGGCATTGCATTTATCAAGTTGACTATTCTTCAGATATAAGAGAAAAGGAAGCCAATGATAATTAACTCTATAAAACCTAATGATTATGGAAGTCAGTGGTTTGCTGATGTTTGTTAGGGTAATGTAAAACACATTCAAGTTGCAAATAACTTATTTTATTTTTTATATGAAAAAAACAATACATTTCACAGAAATGTCTGAAGCAAATTCACAACTCAGTCAATAAGCAAACAAAACTGAATATATATTAATGCTACATATGTATCAATCAATTTTATTATGTATATAAGGCTACTATTATGTTTTACACATAACAGAAATGGCTAAATATTTGGGTTTGTCATACTATTATATAGAATATACAAATGTGTTAAATCATGAATTGTTACAGATCAAAATTGAACAAAACCTTTTAGATTTTGATTAAATGTAGAGTACCTAAACTTCAGCATATCTACTTATGAGATGTGTTTTTGAAGTCTACATTTTATAACAGGAAAACAGTTTTCTCTCATATCATTGGAATATATTAGGAACACTTCCTTGCAAAAAGTTACAAAGAAACGCAGTCATGTCAGTTATATATTCAATGGGAATCACATCACGCTTTCCATAAGAAAAGAACATAAGTTAACAATGTAATAACTTATTATTAGTGATCAGTGTTTAAGACTAGTTTAAACAAAACTATAAATGTTGAGATCATAGGCATTTAATGGAAGCTTTAAAGCAATTTCTTTATTAAATACGAACATTCTCAAAAATAATCACTAAACAATATTTGAAGGATATATTAGAGATCAAATTTAATAAATGTTGTTTCCAAAAAAAATTGGTTATTGATTACAGGGAAATAAAAGAGGTAGAAGTTTAAGCTAGAAGTAAAATAAGTTTCAGTAAAATTGTTGATAAAGTTCTAATACGGGAATATGCATTAATGCACATCACCTTCTTTTAAACAAAAATGTATTTCGAATGTTAAAACTGGTCTTAAACACTTGACAAAAATTGGCACTCTTTTTGAAACGAGAATGATGATGATGATGATGATGATGATAATGATGACGACGGAGACAATGATGCGATGCAGTCAGTGATGAACTGATGATTGATGTAGAGATCAGAATTAGGATATAAAAGAATTAATGAAAGACTAGCAATTGTGTAGGTATGTTTGTATAGGACTTGCTGAAAACTTTGTGGAAGAATATTTTTGTATTGCATTATGCATCTATTGCTAGCAAGGAAAGTAAAACAGATAGAATCTCCTCAGAAGACAGCTTAAATGCTTCAAGCGACACTGAACTCATTCTTTTAAATCCCAATTCAGAGATGCACATGGACTTAAATATGACGAATGCATTAATGGTGATAAATGATGATGGGCATCTACGACTCGGGGAAGAGCTCGGCAAATGTTACCGTTCTGAAAACTTTGTTGGCAATGTCATCCACCAACATAGAGGCCACAATTTCCACTGCAGGGCCCACCTCTCTCACAATCTCTTCGGAGTTGTCGTTGATAAATTTATTAGTAACTTGACCTGTAACAAGAAAGCAAGCGAATAGTGACATCAGTTATAAAATGACATATTTGGACAGCTTTTTGGTAAATCTTTACTACACATGAAACTTAACGCAAATGCTAAACGATACCTCATTCAACCAATATTTTAATTTAAGAAGTTAAAGAAGTGATGCTAAGGTAATAAAATTAAAGTCTATTAAAATCTAAACACTTAAGCGTTTGCAATGAACTAATTTGAAGCATTGATATCAAAATATTATTGATATTTTGACACATTACATCTACACAGGTGCCATTTTAGATGACAACGAATTCCAAAATAATATTTAAATAGTTGATCGGTTAAAGCAATACATCTGTGAAAATCCAATAATCCACAGTCGTCTTCTGATAGCATTCATGTTTTATCATATAGTCATAACATGAAACATATATCACACACAATTTTTAATGATCTACTTGTATATCAAATGTTAATATACGGTTAATATTTGGTTCATAACGAATCGATTTTGGTATTATAATAGGAAATGCTCTTTGGAAATTTCAACTTATTGTACGTTTTCAAAGTTTTAAGCGGAGTATAACATATAATTGTAAAGACATTGTGTGTATCTATATTCTAATTTAATTACTTTAAGGCAGTATTTACTCATACATTGTTGTGTTTTGCAACATTTTCAATATAAATTAGTGAAAGCAATTTCTGCTGAGCTGTTTTATCCAATGCACAAATATCTTTAAATGCACATTTCTTTAAGATTTCCAACCTATAATTTATAAGCTTTGGTTCAAAAATTAAAAAACAGTAAAAAAAATTAATTCAGAAAAATTACTTAAAAATTCATCGCAGTTCTTTGCCTAAGCAGCAAAGACCCAATTAAATAAACATTTGTCTCTTTAAAGATTTTCGTATTAAAATATCAGTTATGTAGACGAAAATACGTTTCACGCTTTCTGAAAATGCAGAAGACAAAACATTGAAACTTTAAACACTTTTTACTAAGCTTCACGGATGCATTGCGTAATAAGCTGATACTGGAAACAATTATAAACAAGTATGTTTAATAATAATTTTACATGTCTTTGAATGTAAAGTTAGGGGAATAAAATCGCACGTTTTTAGTCCGGGTAGTGCGTCTGGTACAGTGATTCCAAAAAATACTTGTATTCACTTTAGAAAAATTTTAACATCCAGAGTAATAGAGTGAAAATTATTATTTTTAAGAATGCAAAAAGCAAATGACATTAAAGTGTAACTATGTGTTCTGTTGTTTATCATATATTTTGGTTAATTAGATTAATATTTGTCAAAAATTGCACCAATTTTTCAACACCTTGTTCTGTATACGAAATTAGGTGTTACAGGCATTTAATACAGAAAATAAGCATTTTAAATAGCGGTGAAAATGGGTTTTGATCTACCGAAGTAAAAGATGTTTCCAAGTTCGGACGTACCAACAAGCTTACTGAAATCCCTCATTGATATTTTGGTTTTACTTCTAAAATTTATTTCTTCATCTACTTATATCATATTTCAGTGTCATTGTCAAGTATTATAAACAAACATTTCTCTTCTGAAAATGCATAAAATGATTTACTAAGAGCCATAAATGAGTACTTAAAAACTAGGTTTAACTTTTAAAAAAGATTTTATAATGCTAATAGAAAAATCTGGAAAAGTATGATAAGCAGTTGCTGAAATAATATTTTTGCTATCTCCACATTAAAATCATAACTTTTTATAAATTAATTTGATTGTCAGCACTGTCTAAGGTGAGGAGTATTTCCCGCAATTGCTGAAGTCAATCCCGGTTAGTTAATGCTTCCAATTGATAAATAAACAACTTTCCTTTATGCTGAACTGAGTATCCTCAATACCACGCTCTGCAAATCACGTATAATGTTGTCCAATGATGACACTGGGGATTAGTTGATCTGCATCATTTTCCCCCTGACTTCCCAATATAAAGTCTGTAGGTTGTCCCTTTTGAGACCTTTGCATTTCTCCAAATGATGTTTGTTCATGATGACATGCTCTTTGCAGATAAGTGCACATGGGTGTAGGTATGCAGTGTATTTTATAAAGGTATTCTACATGACAATCATGGCCAATTTCCATTCTAAATAGGGCCACTGCAGCTTTCCTTGGCAGTTTTTGTATGTCAGCTTTGTCTCTAATGTTCTTATAGACCTTGTCTTTTAGTTTATCTTCTTTATCAAGTCTCTGCTGATTTTTAAAATGTTGCTTAACGTTGTTTAATTGTTTGTTAATTTAAATTTGTCTTACAGAAATTACGAATAATCACTTCATTATTTACATCTGTAGATCTTAGATATTGTAAGCAACGTGAAAAGTTTTTCTTAAATACATTTTATTTACTGCCTGTTACTGTAAACCTAGTGTAACTGCCTTTGGAGGGAGTTTATTAGTGATTCTTTAAAAATGAGTTTTCAGGGAACTTAATGTGTCATTAAATTGTAGTTGAATAGAGGACTTTTGAAAAATTCCTTCATGTTACGTGAACTAAAATGAAATTTTCTTCATTTAGAAATCCATTATTTGCCAAACACATATGAAGTATCACTGTTTGATAGTTTAATGTTCATACTAACCAATTTCTTCACCGCCAAAAAGGTCTGAGAGATGTATCTTGGCTCTTCCAAAGTTCAGCTTAAGATCAGTGTGTTTATTTTCGTAGTACATCATTCCCTTTTTGTCCTTAAGAGCTCCTTTCATATGGATCTGCGCTTTTGTGTCATCTGCAACATAAAAAACAAGTATATAGCACCAGTTGCATTACAATAAATCAAAACAGTTACTGTGAACTTCTAGAGACCATTTCTGATATATTTGAGCACAATGGACACAAAAGTGTTTTTTTTTATTAATATTGGCAGATAATTTTATAGTTTGGACAGAAATTTAAACTTTTCATTTAATGATAGCATTGCATGAGCTTCAGCTGCAAAATAAACCATATGATTAAACCATATTTTGAGGGCATAATATTCGCTTTCAGTCCTTACACTGAAAAGAATTTAATGCTAACAAAAATTAAATGATATGTATGATAATTGCAGTAACAATGTGGAACTTACTGACGCTTCCGATGAAAAGTCCTTCACCCTTAATTGGTAGAAGCAACACACGACCATCCAAAGCGTAGTTTGCTTCTATGGCAAGTCCGGGTAAATCGAGGAGACCAGTGATCATTAGTTTATCCAGATCAACCCTGAAAAGGAAAAAAATAAAATAAGAATATAATGGAGACGAAAATGTTCAATTCCTGTGAACAAGGAGCTAGTTTAGGATTAGGGAGAGAAGTCAAAGCCAGTGATTAGGAGGTAGATAAGCAAGTAGTCTGCTTTCTTCACGCGTCAGCTAACGAGAGCTATTTGAAAAATACAGTTTAGTTTCCTGCATTAACGTTGAGGGTATTCCTAAATTGCACAATAGAGCTAATAAACAATAACAACCACTGACTTCGAAGAATTAACATTTTAAAGATATGTGATATTGAATTTATCAAAAAGAGAAAAAATTGCTTTATGAAATTTTAATGTACACAAAATATTTACAAATGTTAGAGTTAAGATCCAGTAATTACACTTTTGAATTTATGGTCTTTTAAATTCCCAACACAGTTAAATAGCAAGTGGGCAAGTGAGTGCAAGTAGATTCTGAAATTTCAAAATTAGACTTTCTTGTAAACTTTCCTTCGTTTCTATCGTTTTTTGTCAATTGTAAATGGTCCCGATTACGGTTGCATTTCTTTCAAATTTTTTGTGTACATTCTTTGAAAGTCAGTGAAAAGATCTAAAGGGTCCTTATTGTTATAAGATTAGGTATGGCTTCGAGTGTTAAATACTTAATGAATATTTAATAGAAAATTTAATAATTATGCATAATTAATTTATTATGTTCCAGAAAAGTTTTAATGTTTTGCTAAATTTGCCTCATACATAAGCTGCAATTGAGGAATAATACGGAAAATATAAACGTTCAAAAATGTCTAATTTTTATCACATAGTAAAATTTATATGAGATTAACTTTTTGCGTTTTAAACAGCTATCTTCTTTCAGCATTTCATTTGATACTACATTTATGATGAAAAAATGTGTTAATTACTTATTACCCAAAGATATACAATAATATTTCTGACCATCAGATAAAACCTCACATTAAACAGATGTATGCAGTAAAAGATGTGGTTCCATAAGCTTTGTACTGTTTTATTAAAATTACCCGTTTCATAAACTTTGAATTTAAGGCGCTATAACAATAATTCCTTTATAATACTACTCTGTGAATGGTGTTCCCGGATTTCTTTGCTTTTCAGAGTACTCACTTCATATCCGTAAAGTGATAGTTGCTGAGACCGCTAATCTTCACATCTGTAAGATTTATTCTGTAGTTAACAGCCTGGGTTCCTTGTTCCAGATTTATCATGGGTATTGTCAGTGGTTCCAAGGAAGGAACCTTCAGCTCCGGTATACCTGCAAAAATAAAGTGACTGTTCCAAATAGGGCTCAGAACATCCTAAGATAGGCTAATAACTCATTAAAATGAAAGGTCGCTGATAGCATAAACGAAACAGGGGTCAATTATCTAGGAAAAACAATTCTTTAGTTGTTATTAGTGATGTTAAATCGTTAGAACGTTATTGAATTTTAATACAAGGACAACTTAGTCTATATAATCTTTAATGACGATTAATAAAGTATTCTTTATGCTCTGAACTCAATTTTTGAAAGAGAACAACTTTCAAAATTAGATGTAATAAATGACTATTAAGATATATTTCAAAATGTAGCAAGCCATAACAAGGTAGTTGCTATATGTAGTATTAGCTCAGGCTTTAAAATCAATTAGAAATTTTACAAGTGAATTATCAGCTTTCACATAGTAAGAAGTACTATTAGTACATAAGGGAATCACATATGTAGTATAAAGTAAACTTACATATTTTTGTAACAATAGTAACACGGAATTTGTATAATAAAACAATTATCAGAGAGTATAAAACAAAGATCCACGTTAATAAGAAAGTAAGAAGTATGAAAACACATCGGATTGGCATTCCATGAAGTATACGATCACAGAACAAATTCAAGTTGGAGAAATATTAAATATTTAAGATGCATGCAAATGGATACTCTTTACATAGCGAAATCCAGAATCATATTAATATTAAGAAAGTAAAAATGGCGGTGACAAGCACAGGAAATTTGCTTCCTTTAGTAACTGATTTAGTCACGAAACATTGTAATTGTTTCTTAAATATTCATTAAATCGAAATTTTTTAAATAACGAAATTTTATCTGAGCATTAATACTTGAAAGTTTTTAGTATAATATTAAATGAGCTCAGTAATAAATTAAATATTCTGACTTTATATTTTTCGTCATTTTAGAATTTCACTCTTTAGATAAAGTACTTCTGTAATTGTAATTTTCTGTACTAAGTTAAACAACAATTGATTCCACATTCTTCAGTATAAACGCCTCACTCACTCACTCACTCACTCACTCACTCACTCACTCACTCACTCACTCACTCACTCACTCACTCACTCACTCACTCACTCACTCACTCACTCACTCACTCACTCACTCACTCACTCACTCACTCACTCACTCACTCACTCACTCACTCACTCACTCACAGAAACACTCACTCAGTCACTCACTCACACTCACTCACACACTCAAACACTCACTCACTCACTTTTACATACAAATAGAAATGGTACTTCTGGTTTCATGTTTGTCCGTTCTGCACGTTCCTATCAGTCGCCCAAAATCGAATCTTATATCTATGTAAAAGGCAGTAAACGTCAAGGTACCTAACTAATCTTTACCATATAGCACCTTTACTCAGAAAACAATTCTTATTTAGAAGAATATGAATAAATACTTACCTTTGGCCAAGTATGGCATGACCGTGACCGTTGCTTTCCGTACGCAGCTGTCCAAGTTTGGATCATTCTTCTTGCAGATTGGAATGTAACTTGCTGCAAAAAGAAATAACAATCAGAACCTTAACTAATGCTGATGGACATTTTACAGCTAGAAATGAATATGTCAAGTCCAGGAGTTTTGAAGTTTTAGCCCGAAAAGTATCTCAGCCACATTTATGTAGTTATAAGGGCCGTATCCTCTTATATTTTATATTTTTCTGTTGTTAATCATAAAAGCTAATATATTTTAAATATAAAGGCAGAGAAACTATTGTTCCTCATTCTTAGCATAATTGCTAAAGAGGCATTGTACAAACTTTCGTTATCGATTTTGATATTAATAGTAACTTGTACTCAGTTCTGAAACATATAATGAAGACAAGAACATTCAGAAGTAATAATGGGATTAATATTTTAGTCATAAATCTCTCTATGGTGATTTGGGATCACGTCTTCAAAAATAGAAAAAAGAAGTTGTCTGTCTTCATCAATAATATTCAAAACAAATCTAGAGTCAAATATTTTAAAGAAACATTCAAATTATTAATTCGTCAATACTTATGATTACAAACTTCGGACCTAATCATATTACAACACCTATATCCCAAGTCACACTCTAGTGTTCGAAAGTATTTCTGATATAATTACTTGTCAGTAATATTCAATGTTTTAAATGAAGGCTGTAAGGACATTCGGCTAATCCAAAATTAATCCAAATAAACATGGCGTTTTAATCTAAACACTTCCAAAACAAAAGGATAAACTTTGAAATAGGGGGGAACAAAATCATTAAAGTAGTTTTGCAGACAAATAAATCCATACAAGGGTTTAATTTTCAAAACGTTCATTCAAATAGAACCATGTCACTCTCAAGCTGTTTATGCAGCGTATAAACTGACCATTTACGCTACTCGTAATGATGTTGCTAATTTATAATTAACACACTAAAAGCATGAAGCTAATTTTTATTCACCTGCAAGAAAACTATTTTTGAAAATGAAGACTGAGTTTCTGCTACATATCCAGAAACTTTAAGTTTAGATTTTAAATTTTGCTGACTAATCCTCGAGTATGAGCTTTAACAATCAAGTATTAAATCTTCTAGTTTTCTTGGTAAAGATAAGAGTATGCATTATAATTTTAGATTTCTAAAAATCAATAATACAATAAATTAATAAATCTTTTAGTTGAAAACTATGTAACTTTTATCAATAAAAAACTTTTGGTCTATCAACTTCGAGATAAAATGTAAAAGTCACTGAAGAAATACGCATTATGCTAAGTAAAGAAACTAGGAAATAAGATTACCGTACAGTCAATCTTTAAAATTTCACTCAATATTTATACTCTCCGTTAAGTATATTGGTCAAGCATCTTTAGACCTTAATTCTAGTATCCTGTTTGCTCCGTGAAAAGCATTTTTTGCATAAATTTTATCAAAAATTCAGTATCAAATCCAATTAAGACGCGTTTGTCTAAAACATAGGTTTATTATTATTATTATTATTATTATTATTATTATTATTATTATTATTATTATTATTATTATTATTATTATTATTATTATTATTATTATTATTATTATTATTATTATTATTATTATTATTATTATTATTATTATTATTATTATTATTATTATTATTATTATTATTATTATTATTATTATTATTATTATTATTATTATTATTATTATTATTATTATTATTATTATTATTATTATTATTATTATTATTATTATTATTATTATTATTATTATTATTATTATTATTATTATTATTATTATTATTATTATTATTATTATTATTATTATTATTATTATTATTATTATTATTATTATTATTATTATTATTATTATTATTATTATTATTATTATTATTATTATTATTATTATTATTATTATTATTATTATTATTATTATTATTATTATTATTATTATTATTATTATTATTATTATTATTATTATTATTATTATTATTATTATTATTATTATTATTATTATTATTACTATTATTACTACTATTACTATTACTATTATTATTGTTATTATTATTATCATTATTATTATTATTATTATTATTATTATTATTATTATTATTATTATTATTATTATTATTATTATTATTATTATTATTATTATTATTATTATTATTATTATTATTATTATTATGATCAATTATTTTTTCTTCATGTGAAGAACTGTATAACGTTTATGTGGAACGACGACAGATGTGTCGAAGATGCACATCAGCTAAATGATATCCGTTTTAGAAATTTGAATGTAATTGTTAATGATAAAAAACAGAGCAGAATCAAAGTGAGTTTAGCTGTGGTTAGATTCTAGTGTTTAAATATACCACATGTTTCAAAAACTGACTGAATTTTAAAACAAAGGAAGGTAAAATAAAGAAAACACTATATGGTTTTGCAATGGAATACTGACGCAGAGTCCTAGACGACGCCAGGTCGACGACAGCCAGGACTGCGACGGCAACAACGACGACAGCGGTCTTCATGTTGGAGGAGTCTGCCACTAACAATCACGATTTCTCTAAGTTCCACAGGTGTATATATAGGTATACATGAACCTAAGTTCCGCTTATTGGATTTCTGGTTGACCCTCTCGGATGTGACCCGCAGCAAGGTTGCAGTAGCTGCCTCCTCCTTGAACAGTCTTGCAAATGCTCATTTACTAGAAAACCACATTCAAATGTAAAGGATAATTGTCTGTGATTTAATGAAACGCGGGTGATGAAGATATGACCAAGGAGGTACACCTTGTTTTCACTACGTGTTCTGAATATAACTGCCTCTTCTCGTAGGCAGAGGAAGCCTTGCATTCTGCTCCAAAACTCATTAACCAGTTTCACAGAATCATTCTAAGAAAAATTCAAGTGTTCTTCTCTTTGGACAACATAAATAATATCCGATGTATTTCATTCAAAGAAAACGTTCTCTAACCATTCTATTACAAACGTGTGTGTAAACGTTTATTTTTCTATATATCTCATGTTGAAATAAAACTTTATATCAATAGTTGCATTAGAAGCTTCGTATGTAGATACCTGAGGGATACAGCAGAATGAAGCCATAACCCAACCTTTAAAAACAGGTTTCTGTATGCTGTCCTTGAATGACCACGAGAAACAAGAAAATGGTGTATTAAGACATAAAAATGCACACAATTTTACGTAAAATGTGTTGTAGAAGATCCACAATTTTGTGAGTAATTGTTTGTCTATTTTTAATCGTTTACTATTTATCGAATGTGTAAAAAAATCTTATAATTAAGATGACTTCTCAGGTTATTAATGGAAAATTCAATATACATTTTATTTGTAATGTAAATACTTTAAACTTATTACATTTCAATGAAAATTATTGGTGGAATTTTGAAAGAGTTAAAAATAACGAAACATTTTCCGTATAATGGCCAGTTTGGGCTACGAGGGTTTTTCTTCAAAATATTCATATTGCATTCTTAAAAAAATGCTAAGGTGAAATACCACTTTTGAATATTTAATTGGTACTTCATTACAACTTACGATGTTACAGACATACCTAGACTAAGCCTGGCGTTTATCTAAAACACTTTTTAAAATTAAGTAACAACGTATTTCCGATGGAAGTTTCTGAAAAAACTCAATGTTACCTCTACTCTCTATAGCTAAATAAATGTTAGAAAAAGTGAAACTCGGATTTACATCAACTTTAAAGAAGTCAGTCACTTTTAAGGATACAACAAGAAGATTTTTACTAAATTCTTCTCCACCTAGAACATCCCTTTGCACAAAGAATTATTTTATTTTCTAAAAAATAACTTCGTTCAAAAGGTCTTAAATTTTAAATGATTACATGTACTAACATGTATGGTCTTCGTTCATATCAAAATATCTCCTAATAGGAAAAATGTAAAAGATAAATAATAAATATTACAGAGAATGTATACAGCTTATTAAATCATAGAATAAATTAGATTAGATTGATTTGCGTTCAGTAGGTTCACTTGTAGCCAGAAAAGGCTGTGAACATTGAACATGTCCATGTTTAATAGCATATATATGTACAAAAGTTAACATAGGACACATATTATAGTACACAGGCAATATGAACAACAATATGGAAAACAAAGCAGGGATAATTATATATGGTACAAAAGGAAAAACTTTCTAATTCAGCTTTCACTTGGCTTATGCCAGTACGTCTCAACCTTTTTGCAATGGATACCATTCTTGTTATTTATTAAATACATATACATTAAAAATAAACTTTCAACTTGCATCAAATATTTATAAGTAATGATTTGTCATTGGAATAGTTAGATACTATTTACAGAGCTACAGAAGCATTATCAGGATAATTTGTCATTCAGATAATCTTGTACAGAATAAAAAGATTTTGAGCAAAGGTACTCTCTAACAGCTTTTTTAAAAGCACCGAAATTATTAACTTTTTCTTTAAGAACATTAGGAAGTGCGCCAAATATTTTGATAGTTTCATAATACACACCTTTCTGAAATCAAGAAAGTTTAGCACTGGGATAATGGATATTATACTTTTGTCTAGTGTTTATTTTGTGAATTACATTATATAAGCTACATTATATAAGCTACACTAACACTTCTGTGGCCTTAACCATATAGTTACCTAATTATCTTTCCACTTTGTATTTCGGCTGATTTTCCAATACTTTGAAAAGCAGATACTGAAATGTTAATTATGTTATCAGCCTTTCCTTTTTCATAATAGGTTTGTTACTAGTAAATAAGTGACATTAACATATTAAGCCTACATTTTTATTTCATTCAATTGCATGACCCTACATAAAGTAAAAACGAACCTACTAAAGTCTTCCAAGCGAATATTTATTACGTAGCTAGTACAAAATGTTCTGTGATTGTTACACAATTCTTATTTTTTTCTCATTACCTTCATTATTTCTACAGTCCGTAACAACGCTTTCGCAGTTTTATCATTGTTTCATAGAAATAGAATATACTATATTTAGTATGTTTTACCCTAACGGGAGAATGGATGCTCTCCATTTTAGTGCCCACACTGGCAGCTTTTTTAAATCCTGCTATGTAAACAGTTAAAATGTTCCTGTTCTGCAAGACTCTGAATTAAGTTACGAGTACATCATCTATAACTTCTCAAATGAGGTTACGTGTAGTAAAGTAAGATTTAATTCTATTTCATCTCGCACTGAATGGGGACTCTATGGAAACGTGTGAGGTTTTCATGTGGGAGGTCCTGGTTCGATTTCCTCAACTTTCCATTTCATCTTGATTTTTATACGTTTCCCTGGTAGGTAGGCGAATGCTGAAGTGTTTCTTCTCTAGCACTACTTCCTTTGCGTTATTTCGCACTTATTCAATTTGCTTCTCATCTATCAGGTGTGTTTGTAGATTTCGTGGAGTATGGCGACATTGGAAAAATGGTTTAAAGGACAGAATAATCCACGTGGACACTAGAGGGCTGCTTGATCCAGGGGTCGTTCATCAGGCTCTCTAAGCAGCTTCAGATTGAGACTGGTCTTCGAGCCTGGGACTGTTTAGGTATCTGCAAGTCTCTGTGGTCTCCTACGGTTTATTTATTTCCTTACTTCCTCCTAGGTACGGTAGTTATAACAGATATGTGTAAGTGGTTGTCGACTTCACATTTCACTTTATTGATCTGAAAAGTACATACAGTATATAAGCATACAAAAACTAAATACACTATTTGTCGAGCACACGTAAAATGCGTTGACATAACATTTTCTTTCGCATTTAAAAAGCATCAGAACTTGTAGGATAACCCGTTATTTTGCAGTCAAAAGTAATTTCCGCTAGATAGTAGAAGACAATCTGATCATTATTTTTTCTTTCCTTCGCCTTCTCTCTCTTCTGATTTTTTCAAAGGCATTCACTAACTCTCACTGATAACTGTAGGGTGAATCAATACTATACTTTAACCTATTTTTGTATTGAATTATCAGCTGGTACATTGGGGCGCAATGTGAAGATGCGTTGTTATAAAATGTGCTCTATTATACTGTGTTACACATGTCCATTTAGAGCAAAGGCTATGGTTTCTGCTTCGAGAACCGTTTAGGATACCATCAATATTCTTATAGCTATACTCTTTGTGTAAAAGGTTTGATAACGGGTTAAATATAACTATAAGGGTTTGTTTGTTTACACGGTACAAAGGAATATTTATTATATAAAAAACAGGAATCGCATACCCTCAAACAGTTTGAGATAAGTTACACATCTTAATTAGCTCTAAATTATATTATTCTGTGATACATTTTGATCTATGGCTTCCATGTTATTAAAGGTTCAATACTAACTATAGAATAAGCAAACTGAGAAAGACATACATTTTATTCAATAATCCAATGCATAAAACTGTTTCTTTTAATTATCTTCTTTGGGGATATTTCGAGATAAATTAGTGAATGTCGATATATTTGACCCTTTTCTACTTTTGATTTTTGCTGTTCAGTCAGACGGCCGTTCAGTCATATTCTGAAAGGATCTTACTTTTTGGAATTTTCAGTTAAGACCAATGCCGAATTTTCTAATACACTACGTGAAAGTAAAATGGCTAAAAATTAGAGGTGGATCTTCAGAACATGGATAATCGGTATCAGAAGCCATACAAAGATGCATTGAGTATTAATGCTTTAAAACATAAGAAGTCTATGACTTTTGGATACAGACTGGCATGATTTGCATCAATGGGTATAAGATAATTTGATGACATTCTATATATCATCACTTGCTATATATTTACTTTCAAGGTAAATTAGTCTGCTAGATTGTTGTCAGACTTTTCAAATTAAAAAATAGGTGCAACTTGCTATAGAGCAAAAGAAAAATATTACAAAATTTAAGAAAATTCTAAAGCAATAATATGAAATATATGTGTCCCAGATTTCTTAAAGCTGGAATAGCATCTCAAACTGTAAATTTCGCCTATACCATGACCTAACTACCCCGTCTTTCCCGTAAGCAGACATTTGTTTGTGTATTAAAATAGTTTCACAACGAAACAGGACAGTTCCAGTTAAACGCAAGGCACTGATGTGAGCGGACTTGATTCTGTTCTGAACGACAAGAGGCAGTTCCTGGAATTGAACTAACCTGTGTAGTCAACTCACATCCCTGCCTGCGTTTAATTGTAATCTCCCCGTTGCGTTCTGCAATTGTTTTAACGCGCAAAGTAATACCTGCTTACACGAAGTATGGGCAGTTGGGACACCTAGTATGGTTAAACATTTCTACTGCACTCCTTTATCTACTTAGATCATCCTAACCAAAAATACAATGCACTCAAGTTGAAATTAGCAAAGCTAAAGTTGGTTAATTAAAAATCAGCGCTAAATGTTAATCTACACAACCTACTAGACACACCAGAGGTAAATCACAGTTCCATCTTAATAAGTCTACACTCTTATGCACACATATTCTGCAGAAATCATAATCAAAACTAAGGGTGGAATGGTAGCTTATTGACGACGGGATTTTATACGAATTATTATAGTCCAAATTTTACATTCATCTCAAGAACAAATTTAGAGCTACAAATAACTTAGTATAAAGTTACATAATCACTGTTCTAGTAACTAATAAAAATATTTCATCATTTAAGTCAAATCTAAAGTTTAAAGGAGGTATTTAAACCTTCATGTCACGAAAATGCCTTCAAACACAGGATTTAATTTTACTAACACTTTAGAATTTGTTTAAACCACCAAGTTAGCTGGAAGCCTTCATTTCCTTTGCTTGCTTTGTGATTACTGAAACAGCTTCACTCCACAGAAGAAGTCAATGACCCCTCTTGAAAGGAAATGTTCCTATAAAACCATTCATACTTCTTAGGCTATTTTTTCATAAGTATAAAAATCTTACTGAAATAGGACATGGCAGTTTGGAGAACTAAGGAATTTTAAAGTGCCAAAAATTTAGGTTTTGGCCCCATTCAAAACTCTGCATCTGTTGGAAATCCTTACAAACTTTGTTTTGACTAGCGATAATTTAAAGAACCATTTAAAGTGTATACTATTTACTAAATTAAAACAATATTTTTGTCCCATTCATACCTCGCCTTTAACTGCAGTAGTCATATCGGCGGCCGTTCTCCTTTGGAACATACCGAAGGTCTTAATTCGTTTTCGTTGGGTTGTATAATTAGATCATGCACACATTCACACTTTCATTCATACTTCCAGACTCTGGGTAAGATGAAAAAATTCTTTGTTTATACTGATAGAGAACAAATGTCGCTACTTGCAACTTAACTTTAAGTTCCCCTCCAAAATATAAAATTCTAATTATGATTTATTAGATGATTTACCTGCCTGTAAAATAATTTTCTAGAAGTTCAAATGCCATTAGTTTTGAAACTAGTAGTTTTAATTCTCCCAAATGAATTATAACATTTGTCTCCTTTAAGTTAATAACAGCAGAGAAATTATATTTTGCACATCATATATTTTCCTTTTGCTTTATTTATTGTGTGATAGCTCATGTGTATTTGTAAATAAGTTTGCTCTTGTTTGATATTTTATCTTCTCTATGTAAGAACTTACAGTAAGTAGAGGAAGTATTGTAATACTATGTATTATGCAAAGTTTACTGTCTATATTTAACCAGAAATACATGTTTTGAGCCTCCCACCTAAGCAAGAAAACAATTTGTATGTGTGTCTATGACTAGCATATTTTAAAAAAAAAAACTCAATGAAATAGGAATCTTCATACTTAAGTTTATGATCTTTAACCAATATGGTAAATTTTGAAGAAAATTCTCATAATAACACATATAATATTTTAATACTCTGGTTCTCTCAAAATTAGACCTAACTTTGATGCAAACTTCATAAATTAAGCTATTTTCATGACAATTGAATTTTTTAGAAATAACCTGCGAAGTACTCATTATAATGCATGACATTAATCTAATTACGAAACGTAAGAGTTAAGGCAATGTCGTATAACTATTTTCGGATACTTAATACTTTCTCATTATTTCTTTGCTTTATTTTGATTTTCTCTTTTTAAGATAATTTTTATAATTTATATAATTTAAGAAAATTTTTCTTTTCTCCTTTTTAAATGTTTCCTTTTGTGCTGTAGTTCCTTTGGTACTTTGTAGCTCTGCTCATTCTTATGATAGATAAACACTATGTCAAACCTGTATTTTTTTCTGTGTTTGTCACATTTGAGAAGAGAATACAATTTAAAACCCCTCACATAGCAGCTGTCTTTGAACATCTCGATTATTACTTTGAATATCTTTGCATTATCCTTGTACCTACAACAAAAGGTATAACAAAAGTTTATCTTATTAACAGAAAGTAGATACAAGAATGAGTTTTTCAATGGATAATATGTAGGAATATGAGTTGAGAAACTCTTGTAATTTTAGTTTGGTTATTTTACATTAGTACATTTTTAAGTCGTGTGTTAATGGGTTAAATGTAAACTTTCTTGAAACGTATTCTATATTTTTCATTTGTAACTATTGTTACAAGAAATGAAATATTGGAAGATTTGCTCAGTCAAGATCATAGTAGCATTTAAACATCTAATGGGTCACCGTTTTATTACTGAGAGATTCATTTAAAATGGGATCCTTGATTGTCATTAACTAATTTTAATCACATGTTGCATACAGGAAGAGTAATTCTTATGTTCACTTTATTCTTTTATTTGAGTCAAAATCATGAGAAAAAAACTTCATTATCTACCCTCGATATATTGTAAGTTTACAGCAATCGCGAATTGTGACATACCAACAGCGCCTACTCAGACAATAATACGGCTCTAAATTGTATCTAGTAGTTTTTCTTATTTTCGGCTGGTACGAAGCAACTAGTTTAGGCACCAAGTAAAATGTACACTGAAATAATACTTAATGATACTGCAATAATTTCATGTTGGCTAAACGACATTTTTATAAATTATTTCAAAACGGGATAACTAATGAAGTGAGATTCATATACTTAACAGTTTCCTATACAAAATGAGACCAGAAACGCAATGAAGTTGGGTTAAAGGCTCTAAAAGTTGTTTCTATAATCCAATATATGCAACAGTATAGGAACCTAAAATAAACATAAACATCGAATGCACTCTAGTACGATATAGGCGTCCCTTAATTTCTATCCTAAAGGGAAATGGCCTCTGGCTCACCCTAAGAAAAGCTGGTTACAAAATCCCATTGTTTTATAACAACCACTGCTCATTGCTTGTAGACTTTTATAAGAGATAAGCGTTGTCAAACAACATACAATATTAAAAATTCATCTAACCTATATAAGCGCTTCTGAGTTGAGAATGTCTATAATTTTCTTTTGAATTCTTTGCCTCTTAAAATTTTGATATAATTTGGTAGTCTATTCTACAGTATCCTACTCATTGTACGGGTATTATTTTCAATGGCTCATTTATTTACATTACCTCTAAAGCAATTATTTTATTTTTGAGCATTATTTATAGATATTTGATCTGCACCATGTGTGGCTTACAACAAATATAATATATAGTGGTTACAGTAATTAATATTTTAGCCTCTACAAAGAATTTCCCACTCGATTTTCTACCATTCACACTATAGATAATTTTTAAACATCTGTTCTGCAATATGAGTACCATATCAATATTTGTAATGCCCTTGCTATCGCAGATATCAATTCCATATTGAACATAAGGGTGAATTAGATCACAATAAGCAAGATAAATTAAAGTGATTTTTTTTTTTCAAATTTCTTAATAGATATAAATGAGTGCTAATTTCGGAACATATATGCTCAACATGATGTTTGAATGTCATATTGTCATCTATATTTACCTCTAGAAATTTTAGTTTCTGTATTTGTACAGTATTTACACTAAACATTTGATTATACGTATTATTTCGGTGCTGGAACATAAACATATTTGTCTTTGTATTTTTACTTTAAATAAATCCTGGTTTGAGCCCGTAGCAGATATGATCGATTTTAAAATTGAGTTGACATTGCATGTAAGAAAACCACAAATCTCATTCATCTCGCTACTCCTCTAACCGTCACATCCTTCATTGCATAGGGTAGAGTTCGTTGCTATTCCCTTCCGTCCAGTAGGAATCGATACATATCTCCTGACTTTAAACAGTAATATACATATTTTCCTCCTGTGGGATAAAACACTTGCTAGAAGTTGATTCCGCGTTGCAATGAGTACTTTAATTGCAATCTCAGTTTAATTTTAAAATTAGCTACACTTGGCC